>JAPDFW010000146.1:0-107842 GCA_028826165.1 Anaeramoeba ignava | reverse complement strand
GATAATTTCAAATTAAAGTAAAATTTAATTGGAGGAGAAATGGATATTGAAGATAATTATCCAATAAAATCAATAATTATATCTTCATCAAAACAAAAACAAATAAAGATTCCACAATAATTATTGGTAAAGAAGATGGTTCAATAAGTATTTTTCAACTTTGAATGGAGAAATGATCAAAGAATCAAAGATGAAAAATCAAGAATCAAAACTTCAAAATCTTTATTTTATTGATAAAAACGGATTTCCAACAAATATTCCAATTGATTTAACAATAAATAATATTAATGGTATTAATGAACTTTCAAATGATTTAATAGATCTAATTAACAAAAGAAGAAGAGAATCACCTAAAATAGATATTGAAAAGAAGGAATCACAACAAAAAAAGAAAGAAATCAAAACCCAAAAATTATCACCAACAAAAAGCACAATATTTATTAATCACATTCAATGATAGAGTTGTTATTAAAAATTACCATCTTTGAAAACAGCTAAAAATATCAAAATTGATTTCAATGGATCTTTTTCTTCATTAATTTCATTTTCATCCAAAAGAAATTGTGTTTGTTATATTGATGAAGATGGAGAAATGATATTATTTCAACTTATCAAAATAAATCGATTTTATCAACAAAATCTTATTGATAAATTTCGAATTCCAAAAATTTCTTTTAGAGCTAAAAACATAACATCTACATTTCAAGGAAGAATTATTTGGATAACTCCTAATGGAGAAATTGGATCATTTTCTTTAAATCAAAATAATTATATAACTCAAGAATCAAATGTTGATTTTTTAAGTGAAAAATTATTTTCAGAAGAACAAATTAAGAAAAAAGAAAATTAAATGAAAAGAATTTTTTCTCTCTTTCATTTTGATTTGATTCAAAAAAAAAGATTATTTCTTTTTTTCATCTTCTTCATCATCAATATTTGAATACTTTTCGAAAATTTCTCTCCACTTCTAATTTTTGATTTGATTTAAAAAAAAAAAAGATCATTTCTTTTTTTCATCTTCTTCATTATCAATATTTGAATACTTTTCGAAAATTTCTCTCCACTTCTAATTTTTGATTTGATTTAAAAAAAAAAAAGATCATTTCTTTTTTTCATCTTCTTCATTATCAATATTTGAATACTTTTCGAAAATTTCTCTCCAAGAAGTTTGCATTAATGATTTTCCACCACTTCTAATTTTTGAGTTGATTCTAAATTCAAAAGGTCCATTTTCAATTAAAGATTTTTCATTTTCCCATGAAAATAAACAACCATCAGTAGTAGAAAGAAAAGGATTTAATTCAATAACCCAAATTTGATCCAATTTTTCACCAACAACACAAAAATCAATAATATAATTCTTAAAATTAGATTCCAATTTTTTTTGGATATTTGAATAAAAATAATCAACAATGATTTTTTCAAGATAACTTTTCATTTGAACCAAACGAGGCCAAAAACACAAATGATTATATTGAGATAAAGCAGTTAATTTTCCATTTGAAACAAAACCACGAAATTCCATATCAGGATCCATATCAACCCATTTTCTGATTACGAAGTTTTCCTTGAATCGTGATTTGTGTTTGATTGCAATAAACATGTCTTGATAAATTCTTTCTGAAAAACCCAATTCATAAGTAATTCTTTTGCGCTTTTTACTTTAAGCATTTCATAACCAGCTTCAAGAAGTGAAATCATTTTATCATTATCATCTCTTAATTTTTTTGCTTTTAATTTTGCTTGATATTCCATGATGAATTTTTGTTGATATGGACCTGTATCTTTTGCACTTCTTGATGAAGATTTAACAAAAACTTGTGGATCATCTTGTTTGATTTCATTGATTACTTTTTGTAAATTTTCTGCTAATTTTTCAATTTGATTTTTTATATTTTCTGTTAATTCTTTGTTTTCCTTCATTTTTAATTCATAAGCTTGAAAAAACAATTCTGCATCTTCATATTTTAATGGGAATAATTTAGTTTTGAATGTAAATTCTGGAATTAAATCTAACCATTCTTCAATGTTTATATCAAGAACTTTATTTTGATAAATTTTGATTTCGTTTTCATCATATTCTTTAGCTGTAATATCTGGTTTACTTGAATCTTTTGTTTCTGTTTGTTTTAATTGAACTTTTTTTAATTTTTCAGCTAAACTCATTTAAAACCAAAAATTGAAAAATGAAAAAAAAAATGAAAACAAAAAAACAAAATCAAAAATCAAAATCAAAATCAAAAATCAAAATCAAAATCAAAATCAAAATCAAAATCAAAATCAAAATCAAAATCAAAATCAAAATCAAAATCAAAATCAAAATCAAAATCAAAATCAAAATCAAAATCAAAATCAAAATCAAAATCAAAATCAAAATCAAAATCAAAATCAAAATCAAAATCAAAATCAAAATCAAAATCAAAATCAAAATCAAAATCAAAATCAAAATCAAAATCAAAATCAAAATCAAAATCAAAAGAGATTTAACTTAAAAAACAAAGTAATTTCTTATTTAATTTAATTTAATTAATTTAAAAAAAGTGGAACAAAATTAATTAAAAAATATTTAATTAGAAGCTGCAAACTGAACAGAATTAGCAATAATTTTAGCACCATCAGTTTTAGAATCCCAATAATAAGCATCAACTTTATCAGAAGGAGGTTGAAAATTAAGAATAACAATATTTCCAAAATTATCCATTTTTCTATGAACAACAATCAAAGGAACACCATCATCCCAATAAGCAATAACTTTCCCACTTTTAGTACAAGCACCACTGCAATGAGGAGAACCAGCACCTCCATCAAAACTATTTACACCATTCATAATTGCATGTCTTGTATAATTAATATCTCCAAGTTCTGTTTTTTCATCACAAATATGATCTCCTTTTTCAACTGGAAGATAATCAATTATTTTCCCTTGTATTTCTCCTTCTGATCCTCTTAAAAGTGCTTCATCTGAACATAAAACTAATCCTTTTCCTGATTCAACATATTTTGCTAAAACATCTCCTGTTTTTTTTGCATTTAAAAATTTTATTGATGCTGAATATACAAATACTACATCATATTTTTGAAGTTGTTGTAATTGTGGAACTCCTTTTGTTGCATCAAATATATCAACATTTTTAATTCCTGTTGAAGTTATTGATAATTTTACATCTTCTCTATATTTTGCACTATCATCTGATGCAATTAATAAAACCTTTATCTATTAAAATGAAATTTTAAATAAATAAATTCATTTTAAATTCATTTTAAATTTGTTTTAAATTTGTTAAATAAATTCATTTTAAATTTGTTAAATAAATTTGTTAAATAAATTCATTTTAAATTTGTTAAATAAATTCATTTTAAATTCATTTTAAATTCATTTTAAATTTGTTAAATAAATTCATTTTAAATTTGTTAAATAAATTCATTTTAAATTTGTTAAATAAATTCATTTTAAATTCATTTTAAATTTGTTAAATAAATTCATTTTAAATTTGTTAAATAAATCCATTTTAAATTTGTTAAATAAATTTGTTAAATAAATTTGTTAAATAAATTCATTTTAAATTTGTTAAATAAATTTGTTAAATAAATTCATTTTAAATTTGTTAAATAAATTTGTTAAATAAATTCAAAATTGTTTTTACTTGTGATATAGGCTTTAATTTAGTCGTATCCTTTTCACGATTTTGTAATAATTCTTGTAATAACCGACTCTTTGCTTGATCTATTTTTTCTTGTGGATACAATCCACTTTCTTCTAAAGTTTCAATTCCTTTAGATCCCATTAATTCAATTCTAATAAAAGGAAGAACATTTTTCAACATTTCCTTCATATCAGACAAATTAGCCTTCAAATTATGTGAATAACAACGCCATTGACCCCATTCCATAAGCCTATTAAAAAGAGAAAGTTCAGATGCTCTAATTTGCTTGAGCTTTAATATTTCAACAATAGTCAATTCTTCCAAACTAACTAAACAAGCAACTTTTTCAAATAATTCTAATGAATTCAATTCAATAAATTCTTTGGCTTGATATTCAATTTCTTTGTTCGAATTCTTCAAAGAAAACTCAAAAGCAGCCAAACAATTTTCAAGAGTTAAATTACTACTCAAAAATAATTCACACATTTTTAAAAGATCAAACATTTGATATTTTTGTGCAAAACTCATCACTTTTACAACATTTCTTGATTGAATATTCGGTTTTCTTGTGTAAATATATTCAAGTACAATTTGGAATGAATCTGCATCAATATCTGAGAATTTAAGTGTAAAAAGTCTTGGACTTGATGGATCTTTCCAATTTGGATTATAAAATTTATTCATCCATTGTGGACTTGCTGTTGATAATACAAATTTATGTGCATATAATATTGTTGTTGTTTGTGATTGTGTTGTTGTTGTTGTTGTTTTTGTTGTTGGATTTTCTTCTGTTATTATTATTCTTACATCAGCTGTATTTTTATGATTTATATATTGTGCAAATACTTCATGAAGTGATGCAAACATTTTTATTTTATTTTTAAAAAAAATTGAAAAATGAAAAATGAAAAATGAAAATTAATTTAATTTAATATTTAATTTAGAAATTAATTTAAAAATATAATTTAATATTTAATTTTATTATTAAAATAATAATTTATTGTTTTAGATTTAAATATTTTATTATTTAAATATTTAACATATAAATATAAAAAATAAGAATAGATTTAATTTAATATTTAATTTATAAATTAATTTAAAAATATAATTTAATATTTAATTTTATTATTAAAATAATAATTTAATGTTTTAGATTTAAATATTTTATTATTTAAATATTTAACACATAAATATAAAAAATGAAAATAGATTTAATTTAATATTTAATTTATAAATTAATTTAAAAATATAATTTATTATTTAATTTTATTATTAAAATAATAATTTATTGTTTTAGATTTAAATATTTTATTATTTAAATATTTAACACATAAATATAAAAATGAGAATAGATTTAATTTAATATTTAATTTATAAATTAATTTAAAAATATAATTTAATATTTAATTTTATTATTAAAATAATAATTTATGTTTTAGATTTAAATATTTTATTATTTAAATATTTAACACATAAATATAAAAAATGAAAATAGATTTAATTTAATATTTAATTTATAAATTAATTTAAAAATATAATTTAATATTTAATTTTATTATTAAAATAATAATTTATTGTTTTAGATTTAAATATTTTATTATTTAAATATTTAACATATAAAATATAAAAAATAAGAATAGATTTAATTTAATATTTAATTTATAAATTAATTTAAAAATATAATTTAATATTTAATTTATTATTAAAATAATAATTTATTGTTTTAGATTTAAATATTTTATTATTTAAATATTTAACATAAAAATATAAAAAATAAGAATAGATTTAATTTAATATTTAATTTATAAATTAATTTAAAAATATAATTTAATATTTAATTTTATTATTAAAATAATAATTTATTGTTTTAGATTTAAATATTTTATTATTTAAAAATTAAACATAAAATATAAAAAATGAAAATAAATTTAATTTAATATTTAAATTTATAAATTAATTTAAAAATATAATTTAATATTTAGTTTTATTATTAAAATAATAATTTAATGTTTTAGATTTAAATATTTTATTATTTAAATATTTAACATATAAATATAAAAAATAAGAATAGATTTAATTTAATATTTAATTTATAAATTAATTTAAAAATATAATTTAATATTTAATTTTATTATTAAAATAATAATTTAATGTTTTAGATTTAAATATTTTATTATTTAAATATTTAACATATAAAATATAAAAAATAAGAATAGATTTAATTTAATATTTAATTTATAAATTAATTTAAAAATATAATTTAATATTTAATTTTATGTTTAAAATAATAATTTATTGTTTTAGATTTAAATATTTTATTATTTAAAATATTTAACACATAAATATAAAAAATGAAAATAAATTTGATTTAATATTTAATTTATAAATTAATTTAAAAATATAATTTAATATTTAATTTTATTATTAAAATAATAATTTAATATTTTAGATTTAAATATTTTATTATTTAAAATATTTAACATATAAATATAAAAAATGAGAATAAGTTTGATTTAATATTTAATTTATAAATTAATTTAAAAATATAATTTAATATTTAATTTTATTATTAAAATAATAATTTATTGTTTTAGATTTAAATATTTTATTATTTAAAAATATTTTGAAAATTGATTTTTTTGAAATTAAAATTTTATCTTTTTTTTGAATTAAATTGAATTAATATTAATTTGGAAATTTGTTTTAAAATTTAAATTTATTAATAATTTTTAAATTCCAAAAAAAAAATTAAATTAAAAATTAAATTAAAATAATTTTCCTTTTTTTTTTAATAATAAAAATTAATAAAAAATAATAATAATTTATTAATAAATTAATTTAAAATAATAAATTAAAAATAAAATTAAATTAATTATTAATTTAAATTTATTCTTATTTTTTATATTTTTATTTATTTTCAAAATCCACTTTTTTTATTTTTAAATTTTTTTTTATAAATTTTTTTTTTCATTTTTTTCCTTTTTTTTTTAAACAAAAACAAAAACAAAAACACAAAAACAAAAACAAAAAACAAAATGGATAATAATAATAATAATAACCAAATTGAAAATGCAAATGCAAATCAAAATGAAAATGAAATGAAAAATTTAGAAAAAAAAGTAACAAAAAATTTAATTAAAGATTATTCAAACCTTTTAAATGGAAATTCATTTAAAGATTTTTCAATTTTTGTTGAGAATAAATCAAATCCTTTTGAAATTAAAGTTCATAAATCAATTTTATCTTCAAGATCTCCTTTTTAATGAGTCATTAAGGCAAGAATCTCTTTCTATTTTTTTAAATCAATTTAATAAAAAAGAAATGGAATCAATTTTGAGTTATATTTATTATGGAAATATTTCTTTTGAGAATCAAGAAAATCTTCTCCAATTATTGGAAATTTCAATTTATTTTAAATTAAATTTATTGAAAGAAATTATTCAAAAAAAAATTTTAAATTCAATTAATTATTCAAATTTTTTCCAATTTTTATTCCAAAATCGAAATTTAAATTCAAATGAAATTGAAATAAAATGTTTTGAATTAATAAATCAAAATTTTTCCCAAATTCAAAATAATGAGAATTTATTCAATTTAACTAAAGAAGAAATTATCAAATTTATTCAATTTAAACAAGAAAAAAAAGAAATTTTTCAATTTGATTTTTTTCAATTTTTAAATAATTGGATTAAAAAAAGAAATCAAAAATTAAGGAAATATAAACACAAAATGAATGCAAAGAAAAGATTATTTCATTCTTTTTTTTCATTATTTGATAAAGATTCAATTTCAAAACAAGATTTTGATAAATTAAAACAATTTGATATTTTTCTTCCAAATTCTTTTTTAATTCATTTTGAAAGAACTATTTTTGAAATTCAAGATCAAGAAAATCAAACAAAAATCAAAGAAAAAGATAAGAAAATTAAAAGAAGAGATAAAAGAATTAAATCATTTGAATCTGAAAATCAAAATCAAAAACAAGAAATTGAAAAGAAAGAGAAAGAAAATAAAAAGAAAGAGAAAGAAAATAAAAAGAAAGAAAAAGAAAATAAAGAGATTCAAGAGAAACTCAAAAAAGAAATTGAAGAGAAAGAAAAGATTCTCAAACAAAAAGATGAAGAAATCCAAAATATTAAATTATCATTTGAAAAAGAAATTGAAAATCAAAATCAAAATCAAAATAAATTATTGAAGATTTTACCTCAATTTTCAGATTCAGAAATTATTAAAGATAAAGAATATGTTAAGAAATTACAAGAATGGATAAATGATAATGATTTTTTTTCTAAAATGAAAAAAGGGTTTTCAGCAAAAAGAGATGGATTTGATTCTCAAAATTGGCATAAAGCAGTTGATGGGAAAGGAAAAACATTAGTTATTATCAAAACAAAAGATAATTTTATTTTTGGAGGTTTTACTCAAGTTGGATGGACAAATGATAAATCAAAATGGAGTTATGATTATGGTGATTATGGATATATTAAAGATTCAAATGCATTTATTTTTTCATTAAGAAATGATAAAGGAAATAGAAAACCAGAGAAGTTTACAATTAAACAAGGAGAAGAAAAATATGCAATTTTTTATGGTTCAAATGATGGTCCAACTTTTGGAAGTAAATATAAATAATTTATATTTAATAAATATTTATTATTATAATTAAAATTAAATTAATAAATAATCCAAAATATTAATATAATAAATAATATTATTATTTAAATTTAAAATAAAATTAATTTTAAATTAAATTATTATTAATTATTATTAAAATTAATTATTTATCTTTATTAAAATAGATAGTAAATAAATTTATATTTAATAAATATTTATTATTATAATTAAAATTAAATTAATAAATAATCCAAAATATTAATATAATAAATAATATTATTATTTCAATTTAAAATTAATTTTAAATTAAATTATTATTAATTATTATTAAAATTAATTATTTATCTTTATTAAAATAGCTAGTAAATAATTTATATTTAATAAATATTTATTATTATAATTAAAATTAAATTAATAAATAATCTAAAATATTAATATAATAAATAATATTATTATTTCAATTTAAAATAAAATTAATTTTAAATTAAATTATTATTAATTATTATTAAAATTAATTATTTATATTTATTAAAATAGATTGTAAATAATTTATATTTAATAAATATTTATTATTATAATTAAAATTAAATTAATAAATAATCCAAAATATTAATATAATAAATAATATTATTATTTCAATTTAAAAATAAAATTAATTTTAAATTAAATTATTATTAATTATTATTAAAATTAATTATTTATTTTTATTGAAATAGATTGTAAATAATTTATATTTAATAAATATTTATTATTATAATTAAAATTAAATTAATAAATAATCCAAAATATTAATATAATAAATAATATTATTATTTAAATTTAAAATAAAATTAATTTTAAATTAAATTATTATTAATTATTATTAAAATTAATTATTTATCTTTATTAAAATAGATTGTAAATAATTTATATTTAATAAATATTTATTATTATAATTAAAAATTAAATTAATAAATAATCCAAAATATTAATATAATAAATAATATTATTATTTCAATTTAAAAATAAAATTAATTTTAAATTAAATTATTATTAATTATTATTAAAATTAATTATTTATCTTTATTAAAATAGTTGGTAAATAATTTATATTTAATAAATATTTTATTATTATAATTAAAATTAAATTAATAAATAATCCAAAATATTAATATAATAAATAATATTATTATTTAAATTTAAAATAAAATTAATTTTAAAATAAATTATTATTAATTATTATTAAAATTAATTATTTATCTTTATTAAAATAGTGAGTAAATAATTTATATTTAATAAATAATTATTATTATAATTAAAATTAAATTAATAAATAATCTAAAATATTAATATAATAAATAATATTATTATTTCAATTTAAAATAAAATTAATTTTAAATTAAATTATTATTAATTATTATTAAAATTAATTATTTATCTTTATTAAAATAGTTGGTAAATAATTTATATTTAATAAATATTTATTATTATAATTAAAATTAAATTAATAAATAATCCAAAATATTAATATAATAAATAATATTATTATTTCAATTTAAAATAAAATTAATTTCAAATTAAATTATTATTAATTATTATTAAAATTAATTATTTATCCTTATTAAAATATTTATAGGTGATATTGAGTTAGATTCTAATTTACAATCTGGTTATTCAAATTTTGGTAATTGTTATAATCTACCTAATGGAATTAAATATAAATCAAATGAAGCTCAAAGTTATTTAGCTGGTTCTTATAATAAATGGGTTGTTGATGAACTTGAAACTTATTTCATTTAAAAAATATTTTTCATTTTTTTTTCAAATTTAATTCAATTTTCATTTACCTTCAATCAAATTAAATTCTTCAAATCAATAAATAAGGAAACAAATCAAATTTTAAACAATTCAATTTAATTTAAAAATATTATTAAAAATTTAGGAAAAGAAATGAAAAAATTGTGTTCTTTGATAATAAACAAAAATAGAAAATAGAAAATAGAAATTAATAATAATTAAATTCAAATTCTTTATTATTAGATAAATTAGGAAAAAAATTAATTCTAATTTATTATTAAAAATTATTTTAATTCCATTTATATTTTTAATAAAATATTTCAATTTTCTTATCAATTTTATTAAATTATTGGGAATAATTTTATATTATTTTAAATAAAGAAATGTTAATAAAATATATAAATTAGAATTAATTTCAAATCTAATTATTTAATATTCTTGATTTCATTTTTGAAATAAATTAATTAAAATATTTTATTAATTTTATTAAATTATTGGGAATAATTTTATATTATTTTAAATAAATAAATGTTGATAAAATATATAAAATAGAATTGATTTTAAATTTAATTATTTAATAATATTGATTTTATTTTTGAAATAAATTAATGAAAAAGATTTTATTATTGAAAGAAAAGAAAAACAATATAAATTTCCAAAATTAATATTAATAATGAGAAGTGAATTATATCGAGGAATGTTTTTATCTGTAACAAATGATACTTCTAATAAAGTTACAGATTATAGTGAATTAAGTAATAAATCATTTCAAATATTTGAATATTGGATTTATTCAAATCAAATTAAAGATGAAATTGAAATTACACAAGAAATTATTGATGAAATTCAAATTGGAATTGATTATTTTCAATTAAATCAAACAAATCCAAATTTATTTGATTTATTAATTATCAAATTTAATAATCAAAATTAAAATCAAAATTAAAATCAAAATTAAAATTAAAATTAAAATTAAAATCAAGATCAAATTCAAAATTAAAATCAAAATTAAAATTAAAATTAAAATTAAAATTAAAATTAAAATTAAAATTAAAATTAAAATTAAAATTAAAATTAAAATTAAAATCAAAATCAAAATTAAAATCAAAATTAAAATTAAAATTAAAATTAAAATCAAAATTAAAATTCCATTTTTCATTTTTTCATTTTTTTTCTTTTTTAAAATGAATGATTGTTTATTTTTTGGTTTAAATAAATATCCAAAACTTTTCAAAAATGAACCAAATGAAATAAAAAAACCAATTCAATTTAAATTTGAAAATGAAAATGAAAATGAAAAACAAATTAAACAAATTTCATCAGGAGATTTTTCAACAATTTTCCTTTTTAAAAATGGAAAAGCAATAGAATATCTAAATGAAAATGATTCAAATCAAAATCCTTCAAAAATCCAATTTGAAGAAAATATTCAAAAAGTAACTGTTGGTTTTGGAAATGAAGCTATTTTAACAATAGAAGGAAATGTATTTGCCAAAGGAAAAGATATTAATTCAGAAAATCCAAAAGAATTTATCAATATTTCATCATTAATTGAAGATCCAAATGATAGAATAATTCAAGATATTGTTTGTTCTGCTAATTCAATTTACTTATTAACTTCAAATCAAAATGCTTATGGAATTGGTTCAAATAATTATGGCCAACTTGGTTTTGATTCTAAAACACTTTATGAAACAGAAAAACCAATTTTAATGATGAAAAATGTTTCTAAAATATTTTCAGGAAATACTTCTTATCATGTTTTTCTTTTGAATTCAAATCAAGAATTATTTGGATGCGGATATAACAATTATGGTCAAGTTGGATTAGGAGAATCAAGAAAAGAACAATCAGAAATCCAAAAATTAACCAAAATCCAAAATATTCCAAAAGGTGAAATAATTGATATTCAATGTGGATATGCTTTTTCAGTAATGTTGATTGAAAATGAAGATGAAAATCCAAAAAGAAAACTTTATTCATGTGGAGAATATCAATTAAATGGACTTGGCAAAAATGAAAATACTTATGAATTTACTGAAATTAAATCATCTTTATTTGAAAATGATGATAATATTCTTGAATTTTCTGTTGGAAATACACATACTTTGATTTTAACATCAAATTCAAAATTAATAGTATTTGGAAGTAATTCTTATGGTCAATTAGGAACTGGAGATACAAAATATCAATTAATTCCAATTCAAATTGAACTTCCTAAATTAAGATTTAATGAAAATATTTCCAATTATCATGTTCTTTGTGGATATCAAAGATCATTTCTTTATTATTCTCCTCCTTTTTCCAATCTTGAAGAAGATTTGATAAAACTATTTAGAAGAAAAGAATTTTGTGATATTTCATTTAAAACAGAAAATGGAGAAATAATTGAAGCTCATAAATTAATATTGAAATATAGATTAAATCAAAATCAAAATCAAATTGAAAAACTTCAAGAAATTATTTCAAATAAATCAATTAAAGAATCAAATCAAATATTTGAAATGATTTATTCAAACAATTCCAAAATTAATCCAAAATTATATTCTGAAATTAAAGAAATTATAAATTCCAATGAAAAAATTGAAGAAACAATGAAAAGAATTTATTTAAATGAAAATGAAAATGGAAATGATTTCATTATTGAAAGAAAAGAAAAACAATATAAATTTCCAAAATTAATATTAATAATGAGAAGTGAATTATATCGAGGAATGTTTTTATCTGTAACTGAAGATACATCTAATAAAGTTACAGATTATAGTGAATTAAGTAATAAATCATTTCAAATATTTGAATATTGGATTTATTCAAATCAAATTAAAGAAGGAATTCAAATTACACAAGAAATAATTGATGAAATTCAAATTGGAATTGATTATTTTCAATTAAATCAAACAAATCCAAATTTATTTGATTTATTAATTAGGAAATTTAATAATCAAAATCAAAATCAAAATCAAAATCAATTTGAAAATGAAATTGAAATTGAAAATGAAAATCAAAATCAAATTCAAAAAAATAATTGTTCTATTTTTTAAAATCAATATCAATATCAATATCAATATCAATATCAATATCAATATCAATATCAATATCAATATCAATATCAATATCAATATCAATATCAATATCAATATCAATATCAATATCAATATCAATATCAATATCAATATCAATATCAATATCAATATCAATATCAATATCAATATCAATATAAATATAAATATAAATATCAATATAAATATCAATATAAATATCAATATAAATATCAATATCAATATAAATATCAATATCAATATCAATATCAATATAAATGTCATATCAATATAAATATCAATATAAAATATAAATATAAATATAAATATAAAATATAAATATAAATATAATTATAAATATAAAATATAAATATAAATATAAATATAAATATAAATATAAATATAAATATAAATATAAATATAAATATAAATATAAATATAAATATATAAACATAAATATAAAAATATAAAATATAAAATATAAATATAAAAATAAAATATAAATATAAATATAAATATGAAATATAAATATAAATATAAATATAAATATAAATATAAATATAAATATAAATGTAAATATAAATATAAATATAAATATAAAATATAAATATAAATATAAATATATAAATATAAAATATAAATATAAAATATAAATATAAATATAAAATATAAATATAAAATATAAATATAAAATATAAATATAAAATATAAATATAAATATAAATATAAATATAAATATAAATATATCAATATCAATATCAATATCAATATAAAATATCAATATCAATATCAATATAAATATCAAATATCAATATCAATATCAATATCAATATAAATATTAATATCAATATCAATATAAATATAAAATATCAATATCAATATCAATATCAATATCAATATCAATATAAATATTACAATATCAATATCAATATAAATATAAATATAAATATAAATATAAATATAAATATCAATATCAATATCAATATCAATATCAATATCAATATCAATATAAATATCAATATCAATATCAATATCAATATAAATATCAATATCAATATCAATATCAATATAAATATCAATATCAATATAAATATAAATATAAATATAAATATCAATATCAATATCAATATCAATATCAATATAAATATAAATATCAATATCAATATCAATATAAATATCAATATCAATATCAATATCAATATAAATATAAATATCAATATCAATATAAATATCAATATAAATATAAATATCAATATAAATATCAATATCAATATCAATATCAATATCAATATAAATATCAATATCAATATCAATATAAATATCAATATCAATATCAATATCAATATAAATATAAATATCAATATCAATATAAATATCAATATCAATATCAATATCAATATCAATATAAATATCAATATCAATATCAATATCAATATAAATATCAATATAAATATCAATATCAATATCAATATCAATATAATTATAAATATAAATATTAATATAAATATAAATATAAATATAAATATCAATATCAATATAAATATCAATATAAATATAAATATCAATATTAATATTAATATAAATATCAATATAAATATCAATATAAATATAAATATAAATATAAATATCAATATAAATATAAATATCATTATAAATCTAAAATAGAAAATCCAAAAAATTATTATTTTTATTAATTATGTTGCTTTTTCTTTTTAGATCAAAAAGATTTCAAATTTAATTAAATTTTTTTTTTAATATTCAAAATACCCCCAAATATTAAAAAAAGCAAAATTTTTTATTAAAATCCAAAAATAACCCCTTTATTAATTTTTAATTTTAATTTTTAATTTTATCTTATTTATTTGATCAAATTATCTAAAAACAAAAATCACAATAAAAAATCTATTTTAAATTAAATAATTACTCATCATTAAATCTTTAAATTATTTTGCCAGCGAATTTTTTAATTCAAAAAAAATTTTTTCATTTTTTTCTTTTCATTTTTTTTTTAAATTTTTTTTTTAAATTTTAAATTTAATCAAATGGCTTATTTTTTATCAAAAAAACTTAAAGAAACAGTATTTGAGAAAGGATTAGAAACAGTATTAGAAGCACTTAAATCAACTGGATTTGGAATTTTATCCCAAATCAAACTTAGTGATGTAATTAAAGCAAAATTAAATGAAGATATTGGACAAGTTATGATCATTAATGCCTGTTTTCCCAAAATTGCATTTAGTACTCTTCAAGTTGATCCAAATGCAGTTACTTTACTTCCCTGTAATGTAACTGTGAAAAAAGATAAAGGATCTGAAGAAATTTTATGTTTAACTCTTGAACCAATTAATTACTTAAAAATTGCAAATCAAAGTAAAATTGATGAACTTGGTGAAATTGTTAGTGAGAAATTAAAAGAAGTTTTCGATAAAATTTAAAATTACTTTTCAGTTCATTTTTTCCATTTTTTTTTTCTTTTCTTTTTTTTCCAATTTTTTTTTTCTTTTTTAATCTTCTTTTTTTTTATTCAAAAAAAAAACTTTGAAACAAAGAATATTTTTTAAATAAAAAGAAGATAATCAATTTTAAAATTATTTTATTATTTTATTATTTTATTTTTTAATTAAAAAGTAAAGGGATAAAAAATTAAAATAAAAAAAATTTTTTTTTTGCTTTTTTTTTTTGCTTTTTTTAATTTGATTTTTTTCTAAATCATTTTTTATTTTCTTTTTTTAATTCAAGTCAACATAAAAAAATGACTTTCGTTTTAAAAAAAAAATTAAAAGAAACAGATTTTGAAAAAGCATTAGAAACAGTAATTGAAGCACTTAAATCTTGCGATCTTATAGTATTAGCACAAGCAAGAATTTGTAAAAGCGTTAAAGCTGCATTGAATGAAGATTTTGGAGACTGTTTAGTAATTACTTTTTGCTATCCTGAATATGCTGCTGGTTTTCTTCGAGCAGATCCTGATTCACTTGCTCTTCTTCCTTGTCATGCTGCTTTAAGAAAAGATAAAGGATCTGATGAAATTTTTTTACTCTTTCCTGATCCAATCAAATATTTTGGAATTGCGAATAATTCAAAAATGAATGGAGTTGCTGAAGTAGTTTTAAAGAAATTAAACGACGTTTTCGACAAGCTTTAAAAATTCCAAATTAAAATTCCAAATTCATTTTAAAATTAAAATTAAAATTAAAATCAAAATTCAAAATTAAAATCAAAATCAAAATTAAAATCAAAATTAAAATTCCAAATTAAATTTAAAATCAAAATTAAAATCAAAATTTTTCTTTTCATTTTTTTCATTTTTTTCATTTTTCATTTTTCATTTTTAAATTAATGAATCAAAAATTACAAACAATTTCAATTCTTTTTGATAATATTTTAAGTGAAAATTTTCAACTTATTCAAGAATCTGAAAATCAATTAACTCATTTATCTCAACAAAATGGATTTTCTTTTTTACTTACTGTAAAAAAAAAAAAAAAGAAAAAAAATTAAATATAATTTATAAATAATCTATTTTTTTTTTCAAAAAGGAATTCATTTCAAATAATCAAATCCCTTCACCAAAAAGACTTTTAGCATCCATTTTATTAAAAAATTCTTTAAACAAATTTATAAGAAAAAATTCATTGTAAATTTTTTTTTTGTTAAATAAATTTCTCTTTAAATTTTTAAAATTTAATTGGATTAGATTTACAATTTCAAATGAAGAAAAAGAAAACATCACTAATCGTTTATTAGAAATGTTTACAGATGAAGATTTTCGGGTTTAAAATCTTTTTAAATAAAACAAAATAAAACAATATTTTTTACAAAAATTCTTCAATTTAAAAACACATTTAGATTGCAACTCAAGTTTCCATTTCAATTGCAAAAATTGCAAGAAATGATTCTTCAATGAATTGGTAATAAATCAATATTTAATTCATTTTAATTCATTTTAATTAAAATAAACAAATAGGAAGCAATTATTTAACAATTTATTTGTAAATACAAATAAAAATTCAGATATTTTGAGTTTATCACTTCTTAGAAAATCAATGACTATTCGATTTGTAATTGAAGAATTATCAACAAAGGTTTTACCCAGAGACCGTTTTAAATTTAGACAAATTGCAAATGATAATTTTAATAATTTAATCAAAATTATTGGAAATGGAATTGATTGGTTATTTCTTTTTTTTGGAAATATCGAAAACGAACAACTTTCATTGCAACAAATCCAACAAATATTGCTAACAAATTTTGAGAATTTTTCTCATCTTGATTCTCTATTTAAATATCTTCTTAAATCGTGTTTAATACTTTCAAAATATGGATTTCAACCAACAGATAATCATCAAATTCTTTCTCAATTTACTGAACAAGCAATCAAGTATTTGGAGCAGTTATTTCAATACAGAACTTCTTTGGAATATTTGGAGCAAAAAATTGTTTCTCAAAAAAATGGAAATGATTTTGGAAATGATTTTGAAAATGAAAATCCACTTTTTCGATTAAAAAAACTTTGTGAAAATATTATATCCAAAACTTGCAAGTTAATTTTCCAAATTCAAGAGAAATTTACTTCTTTATTTGCAAATTACGGAGTTAAAACTCTTCAGCAATCACTTGATGAATTCTATTCATTTTTATCAAGCAATTCTTTTCGTAAAAATGCAAACTATTCCAAATTTATCGCATACACTCTGGAATTTCTTAGTTCCATTTTGCAATCAGTAGAACACAATAGTTGTTTTTCTTCACAAGAAAATAGCACTTCTAATATTGATTTAATTTTCACTCAACAAACAATATCCATGATTTGCGAAGTTCTTGTGAAAAAAGTTATTGTTATGAGTACGCAAGACTTGGATGAATGGAAAGAAAATCCAGAAAATTTTATTGAAAACAATCATATTGAAAATATCGAATTCAAGCTCAATTCAGCCACTAAATCTTTTTTCAAGTCATTTTTCAAATCTCGAACAGAACTTTCAACTTCAATTACATTTTCGCTTTTGAATTCAATCACTGATAATAACACGCAAATTTTAGAATATGACGAAAATAACATTCTGTTTAAAGATGCTGTATATCATCTTATCGGATGGGGATCGTTTCAATTCCAAAATCTAATCAACTTTCCAAATTTTTATCAGAACATTTTGAAAAATGATTTGATTAGTGACAATTCGGGAATTCTTATCAGGAGAATTTTCTGGCTAGTCGAACAATTTGCAACCCAAATTGATAAATCGATAATTCATGATATTTACGAGTTAATCACCAAAACACTATCTTCGCCAGATATTGTTATTCAGATTTCAGGTGTTGATAGTTTGATCGGTTTGATTCCGCATCTGCATTTGAATGAAAATCAAGGAGATTTTGTTTCATGGATTCATTTCTTAATTGATTTTCCCAAAAACATTTACAGTGAAGAACTAGCCGAAAAAATTTTAAATTCTCTTGGGTTATTAATATATTATATTGGGGATGAAATCAAAAATTATGCAGAGGAAATTATCAAATTTTTGTCTCAAGGTTGGGGTAATTTACTTGGATCTTCTTCATCAAATGAGCAAAACACAAGCAATTTTCCAGTTGATTTTGAATATGATTCTCCAATGCTCAAAAATATTCGGAAACATATTCTTGTTGTTCTTTCAGCAATTGTTAATTCGCTTGGAATGGATTCTATCATGTTTTACTCACTCATTTTGCCAATTATCCAAAATTCAGTCGATTCAAATTGCTTCGAATTCTCGGTATTAACAGCAACGTTTGAATGTTGGCTATCAATTATTCGCAATTCAATAACAATATCCGATTTCCAAAACACAAACAACACAGAGCAATTTCAGAAAGATTATTCACAGTTATTTGAAATTTTCCCAAGTATTTTCAAGTTATTAACAGTTGATGAAGATTTGAAAAAAGGATTGGAAATTATTGAAGCATATATTATTATTGGAGAAGAGCATTTCCTCAATTCGTTTGTGAATCAAATTATGGAAGAATTTTCCGTTTTGATCCCTCAAGTTTCAAACGAAGCCATTCTCCAAATATATCAAGTTTTAGATCTTATTCTTATACGCTTTCCTCAGGATATTGCCATGATTCTTGAAAAATCTGGATTATTGCAAATTCTATTTGAATCAATAATTTCATTCAAATTTGAAGACGAATTGAATACAACTGGTCCTCTTTTAAATTCAAAGTACATTTTATTGATATCAAGAGTCATTATTCATGAACCAATGTTTTTCCTGGAATTTCTCAACAAATTCGCTCAAAATCAAAATGGAAATTTCGGGAATTTTCAAGATGTTTTATTTTACTTTTTTGATAAATGGATTGAATTAAACGATTATTTACTCACTTTCCAAAACAGGAAATTATCTCATTTTGCCCTTTCTGTTCTTTTCAGTTTTGAGAAGAATTATCTACTACTTAAAATTGAAATATTGATGACTTTGTTTATTGGATTATTTCACGAAAAGCAAGATCTTGAAGATCCAAATTCTCCTTTAAATCAACAAAAAATAAAAGGAATAGAAAATGAAAAAAATAATCAATCACTTATTCATCATGAATTCAATGAGGATGATTCAAAACAAATTTGGGAAAAATCAATCGAATTTGGTATTCCAGATACTTTTAAAAATTATCTTGAAAAATTTCATCTTCAATTTGATTCAATAATTAATAATGAAATTGTTTTACAAATCAAACAAAATATTATAAATCTTGTTGATTCTTTAAATGAAGAAACTCAAAAAGAACTATTAAATCAAATTAATCCCAACATTTTAAATCAATTCCAAAACTTATTTGATCTTTCTCAAAAAAAATAATTTAAAAATTTAAAATTAGAATTAAAATTAAAAAATCATTTTTTTTCCTCTTTTTTTTTTTGTTTAATATGAATTTAATCGTAACTAAAGCTCTTCATAAAATTTTATCAACATTTTTTAAAGGTAAATTGATTAATTTTTTTCTTTTTTAAATTAAAAAACAAAAAACAAAAAAAAAAGCAAAAAAAAAACCTTTTTTTTTCACAAATAAAAATTATAAATTTAAAAAATACCTTTTTTTTCAATATAAATTATAATATAAGCACAATAAAACAACAATTAATTTATATTATTTACCTTTAATTTTATTATGTAGATTTTAAACAAAAGGGGTCCAGTTTTGAATTATTATCAGGGAAAACTGAGCTTGTAAATCTTGAGTTAAATGTTCCAGTTATTCAAAGTTTTATACCTTTACCCCAATTAAAAATGAATCGTGGTTTTGTTAGTAAACTAAAAGTTCATGTAAAAATATCTAAAAAGATTTTTTTTTTCTTAGATCATTTTGGGACAAAATTTTAATTTATTTAAATTTTTTTTTGATTTATTTTTTTTTTTAGTGTATTATTTCAAAAATAAGAAAAGAACCTATTATTTTAAATATTGAAAGTGTAGATATTGAAATGCAAGAAAGAGAAGATATTGCCTCTTTTATTCTTTCAAAGTATATATTCATTTTAAAATCGAAAGGAGAATACCAAAAACAATTTATAAAATTTCAAAAAGAATTTCAAAAAAGAATTTCAAAAATAATTTATAAAACAATTTATAAAATAATTTATAAAACAATTTATAAAACAATTTATAAAATAATTTATAAAACAATTTATAAAATAATTTATAAAACAATTTATAAAACAATTTATAAAACAATTTATAAAATAATTTATAAAATAATTTATAAAATAATTTATAAAATAATTTATAAAATAATTTATAAAATAATTTATAAAATAATTTATAAAATAATTTATAAAATAATTTATAAAACAATTTATAAAACAATTTATAAAATAATTTATAAAATAATTTATAAAATAATTTCAAAATAATTTATAAAATAATTTATAAAATAATTTATAAAATAATTTATAAAACAATTTATAAAATAATTTATAAAATAATTTATAAAATGATTTATAAAATAATTTATAAAAACAATTTCAAAAATGATTTATAAAACAATTTATAAAACAATTTATAAAATAATTTATAAAACAATTTATAAAATAATTTATAAAATAATTTATAAAACAATTTCAAAAACAATTTATAAAACAATTTATAAAACAATTTATAAAATAATTTATAAAACAATTTATAAAACAATTTATAAAACAATTTATAAAACAATTTATAAAACAATTTATAAAACAATTTATAAAATAATTTATAAAATAATTTATAAAATAATTTATAAAATAAAACAATTTATAAAATAATTTATAAAATAATTTATAAAACAATTTATAAAACAATTTATAAAACAATTTATAAAAACAATTTATAAAATAATTTATAAAATAATTTATAAAATATTTATAAAATAATTTATAAAATAATTTATAAAATAATTTATAAAATAATTTATAAAATAATTTCTAAAAATAATTTATAAAATATTTTATAAAATAATTTATAAAACAATTTATAAAACAATTTATAAAATAATTTATAAAAACAATTTATAAAACAATTTATAAAACAATTTATAAAATAATTTATAAAAAAATTTATAAAATAATTTATAAAATAATTTATAAAACAATTTATAAAACAATTTATAAAAAATTTATAAAAAGAATTTATAAAACAATTTATAAAATAATTTATAAAATAATTTATAAAATAATCTATAAAATAATTTCTAAAAATAATTTATAAAACAATTTATAAAATAATTTATAAAATAATTTATAAAATAATTTATAAAATAATTTATAAAATAATTTATAAAATAATTTATAAAACAATTTATAAAATAATTTATAAAATAATTTATAAAATAATTTATAAAACAATTTATAAAATAATTTATAAAACAATTTCAAAAATAATTTATAAAATAATTTATAAAACAATTTCAAAAATAATTTATAAATAATTTCAAAAATAATTTATAAAATAATTTATAAAATAATTTATAAAATAATTTATAAAACAATTTATAAAATAATTTATAAAATAATTTATAAAATAATTTATAAAATAATTTATAAAATAATTTATAAAATAATTTATAAAACAATTTATAAAACAATTTATAAAATAATTTATAAAATAATTTATAAAATAATTTATAAAATAATTTATAAAATATTTTAAATATTTATATTTATAAAAGAAAAGAAAAAATTGACAAAATGAAACAAAAAGAAGATAAAGAAATTAAGAATAAAAAAAAGAAATCCAAAAAAAATAAAAAACAAAAAGATTTACAACCCAAATTTGGATTTGGACAAAAAATTGCAGATGGAATTACAATTAATATTGAAAGAGTTAATTTCAGAATCAAATTATTAGGAAAACATCACCTTAGAAAAGTTGGGGATTGGAGTCCACCAGAAATTTGCATGAATATTAAAGACTTTTCCATTTTTACAACAAATGAAAATTTCCAAAAAGTTTCTTTAAAAAATATTTTTAATTTCAATAAGAACAAAAAAGATATTCACATTTTTAGAAAAGCAACTATTGATGAAATTTCAGCATTTTTTATTTATTCAGATAAACCAAATACAAAAACGTTAGATTCTCAAAAAAATCAAGTTTTATTTGATAAACTTCCTTTGGAAATGAAGGTAGATTTGATATTGTTATTTTACAAAAAAATTTATTCAAAAAAAAAAATAATTGATTTATTATTTATATAAAATAGTTCATTACTCGTAAAGATGGAAAATTAGGAACAACACAAATTGATATTTCACTTGAATTTATAGGAATTAAAGCATCACCATTTATATTTTCAAATTTGTTAAGTTTAATTAATGGTGTAAATCATTTTATGTTTAGAACAGATGTTCCACTTGAAATGCCAAAAACAGAACATGAAAAAGCACAACTACAATTACTCCCACCAGAATTTATTGTGAATATCCACATTTCTCAAGCTTCATTCCATTTGATTCCAGAAAAAAAACGAAATTTATCAGAAAATGAAGAAATCCAAAATTTACGAATTTTACTCAATCAAGGATTTGTTTTTTTTGCTCAAAATCTTCACATTTCGCAATCTCTTTCTCCTCATAATCCTTATTATCCTGGATTCGCACAAATCACTGTTGATTCTTTCCAACTGACTCATCGAGGAACTCGATTAGTTATTCTTCAGAACCAAATAAATTCTGTTCCGGAAGAGAATTATCCCTTTTCTCAATATTCACGTAATTTGTTTCGATCAGAATCAATTCATCCAAATGAAATTGCTAAAGAGAAAATTCGTGCCAAAGAGTTTAACGAAGTTATAGGAGATGTAAAAATGTCGAAGGCTTCTTTCGGAATCATATTATTCAACAAAGAATGGGTTTCTCATTCAAGTTATTATGATTATGAATTTGTTGTTCTTTTAAAACCAATAACATTTGTTCTTGATAAAGTTCACACTTTTTTATTGCTTGAATATTTCGAACAAGTTTTCGAATATATTCCTCATAGAACTAAAATTAGCACCATTTTATCGAATATCAAAAATGAGCATATTGATAAATTGGATTCTAATTTGATTTTCAGATTAACTCCTAAAATGAACGATTTTTCCCAAATTCGAATTGAAGTAAAAATGTCAAAATATCAATTAATTTAAATCAAATTAACATTTTCTAATTTAAATCAAATATTTAAATAATCAGATTTTGAAACTTCAAATAGTTCTCACTTCTTATACATCTACTCGCCTTCCCACTCTTGCTTTGACATTAAATTCAATTGAAATATTTGGTGGAAGTGAAAATTTTGTTCCAAATGAATTGAAAACCAAAATCAAATCACTCAAGAATTTATCAAAACTAAATTTGAATGGATTAAATTCAAATGATTATATAGAAAAAAAAGAAGAAAAAGAAAAGAAAAAGAAAAAGAAAATAATAAAACTTATAATATACAGGCACGTATTAGATTGATACGTCTTGTTGTAGAAGATATTTTAAATGAGAAATCTCTGACCATTTCATCAAATTCAAATGAAAATGAAAATGAAAATGAAAATTTAAACGCATTTAAACTGGAAAATATGGAAGTTTTTTGTAATTTTAGAGTTACCAAATCATCATCTCCAGATTTATCTGCTTTGATTGACACAATATTTATTGATCTTGGTGAATTTTATGGAATTATCACAGAAAAAATTTACAAAAATATCCTCATTTTTATAAAAGATCATTTGCAAGCACCTGAAATAAATTTTCGCAAACAATTCCCAAACCAATTTTATTGGCTTTGGGAAAATACCGAGGATGAAATGGAAAAAAAACCTCCAGATCACAAAATAAATAATGAAGAAAAATTGGAGAAAGTCTTAAGTGAAAACAAAGACGACATTGTTTCTGAAATAATACAATACATTAAAATTCCCTTTGATCAAGTAATCTTCAACTTCACATCATCTACTCTCACTATTGCTTCAAACAAAATGGAAAACAATGAAAGTGAAAATGAAAGTGAAAATGAAAAGAAAAATGGAGAAAAGATTGTTCCAATTATTTCACTTTATTTTGGAACTTTGGAATCAATAATTAAAGGATCTAATTTGCAAAAACAAGATAGTAAAATTAAATCGGATGAAATGATTCAATCTTATTTATTTTTTGAAAGTTTTTCAGCAAAACTTCATCCAAATTCAAAAAATCCTATTACTTTATTTACAACAGAATCAATTTTTGAATCAGCTCAATCTATATTAGAAACCAAGGAACAAAATAAAGAAAATGATGAAAATAAAGAAAATAAAGAAAATAAAGAAAATAAAGAAAATAATGAAAATAAAGAAAATAATGAAAATAATGAAAATAATGAAAATAAAGAAAATAATGAAAATAATGAAAATAATCAAAATAATCAAAATAATGAAAATAATGAAAATAAAGAAAATGATGAAAATAATGAAAATAATCAAATTAATCAAATTAATGAAAATAATCAAATTACTCAAATTACTCAAATTGACAAAAAAGACCAAATATTTTTTTTGACAGAAATGCATCTTCAAAAATATATTGATACTTTAACTCAAAAAAGAAAGTTTAAAGTTGATATCAAACTTCGATGTACAGGATTATCTTCCATGTTAAATTCACAAGACATTGCACCAGTTGTTGTTTTTCTATATGAACCTCTTCTTCAAAAAGTAACCGATAATGACTTCCATTCAATTATTAGTAATTTACATTTCGGATTCGATTCAAAGCAAGCTTTTGGAAATCAAATTGATAGTGATCCAAAAAATAACCTTTTTATTAATAATGAGAACTCTCATCATCTCAACTTCCCAAAAACTGCAGCTCAAGTGTTTAATGCATTGGAAGTTCATACAAAACGAAATGATCTTGAATTTAATTGGGATATTCAAGTTTCTCAATTTGAAATCAATCTGATAGGATTCGATCAATTTTCCCAAAATCAAAAAAATGGAATTTTTCTTCTTTTTGATCTTTTTAAAGTTGATGGGAATGTTCTCATGTCAGAAAATCAAGAAAAACGCTCTTTTTCTTTCAAAACAATCCAAAGATTCTATTCGTTTCAACATGAAATCATCTCTTCAATTTGTCCTAATTTTTCTGTTTATGGATCTTTTGAAAGTTTTCTATCCAAAAAAAAAGGAATTCAAATTGAAATTGAAGATTCACAACAAGATATCCATCCAGAAAGCAAAGAAACATTAAATAATGAAGAAGAAAAAAAGAATCCCGAAAAAAAACCACAAACAACAATTCGCGTTTCAATTGACCAAACAGAATTTGTTGTAGATCCAGCACAATTCGAAGTTATTCATAGTTTTATCAAACAGCAAATTAATAATATTTCCAATTTATCAAATACACTTTCTTCCCAAAACGAAAATAAGAAAATTGAAGAAATTTCTGATGATCCTCAACCAAAAGATTCCGAGAAACAAATTGATACAAAAGAAGACCAAAAACCCAAAATTGAGGTTCAATTAGAACTTGAATTACAAAAAAATCTTCATCAAAAAATTTTGAGATTGAGGAAAAAAATCCGACAATTAGAACACTTAATTGCTGAAGGAGAAATGGATATTGCTTGGGCAAAATTTTCTAAAGACCAAATTTCTGAGAAGCTTTTTTATACAAACTCAGAATATATGAAACAATCAATGATGATTTCTCAACTTCAACAAGTTGTTGTTGATCTTTCTCAAAAAATAACTGATTTATCAAAACAATCAAATCAAAAATATAATAATCTTCAATCTCATCAGCAGCCTCGTATTCCAAAACTATCTCCTCAAAGAAGAAGAAAAATTCAAAAGCAAGTCCAAGAAATTGATCCAAATTTAAGAACAAAATCTAATTTAAAAATTTCGAAAAATATATTAAATACTCAAGTAAATGATGAATTCAAGTCCAAATCAAATCAAAATCAAAATCAAAATCAAAATCAAAATCAAAAAGAAAAACAAAAACAAAAACAAAATTCAAAACCAAATTTAAATTTAAAATCAAATTCAAATTTAAAATCAAAACAAGAATCAAAGCAAGAATTAAATTCAAAACAAGAATTAAAACAAGAATTAAAACAAAAATTAAATTCAAATTTAAATTCAAATTCAAACTCAAATTCAAAATCAAATCAAGAATTAAAACAAAAATTAAAATCAAAACAAGAATCAAAACAAAACTCAAATTCAAACTCAAATTTAAAATCAAAACAAGAATTAAAACAAGAATCAAATTCAAAACAAGAATTAAAACAAGAATTAAAACAAGAATTAAAACAAGAATTAAAACAAGAATTAAATTCAAATTTAAACTCAAATCAAGAATTAAAACAAGAATCAAAACAAAACTCAAATTTAAATAAAGAATCAAATTCAAAACAAGAATTAAAACAAGAATTAAAACAAGAATCAAAACAAAACTCAAATTTAAAATCAAAACAAGAATTAAAACAAGAATCAAAACAAGAATTAAAACAAGAATCAAATTCAAAACAAGAATTAAAACAAGAATTAAAACAAGAATTAAAACAAAACTCAAATCAAGAATTAAAACAAGAATTAAAACAAGAATTAAAACAAGAATCAAAACAAAACTCAAATTCAAAATCAAATCAAGAATTAAAACAAGAATTAAAACAAGAATTAAAACAAGAATCAAAACAAGAATTAAATTCAAATTTAAATTCAAATTTAAAATCAAATTCAGATTTAAATTCAAATTCAGATTTAAACTCAAATAAAGAATTCAATTCAAATTCAAATCAAAAAGAAAACTATTTTGGATTTAATGTTCAAATATTTCATCCAAAAGATCTTGTTTGGGTTACAAGATTTTTAGTTTTAGTTCCAGAATCATTATATTTTTATCGAAATCAAACCTCAAAAACAACAGCAGAATTCTCTTTTAAACTTTCTTTATTAGGTTTAGAAATAATCAATGAAAATAAAAGAGTTATTAAAATTATGAAGAAATTCATACGTAGAAGTAAAAAACAAGAAGAAATGATTTCATCACTTTTTAAATCAACTGAAAATTCTACTTTTTCTCATTTTCTCATTCGTTCAAATTCAAAATCTAAACTTTTGGTTCGTTCAGACAATAAAAATGATTTTGATACAATCATAAGAGAAACACACACTCAAATACAAAAAATTCAAATATTAAAACTTGATAGTAGTGATCTTAGTAATAGTAGTTCTCGTGATGAAAGAGAAAATTTTCCTGGTGAACAAGAAATTTTTAACTTGGAATTGCAATTATCTTCTGCTTTATCAGTTTTAAATAAAATTCGTGTTTTTCGTGATCAAATTTTAAATGAAATTAGAGATTTAAGAGAGATTGTTTCTGGTAAAATTAAACAATTAGAAAATGATTCTCAAATAAAAATGAAAAATGAAAAATGAAAAATAATTAATAATAAGTTTTGAGAACTTTTATTGATAAACCAATTTTAAAGTAAAAAAAGAAAAGAAAAGAAAAGAAAATGAATTTAAAAATAAAAGTGGAATTTAAAATAAAAGTGGAATAAAATGAAATTTAAAAAAGAATTTTTGATTTGGTTTTTTGATTTAAATTTAAATTTAAATTTAAAGATGTTTTGTTGTGAATTCCAAAGTTCCATTTTGAATGGAATAATTATTAACTTTTGCTTCAAATATAGATAAATTTTGTTCAACTCCAGAAATAACAATATTTTCAATTGTTTTTTTATCTAAATTATTATTTTGAGGAGGAAAACATTTTTCTAAAACACAAATTGTTTGACCTTTTTTTCTAATTTCTTCAAAAGATGGATCTTGATTTACAACAAATCCTTGATTGCTAAAAGTAATAAATTTTTTTATATCGATTCCATTTATATTTATAGGGTTTTGGAACTCTATTTTGCCATATCCTTTTTTACCAATTATAAATGATTTGACTTCGGATTTTTCTTGTTCATTCATTTTGGAAATTTGACTAATTGAAGGATTTGTATAATATCCTTCTTTTAACCATTCTCTAGTATTGCTTTCTTCTTCATTACTATCATTTTCATTTTCATCATTTTCATCTTCAATATCATCTTCATCTTCATCTTCAATTTCATCTTCATTTTCATTTTCATTTCCAATTTCATTTCCAATTTCATTTTCATCTTCAATTTCATTTTCATCTTCATCATCAATTTCATCTTCATTTTCGTATTCATTTTCATTTTCATTTTCATTATCATTTTCATCATTTTCATTATCATTTTCATTATCATTTTCATCATTTTCGTATTCATATTGAATTTGATTTTCATTATCATTTTCATTATCACTTTCATTATCACTTTCATTATCACTTTCATTATCAATTTTAACTTCAATTTCTTCATCATCTTCATCATCTTCATCATCTTCATCATCTTCATCATCATCTTCGATTTGATTTTGGATTTGATTTTGGATTTGATTTTGATTTTGATATTGATTTTGATTTTCATCAAATTGAAATTCAATTTCGTATTCATCATCATCATCATCTTCAATTTCATCATCATCTTCATCTTCATCTTCATCTTCATCTTTATATTGATTTTTCAGTTTTTGTTTTTGAGATAATACAGTTGATTTCTTTAAATAAGTTTCGTCATCTTGTTCTTCATCTTTTGAAAATTTCACTCCATAACGTGAAAGTTGAGAAATTTGCTCTTTTCGAGATTTATGCGAAGAAAACGATTTTGGATTAATCTCAAGTTTTTTAATACTTGAAGTTGGCTTTTTTGATAACATTTTTTTTGACGAAGTTGGACTTGAAGTTGTAAATGGTTCTAAAAATGGTTGTGATCCTTCAAATAAAGATAATTTGTTTGAATACGAATTTTTGTTCGTAAATGAATGTCTTGGTGTGCTTAAAAATATGTTTTTGCGTCGATTGATATCCAGATTAGCTTTGTTTTCAGGAACTGCTCTTTTTTCTTGTTCTTCTTTCTTTTTTTTGATGTTTGATAAATGAAGAAATCCATGAGGATTTTCTGAGTCTAATCCAGCAAAAGCAATTTTTATTGGTGTGTTTTGATATTGATTTTGATATTGATTTTGATTTCTTGAAAATAACGAAGAACTTTGATTTTGATTTCTTGAAAATAAAGAAGTGTTTTGATTTTGATTTTGATTTCTTGAAAATAAAGAAGTGTTTTGATTTTGATTTGATTGGTTATTTGAAAATAAAGATGATCTGTTCGTATTTTGAGTTTGATTTTGATTTTGATTTGAAAATAAAGATGATCTGTTTGTGTTTTGATTTTGATTTGAAAATAAAGATGATCTGTTTGTATTCTGATTTTGATTTGAAAATAAAGATGATCTGTTCTGGTTTGTATTTTGATTTGATTGGTTGTTTGAAAATAAAGATGATCTGTTTGTATTTTGATTTGTATTTTGGGCTGAGTTTGAAAATAAAGATGATCTGTTTGTGTTTTGAGTTTGATTTGAAAATAATGATGATCTGTTTGTATTCTGATTTTGATTTTGATTTGAAAATAAAGATGATCTGTTTGTATTTTGAGTTTGATTTTGATTTGAAAATAAAGATGATCTGTTTGTATTTGTATTTGTATTTGTATTTGTATTTGTATTTTGATTTGAAAATAATGATGATCTGTTTGTGTTTTGGGTTTGATTTGAAAATAAAGATGATCTATTCTGATTTGTATTCTGGGTTTGATTTGAAAATAAAGATGTTCTGTTTGTAGTTTGATTTTGATTTGAATTTGAAAATAAAGATGATCTGTTCTGGTTTGTATTCTGGGTTTGATTTGAAAATAAAGATGATCTGTTTGTATTTGTATTTGTATTTGTATTTTGATTTGAAAATAATGATGATCTGTTTGTATTTTGATTTTGATTTGAATTTGAAAATAAAGATGATCTGTTTGTATTTTGGTTTTGAGTTTGAGTTTGATTTGAAAATAAAGATGTTCTGTTTTGATTTGTATTTTGATTTGAAAATAAAGATGATCTGTTTGTGTTTTGATTTTGATTTGAATTTGAATTTGAGAATAAAGTTGTTCTACTTTGATTTTGATTTGAGAATAAGCTACTTTTATTTTGATTTTGATTTTGATTTGAAAATAGAGAGTTTCCAGAAGTAAATGTTTTGCTTTGATTTTGAAATAAACTTGATTTTGGAAAAATGCTTGTTGAATTTTTTTGTTTTAATGTTTCAAGTCTTATTTCTTCATAAGAACGATCTTCATATCCTTGTTTTGCACAAATTGAATGATAACTTGCATAACTATTTCCTTCTTTAACTGTTATTGCTTGATTCATTATTTTTAAAAAAAAAGAAAAAAAAAATGAAAAAAAAAATGAAAAAAAATAATTAAAAAAAATGTTTTTTTTTGTTTTTATATTTTTTTTTTGATCATTTTCTCTTTTTTTTTTATTTTTTTTTTTTCTCCTTTTATTTTTTTTTCTTCTTTATTTTTTTTTCCGATTTTAATTTTAATTTTAATTTTAATTTTGATTTTATAAATCAATTTTAATTTTAATTTTAATTTTATAAATCAATTTTAATTTTATAAATCAATTTTAATTTTAATTTTAATTTTAATTTTGATTTTAATTTTATAAATCAATTTTAATTTTAATTTTAATTTTAATTTTAATTTTAATTTTAATTTTAATTTTATAAATCAATTTTAATTTTAATTTTAATTTTAATTTTAATTTTATAAATCAATTTTAATTTTAATTTTAATTTTAATTTTAATTTTAATTTTAATTTTAATTTTAATTTTAATTTTAATTTTAATTTTAATTTTAATTTTAATTTTAATTTTAATTTTAAATTTTAATTTTAATTTTAATTTGAATTTTAATTTTAATTTTGATTTTAATTTTAAATTTTAATTTGTATTTCTATTATTTTCAAGTCTTATTTCTTCATAAGAACGATCTTCATATCCTTGTTTTGCACAAATTGAATAATAGTTTGCATAAATATTTCCTTCTTTAACTGTTATTGGATTTTGATTTAGAATTGAATTTTGATTTGAATTAAGATTTAGATTTCCAAATAAAGATGTTATGTTTGTATTTTGATTTGAATTTTCATCTTCATTTGTATTTCTATTATTATCAAGTCTTATTTCTTCATAAGAAAAATCTTCATATCCTTGTTTTGCACAAATTGAATAATAGTTTGTATAAATATTTCCTTCTTTAACTGTTATTGGATTTTGATTTAGAATTGTATTTTGATTTTGATTTAGATTTCCAAATAAAGATGTTTTGTTTGTATTTTGATTTTGATTTTGATTTTGATTTTGATTTTGATTTTGATTTTGATTTTGATTTTGATTTTGATTTTGATTTTGATTTTGATTTCCAAATAAAGATGTTTTGTTTGTATTTTGATTTTGATTTAGATTTTGATTTTGATTTTGATTTAGAATTGTATTTTGATTTTGATTTTGATTTCCAAATAAAGATGTTTTGTTTGTATTTGTGTTTAGATTTTGATTTTGATTTTGATTTTGATTTTGATTTTGATTTGCAAATAAAGATGTTTTGTTTGTATTTTGATTTTGATTTAGAATTGAATTTTGATTTTGATTTTGATTTCCAAATAAAGATGTTTTGCTTGTATTTGTGTTTGGATTTTGATTTAGAATTGAATTTTGATTTTGATTTTGATTTTGATTTTGATTTTGATTTTGATTTCCAAATAAAGATGTTTTGTTTGTATTTTGATTTTGATTTTGATTTTGATTTTGATTTTGATTTTGATTTTGATTTTGATTTTGATTTTGAATTGAATTTTGATTTCCAAATAAAGATGTTTTGTTTGTATTTTGATTTTGATTTTGATTTTGATTTTGATTTTGATTTTGATTTTGATTTTGATTTTGATTTTGATTTTGATTTTGATTTTGAATTGAATTTTGATTTTGATTTTGATTTCCAAATAAAGATGTTTTGTTTGTATTTTGATTTTGATTTTGATTTTGATTTTGATTTTGATTTTGATTTTGATTTTGATTTTGATTTTGATTTTGATTTTGATTTCAAATAAAGATGTTTTGTTTGTATTTTGATTTTGATTTTGATTTTGATTTTGATTTTGATTTTGATTTTGATTTTGATTTTGATTTTGATTTTGATTTTGATTTTGATTTTGATTTCCAAATAAAGATGTTTTGTTTGTATTTTGATTTAGATTTATATTTTGATTTTGATTTAGAATTATATTTTGATTTTGATTTAGATTTCCAAATAAAGATGTTTTGTTTGTATTTGTGTTTAGATTTGGATTTTGATTTTGATTTTGATTTGCAAATAAAGATGTTTTGTTTATATTTTGATTTTGATTTTGATTTTGATTTTGATTTTGATTTTGATTTTGATTTTGATTTTGATTTTGATTTTGATTTTGATTTTGATTTTGATTTTGATTTTGATTTTGATTTTGATTTTGATTTTGATTTTGATTTTGATTTGGATTTGGAGTTGGATTTAGATTTCCAAATAAAGATGTTTTGTTTGTATTTTGATTTTGATTTTGATTTTGATTTTGATTTTGATTTTGATTTTGATTTTGATTTGTATTTTGATTTTGATTTTGATTTGCAAATAAAGATGTTTTGTTTGTGTTTGGATTTTGAATTGAATTTTGAATTGAATTTTCATCTTCATTTGTATTTCTATTATTATCAAGTCTTATTTCTTCATAAGAACAATCTCCATATCCTTGTTTTGCACAAATTGAATAATAGTTTGCATAAATATTTCCTTCTTTAACTGTTATTGGTTGATTCATTATTTTTAAGGAAAATGAATAAAAAAAGGAAAAAAATGAAAAATAAAAATTTTAATAATTATTTTCAAAGAAAAATTTAAAGAAAAATTTAAAGAAAAATTTAAAGAAAAATTAATCAAAACGAATAACAATAACTGAAATATTGTCAGAAGAATATTTTTTCAAAGCAAATTCTTTTAATTTTTCAGCAGCAATTTGAGGGTCTTTTTGTTGAGAAACAATATCAACAGCTTTTTGGTCAGAAATCACATCCCAAAGACCATCACAAGCCAAAATTAAAAATTGGCAAGAAGAATTGATTTGTACTGAAGAAATATAAGGAACTGACGAAACCATTTCTCCAAATTGACTATCACCAAGAGCACGAGTGATGTTTAGAATTCCTTGAACGCGAGAATATTTGATTTTTCCTCCTAAATTTTCAATTCTTTTTTTTTCTTCTTTCAGACTTGTTTTATGATCAAGTGATAATCGGAATGCTTTCCCATTAACAGATAAAACTGCGCGAGTATCACCAACATTTGCAATCCACAAATAATTATCGAGAAAAATTGCGACTAATGCTGTTGTTCCAAAATATTGTGACCATTCTTTCATTTGCTCATCAATTTTTAGAAAAGATTCGGTGATTGCTGCTTCAATTGCAAAATTCTTGCCAAGCATTTCGGCAATTATTTGGTGCAAATTATTCGAAACAAAATCTGCGGATTCTCGACTTCCGTGCCCATCAAAAATACCGTAATATTCTGAGTGACTAAAAGAGATTCTTTGTATTTCTTTTTTTGTTTTTTTGATTTCTTGATTTTTTTGGATTGATTGAATATTTAGATTCATATCATTATCAATATCATTATCAATATTAATATCATTATCGATATTAATATTCATATCATTATCATTATCATTATCATTATCAATATTATTATCATTATCAATATTAATATCATTATCATTATCAATATCAATATCATTATCATTTTGATCTTTTTCAGTATTGATTTCGTTTTGATTTATGAAAGAAGAATTATCAATTTGAAAAAATTCATTTTTATTTGGAATAAAAATGTTTTGTTGTTGATTATTATCATTATTATCATTATTATCATTATTATCATTATTATCATTATTATCATTATTATCATCATTATCATTATTATTATTATTAATTTGATTTGTTGAATCATTAAAATCATTCTCATTTGAATCCACAACTACTTGAGATGTTGAGTTATCAAAATTAACCAATTGCACCTGGAAAACATCTTTTCCTGAGCCTGTTCGATGCAGAGGATAGCGATTCCGACTTGTGGCGTTTCGAGAAGAAATGAAAATTTCTTTTGCAAGAAAGACTCGACGAGGAGGTCTTTTTCTTGCTCTTTTTTGGTCATGATCATTCTCCATTTTGCTTATATTTGTCTTGTTTTTGCTTTCCTTTTTCCGTTTATTTTTTAGTTTTGAAACGGATATTTTCTTCAACGTCTTGTTATTCCATTCAAAAGTGTCATGATCTTGATTCGACCAAAAATGATCCATTTTTTTCTTCTTCATAAAATCAAATATCATCATTGTTGAGTCTTGCATTTCAGTTCGTCTTCCTTGTGTCTCGACAAATCCCACTTTGAATTTTGACGATGATAATTGAAATGATTTTTCCTTTTGAGAATTTGATTTTTTTGGCGAGACAACTTCATGAAAAACGGCAAAAAGAGGGAAATTTTTATCTGAATTATCTTCATTTTGAAATTGAGCAAAATTTGGTGATAAATTTCTCAAACTGTTTTGGAAATTCCTCATTTTTTTCTTGAATCGTCTTTCGCAAGCAACATCAACCATTTGCTGAATGATTTGGTTGATGATATTATTTCTTTCCAAAATATGAGTTATTTGGGCCTTTTCGTATTCCAAAACGGAATCATCACTTGAATCAAAACCGAGATCTAGTTTTGTCAAGGAAGTGTTTGTTTGAAGAGGCTTCTCTGATAAGAGCAATTGAGGAATGTGACAAGTGATTGTTGCGAAGTTCGAGAATTTTTAATTTAGGGTATTTTTGGATCAATTCCAAAATGATTCCAATTGAAACATCATCCAAATCAATTCCATCAAGTGTTAAGTGATATAATTGCAAATATTCTTGATCTGAAGAAATTAATTGATTTACAATTAGCGACAGTGTTTCTTCTGAAATTGGATTTAATGAAAGATCTAATTGATGAACTTGTGTTGGTTGATTTTTCATTGTTTCAAAAAGGTTTTCAATGCATTTCTCGTTTAATTTGGATTCTCTTAGTGAAATATTTTTCGGGTTAGGATTTGTGACAAGAGAATCAACAAATGCCGAGAATATTTGTGGTGTTGGTGTTACACCATCTAATACTAATTCAAATAATGTTTTTTCTGGGTTCTGTTTTTTACATGTTCCATATATTTTTTTCAAGACTATTTTATGATTTTTTTGTTTTTTCTTTTTTTTTGGAATTAAATTTATAATTAAATTTATAATTATATTTATAATTAAAATTCATTAAAAAATTATAATTAAATTTATAATTATATTTATAATAATATTTATAATTATATTTATAATTATATTTATAATTAAATTTATAATTAAATTTATAATTAAATTTATAATTAAATTTATAATTAAATTTATAATTAAATTTATAATTAAATTTATAATTAAATTTATAATTAAATTTATAATTAAATTTATAATTAAATTTATAATTAAATTTATAATTAAATTTATAATTAAATTTATAATTAAATTTATAATTAAATTTATAATTAAATTTATAATTAAATTTATAATTATATTTTATAATTATATTTATAATTAAATTTATTAATTTATATTTATATTTATAATTAAATTTATAATTAAATTTATAATTAAAATTTATAATTAAAATTATAATTAAATTTATAATTAAATTTATAATTAAATTTATAATTAAATTTATATTTAAATTTATAATTATATTTATAATTGAAATTTATAATTAAATTTATAATTATAAATTTATAATAAAATTATAATTAAATTTATAATTAAATTTATAATTAAATTTATAATTAAATTTATAATTAAATTTATAATTATATTTATAATTAAATTTATAATTAAATTTATAATTAAATTTATAATTAAATTTATAATTAAATTTATAATTAAATTTATAATTAAATTTATATTTAAATTTATAATTAAATTTATATTTAAATTTATAATTAAATTTACAAGATGGCGTGTTTGATTTTTAAAAGATATATAAAATTCTCGAGCACCTAAATTAAATCAAATTAAAAGAAATAATTAAATTAAATCAAATTAAATAATTAAATTAAATCAAATTAAAAATGTTAAAAATAAGTTAAAAGATTATGATAATTATTATTGGGGTATTATTTTTTTTTTCTTAATTTCGGTTAAAATTATTTAGTACCTAAATGTTTAATCCTTCTTGGTTGATTTCCCATTATAAAATAATAAAACAGAAAACTGTAAAAAAAAACTGTAAAAAAAAATAAAAATTTAAATTTTAATTTTTCATTTTTTTTTTTTATAATTAAAAAATAAATGGAAAAAATAAATGAAGACCAAATAATTAAATTAAAAGAAACTTTCCTTCAATTTTCAGAAATTTGTAGAAAAACTTTTAAAAAAAAGAAAAATGAACAAGTTCTATTAATTAATGAAGTTATTTTATTAAATAATTTAATTAAAGATTCAATTCAAAAAATTTTAAATACTTCTCCAAATCTTCAATCAATTATTAAAGAAAATGAAAATGAAAACAATAAAATTACTTTCCAAATATTATTATCAAAATTTATTCAGGAATTTGAAGAATTAAAAGCATTTAAAAAATCAAAAGAAGATTAAAAAAAATTTTTTATTATTTATTTTATATTGTTTTTTTAAAAAAGAATTTAATTAAAGTTCATTTTAAAAAAATATTTAAAATATATTTTTATTATTTTTCTATAATTTAAAATTAAAATTTATATTAAAAAAATAAAGTAAAAATTAAATTTAAAAAGGAGAAAAAAAATTTTTAAATTAAAAAGGAGAATAATTTATTTTTATTTATTTTTTTTTTAATTGATTTTTTTTTTTCATTTTTTCTTTTTTTTTATTCTTTTTTATTCTTTTTTTTAAATATTGATCTTTTCTCTTTATTATTATTTTAATTTAAAATTATTCAACGTTCCTAAAAAGAATCCCTTTTCTCTTTTTTTATTCTCTTTTTTATTCTTTTTTAAATTAAATTAAATTAAATTAAATTAAAAAAATGAGTAAACAAATTAAAATTCAAAGAAGAAAACCTAAACGTTCTTTCTCAATTTCTTATGATAAATTACATCATTCTTCTTTTATATCACCACAAAAAGGTTTATTTTAAATCAAAAATATGATCAAAAATTATTAATTTAAATATAAGAGAAAAAAAACAAAAAAGAATTTTCAATAATTTAGATCGTTAAATTTTCGAAATTAAAAATTTTTTCTTATTATAAATTATAAATTATAAATTATAAATTTAATTATTAAAAAAAATTTTTTTTTCTTTAAAAACAGTTAAAACAACAAGATTTAAATAATGTTATGTTAGAAATTCGCAAAAATTTTGAAGTGAAATCAAATAGAAAACATTATCAACAAAGAAGAAAAAACTTTTTAAAAATTCAATCACCTCAAGAAACAGAAATTAAAAACCCAAAACTTGAAGATTTTACTCGAAAAATTTCTTATGATGAATATCAAAAACCAAAAACACCTCAAAAAATTAAACAGAAAAACAAAGATAAACCCAAATTATCTAATATTCTTGATCCTAAACATAAACGCTCTTCTCTTTCTTTAAAAACTTCAAACAGAATTAATCAACAATCAATAAATGAATTATCACAACAACAAATTGAAAGTGAATTATCTAAAATATTAGATGAACAAAAGTAATTTATAATTTTAAAAATTTTTTATTTTAAAAAAAAAACTGAAAAAAAAAATTTTATTTATTTAATAGAATTGACCCAAAAAAAAGGGATAAAATTAATGAAATGAGTTTGGAAAAGAAATGGAAAATGATTCAATTATATAAAGATGAATCTAAAGATGAAGATAATGAGGATTATGATGATTATGATTCTGCTAATTATTATACTGATCATGGATTTTCTACTCTTTCTTTAAATCAAAAAACACAAACCAATTACTTATTAAGTCCAAGATATCAAACAAGAACAATTTTCTCAAGATTTCCCAATCAAATTAATCCAAATGATAGAACTATGTCGAGTTTTGGAGACAATTTATCCCAAAATCGTTTTAATTCACCAAATTATTTTCTAAGTGGAAATGGGAACGAAAATGAAAATGAAAATCAATTTTTACAAACTGATGTTGAAATTTATTCAAGAAAACAAAATCCATTTGATTCACCTATTCTTTCTGAAAAATCCGAAATTTCAAGTGATAAAGTGATGATTTGGATGAGAATGAATCAAAAAATGGAATCATTTTTTAGTCAAGAAACTTTAAAAGATATTAAAACATTAATTGGAATCAAAGGAATTGCATTATTATTTAGTGTTTTATCAACACTTCCCAGATCACCATTTATAATTCAAGAATCATCAAATGAGTATAAAAAAAATTATTTTATATTTTAATTATTTTGTTAAATTATTTAAAATGTTTTAATTTAAATTTAATAGTGAAATTGAAGATACAGAAAAAGACTTGAAAATTTATCATCATTCAGTTTTAAAAACTTTAATCAATTTAACAAAAAACTCCATTTTCTTTTCTGAACTTGCTTCACAATCTGATCCTGCTTTACTTACACTTAATATTGAAAATATAATTATCCCAATTATTATTCCAATTCTTTTATTTGATATTCTTGTTTCTTATTATAATGATGATGATCCTCCACAATTACAAATAACCGAATTATCAGATACTTTTGATTTGAAACTAATTCTCTTTTTATTAAAGAATAAAGAAATTCCTGAAGATACTTTATTGAATTCAATAGTTTTATTTGGTCAAATTATTAATTGCATTCAAACCCATCCACAAATTCCTAAAGTTGATCATAGTTTAATTGAAGATTTCCATGAATATTTCTTATCACTTAATGAAGAAATTAAAAATGATCTTGAAGATTATGATTTTAATTTTTCTTTATTTGAGAAAAGTTATCAAGTAATTTCTAATTAATTAAAAAAGAAAAGAAAAGAAAAAATATTTATTATTTAATTAATTAATTAAAAAAAAAATAAATAGAATTCAATTATTGAAGAACCAAAAAAAATAAATAATGAAACTAATCAAGAAATACAAAATCAAAATACACCAATTCATGATAAACCTCCAACAAATTTAATTTGGATAAAATTACCTCATGGAATTTATGAATCATTTGAATTAAAAGAAGATTTAATAGTTCAAGATATTATCATTTCATGTGCAGAAAAATATCAAGGAAAACCAAATGAATATGGAATTTTTGCAAGTTTTGAAGATGGAGAATGGCCAAGAAGTCAAATAAATCAAAATCAAAATCAAAATCAAAATCAAAATCAAAATCAAAACGAAAATCAAATTCAAATTCAAATTCAAAATCAAAATCAACATGAAAATGAATTAGATTTTTCTGTAGAAGATAAACAAGAAAATTATTTAGATTTTGATGGAGATTTTATTTCTCAAAATTCATTAATATCAAATTATAAGAATAAAAAACTTCAAATTCTTAAAAAACCACCAAATGAGATTGATGTAATTCTCCCACCAAATCCAAAGGATTTAACACCAAGATGGAGAACAATACCAACAGATGCATTAATTTCAACTGTATTGAAGCATTTATGTGCTGAATTGAATGTTCCAAAAGAAGAATATGGATTATTACTTAAGTTACCAAGAGATAATTCACATTTTCTAGAATCAACAGTAACAAGTGGAGTTGAATCTTCTGTTGAAGCTCATCAAGTTTCTTTTGTTCCTACTAATGATAATTTTCATTTTGGAAAGTTATATCCAACAAAAAACAGTGAAAATGCATTTGGAATTTGGGTAATTCCAGGAAATAATAGAAAACTTTCTGCTTATATTTCTCGAAATTTTGTAAGAATTTAAAATAAAATTTATAATAAAATTTATAATAAAATTTAAAATAAAATTTATAATAAAATTTAAAATAAAATTTATAATAAAATTTAAAATAAAATTTATAATAAAATTTAAAATAAAATTTATAATAAAATTTAAAATAAAATTTAAAATAAAATTTAAAATAAAATTTATAATAAAATTTAAAATAAAATTTAAAATAAAATTTATAATAAAATTTAAAATAAAATTTAAAATTAAATTCAAAATAAAATTTAAAATAAAATTTAAAATAAAATTTAAAATAAAATTTAAAAATAAAATTCAAAATAAAATTTAAAATATTAAAAATTTAAAATTAATAAAATTTAAAATAAAATTTAAAATAAAATTTAAAATAAAATTTAAAATTAAATTTAAAATAAAATTTAAAATAAAATTTAAAATAAAATTAAATAGACTTCAGGATATATGTTTATTAAATTCCAACAAAGACCTGCAACAATTAATTTAATTTATCCAAGATATGATGAAGTTACTAATAAAAAAATTTCAGATGAAGAAGTTGAAATTATTATCGATTTCACTGTTAATGTGAAAGTTTTCATTTATGAATTTTCAAGAATTTATCAACTTAAAAAAGGTCTTAATTATGTATTATATCATGTTATTTATCAAGAATCAGATCTTGAAATTGATTTGAATCAAAAAGAAAATATAAATGAAAAAAAACATAAAGATGCTCAAATCACTGATTTAATTAAATTGGATGAAGATTTAGCATTTTCTTTCCAAGGAATTAAAAAAGGATCAGTTTTAAAAATTATTCCAACTGTTGAAGTTCATTTTGATAAAGGAAATCAAGCTCAAGATGAATCTGAACTTGAAATTAATGAAAATGATAAAATAGAAAATATTCAATCAAATATAAATGAAAATACAAATGAAAATACAAATTTAGAAAATCAAACACAAGATCAAAATACACAACAAACAAATATCGAAAAACCAAATGAAATTAGACGGCATTCAAGAAGAGAATCATCCAAAGATAATAAAGATATGCAAAATATATTGGATCCAGTTTTTCGACAAGAAAATATTGATAAAGTTAGTGATACAATGGATTTGTGGGAAGAAATTGCTTATGGAATTTCAAATATTGTTTGGGAAAACAATGACAATGTTGCTGAAAATGCACTACTTTATGAAAGAATAAGAGGAGCCAGTTTGAATAAATCTATTGAAATATTAACATCACAAGAAGGATATTCATTAGCATTTATTGATTTATTTTTGGAACTTCTTCCAAATATCACAGATGAAGTTTTATTTATGCAAAAAATTCTGGTTAGATTTAATGTACCAGCACATCATCCATTTACAAAAACAGAAATTGATTTGGAACAAAGAAAAACAATACAAACTACAGTTGTTGATTTGATTTTCAGAATTCTTGAATTCAATCCACAACATCTTCCACAAGAAATCAAATCAATGATCAAAAATTTTGCACAAAATAGTTTGGTAATCCATTCAGATCCACAAATCAAGAAAAAAGGAGAGGAAATAATTGATATGTTATCTGATAAAAAACAAATCAGAAGAAGATCTGTTTGGATGACTTTTGAATCAATACAAAAAGAATTAAAAGCAATGAGAGGAGAACTAACAGAACCACAACAAAATAATCCACAAAACAAAGATATTACAACAAAAAGATGATAACGAAAACAAACCAAAAAGAAACACCAACACAAATAAAAACACCAAAACCAAATATAGAACCCGAACTGGAAATATATATAGATACAGATACAGAAACACAAGGATGTTGTGCACCTAAAAAATCAAAAAAAGCAAAAGAAAATAATAAAAATGGAGCAGAAAACGGAGGGAAAACAAGAGTATCTTTCAATCCAAATTACATAATACCATCACCAAAAATGCCCAAATCAAAAGACTTGCAAAACTTGGATATTTTTCAAATATCAGATATTGAATTAGCAAGACAAATATGTTTAACAACACATGATTTATTCCAGAGAATACACACAAAAGAATTACTCAACAATTCATGGACAAAAAGAAATAAAAGAGAAATAAGTCCAAATGTGATGAATATGATATCAAGATTTAACGATCTTGCAGATTGGGTTTCTGTTCAAATATTAAAAGAAACATCACAAAAAATGCGAGTGAAAAAAATAATTCGACTTGTTTCAATAACAGAAAGTTTATATCAAATGAATAATTTCAATGATGTAATGGCATTTGTATCAGGAATGCAAAACTCAGCTGTTGATAGATTAGAAGAAACATGGAAAGCTGTTCCTAAAAAGGTTGTTGAACAATTCAAAATTCTTGATGATTTAACAAATGCAATTAATGGATATAAAAAATTAAGAGAAGCTTTTGCAAATGCAAATCTTCCAGCAATTCCTTATCTTGGTGTGTATCTTACAGATCTTACAAATATTGAAGAATTACCTAGTCGTATTGAAAATAATTTAATTAATTGGGCTAAAAGAAGAAGAATTTTTAATGTTATTAAAAAAATTAAAGAATTTCAAGGAATTCGTTATAAATTTGTTAAAGTTGATATTATTCAAAATTTTTTGGTTCGTGATCCAATTCCAACTGAAGATGAAATGTGGGAACTTTCTTTTAAAATACTTCCTATTTAAAAACAAACAAACAAACAAACAAAAAAAAGATTTATTTTTAAATTGACTTTTAAAATGATTTTCTTTTGTAATTTTGTTTCTTTTTTTTTTTTTAAAACAGAAAAAAATTTAAATTAAAAAACAACAAAGAAAAAAAAAACAAATCTATTTTTAATTTTATTTTTAATTTTAATTTTTCACTTTTCTCTTTTTTTCTTTATTTCTTTTTTTGTTAATTTAAAAAAAAATTTATTTCATTCGAAAAAAAAAAATAAAAAACAAAAATTTTTTTTTCAATTTTTTTTTTCATTTTTTTTTCATTTTTTTTTTGCTTTTCTTTTTCATTTTTTTTTTTTAAACAAACAAAACAAAAAAAAAACAATTTAAATTCACTAAACAAACAAAAAACAAAAAAAAAACATAAGAAAATTGAATTACAGAAATGACAGATGAGAACAGATTTAAATTAGTTTGTGTTGGAGATGGAGCAACAGGAAAGACTTGCATGTTGATCACTTTTATTGAAAACAAGTTAATTTTTTATTTTTTTAATTTTTTAATTTTTTAATTTTTTAATTTTTTTTTTTTTTAATTTTTTTTTGTGGAAAAATGTTTTTTTTTTTGTTTTTAAATGATGATATTTTATAGATTTCCTGAAGGTTATGTTCCTACAGTTTTTGAAAATTATAATTCTAAGTTTGATGTTGATGGAAAACCTTATGAATTAAGTATTTGGGATACTGCAGGTCAAGAAGATTATGATTCACTTAGACCGTTAAGTTATCCTAATGCTCATATTGTTTTGATTTGTTTCTCTGTTGATAGTCAAATTTCCTATAAAAATGTTCGAGAAAAGGTTTGATTTATCAATGATATTAACAATATTAATAATATTAACAATATATTTATTAACAATATTAATAATATTAACAATATATTTATTAACAATATATTTTATTAACAATTTTTTATTAATAATATATTTATATTATATTTTTAATAATATATTTTTATATATTTTTATTAACAATATATTTATTAACAATATATTTATTAACAATATATTTATTAATAATATATTTATTAACAATATATTTATTAACAATATATTTATTAACAATATATTTATTAACAATATATTTATTAATAATATATTTATTAAAAATATATTTATTGGCAATATATTTATTAACAATATATTTATTAACAATATATTTATTAACAATATATTTATTAATAATATATTTATTAACAATATTAAAAATATATTTATTATAATATATTTATTAAAATATGGGCTAATAAAATATTTAATGTTAAATTAACATTATTGTCCAGAATATTTATTAACAACAATTTTTAACAATGGAAACAAAAATTTTTATTAATAAGATTTTTAGAAATGATCCTGCTATATTTATTAAGAAGATATTTTTAACAATATTTTATTAATAATATATTTATTAAAAATATTAATGCTGATTTTATTAATATATTTATTAACAATATATTTATTAACAATATTATGTATTTATTAACAATATATTTATTAACAATATATTTATTAATATATTTATTAACATTATATTTTTTAAAATTTTAAAATTATAAAAATATATTAAAATATTTATTAATAATATATTTATTAAAATTAAAAATTAAAATTAAAAATATATTTTATTAAAATATAAAATAATATATTTATTAAAATATATTTAAACAATATTTTATTATAATAATAATAAAGTGGGCTGGTGAAGTTAAACATTATTGTCCAGAAGCTCCAACAATTTTAGTTGGAACAAAAACAGATTTAAGAAATGATCCTGCTGCACAAGAAGAGCTTCGTAAAAATAATGCTGAAAAATTTAAAATTAAAATTTAAAAATTAAAATTTAAAATTAAAATTAAAATTAAATTTAAATTAAAATTAAATTTAAAATTAAAATTATTTAAAATTAAAATTTAAAATTAATTTAAAATTAAAATTAAAATTTAAAATTAAAATTAAAAATTAAAATTAAAATTTAAAAAAATTAAAATTAAAATTAAAATTAAAATTAAAATTAAAATTAAAATTAAAATTAAAATTAAAATTAAAATTAAAATTTAAAATTAAAATTAAAATTAAAATTAAAATTAATATTTAAAAATTAAAATTTAAAATTAAATTTAAAATTTAAAATTAAAATTAAAATTAAAATTAAAATCAAAAATTAAAATTAAAATTAATAATTAAAATTTAAAAAGGGATCACAACTTGCTCAAGAAATTCATGCAGATAAATATTTAGAATGTTCAGCAAAAACAAGTGTAAATCTCAAAACAATTTTTGATGAATCTATTCGTACAATTTTAAAATTTACTAAAAAAGAAGAACCTAAAAAAAGAAGATGTCTTATTTTATAAAAAAAAAAGAGCACTAATTTGATTTATTTTCATCCTTTTAATTCTCTTTTGAATTAAGAAATCAATCAAAAAAAAAAAAGAACTTTTTAGTTATCTTTTTTTAAAAAACAAAAACAAAATTAATTTCATTCAAAATTTTCATTCAAAATCAATTTTTTTTTTGATCTTTTTTTTTTTTCATTTTTTTTTTCTTTTCAAGTGATTATTTTATACTTTTGTTCTTTTTTTTTCTTTTTTTTCTTTTTCAAATTAAAAAAAAAAATCCAAATTTTTTTTAATTTTTTTTATTTTCATTTTTTTTTTTTATTGATTATTTTTTTTTTCTTTTGTTTATAAAATAATTTTATATTTTTTTTATTAAAACAAAACAAAACAAAAATGGAAACAAATTTTGGTTCATTATTTCGGAACAGAAAACAAATTAATTTCCAAAAATTTCAAACACATTATTTTTCAAAAATACTTGAAAATTCTGGATTTGAAAAACATAATCCAAAAGGATTAGAAATACAAAATTTATGGAAAAAATCAATTGAAATAAAAGATGTTGTAAATAAATAATAATAAATAAATAAATAAATAATTAATAAATAATTAATAATAATTATAAAAATTATAAAGCAAACACATAATGAATGGTTTCACAACTTTGCTCAATTATTCTTACAAAATTATCAAGATTGGAAACCAAAAGAAAATGAAATTTCAAATAAATTTGATTTCGAACAATTTTCTCAAGCAATTCAAAACGATGAAGCACATCCAACTCGTTTAATATTTGAAACATTAAGAAATTTAGTTTTTTATCTTTTACATTTAAAAAAATCACAAGGTGAAACAAAATAAAATAAAATATAATATAAAATTACCATTTCGAATTCAAATTGACAAAAGAAAATTATATTTTCAAAATGATTTTACAAAAAAATTTTTCAACAATTAGCAAATATTACAAATGAAATTTATCAAACAAAAAATAATGACAAAATCGAGATTCTTTCTTTAGAAATGCTTGTTATTCTTTCAAATTCTCGATTTAATAGAGCAATACTTTTTAAATATGGTTTATTTGATATATTAGTTGAACTAGGGCTTGTTGTTTATGCTAAAGCTTTCAATTTGGCTAAAAAAGTATTTATATTTCTATTCTTATTTATTTATTTAAACATTATTTTTCAAATTGAAAAAAAAAAGTTGAGTTTAAAGCAAAATTTAGAATCAAATTCTCGAGATGTTGATAATACTAATATTGATGTTAATGTTGATGATGATTTTGATATTTATATTTATATTTGTTCTTCAATCAACAGAATTCTTTGCTTTTTTCTTATGAATGATTATCAGTTTGAAAAACATGTTCCACAAAATATTGAACATGGAAATAACGATAAAATTAATGTGATTGATCGAGAAGAAGATGAAGAAATTAATCTTTATGATATTTCAATAACAGGAAAACCTTATTTATCCTGGATTTCTGAGCTTTTTATTACAGATTTATTATTTTGTATTTCTTATTTTTGATGTTTTCTTCTTTTAAAAACAAACAAATTGATTTCCTTCTTCTTTTTCTTTTGATTCATTTTATTCAAGTATTTACTGATTTGTTTAATGAATTCGAACAGAAAATCAAACGAACCGAAATTCTATCTCAAACTCATATTTCATTGTTAAATCTTCTTCTTTTCACATTTAGTCATGGTTTAATTTCAAAAGAACTCACAACTCAAGCTTCAAATCTTGTAATTTCACAACTTCGTCCTCCTTCTATTGTTTATGAAAATTTGAATGAAAATCAAAATCAAATAAAAAATCAAAATTCAAAATACCTTGGATTTGAAAAGAGAATGATCATTTTACAACTTCTTCGAGAAATTATAGTTAATATTCCAGACTCAGAAATTGCAGTCTGTAAAAATCCAAAACTCTATTACCTATCCGATCTAATTTTATGGGTTGCATATACTTTTCCACAAGATTGGGTTTACGAAACAATTAATGAAAATGAAATTTCTCTAGATAATTTAAATGAAGAATCTTTTAATTTATCCAATCCAAAAAAAGATTATTCCCGTAAATAGAAGTGGATTTATTAATTTATAATTTGATATTTTTTTTTTCTTATTGAATTTATTTATTTATTATTATTATTAAAAAAAATATTTGTAAATATTAAATTAGCACCATCTTCACTTCCAAAACCACCACCATTATCTTCAATTCAACGATCCAAAACAAATCCCAAAATTAATCTTCGAGATTTTTCCAAATATTTAAGCAATCCATTTCTTCATCGGTTGTTTATTAATTTATCTGAAATATGTCTTCACAAATCACAAAAATCAACAACCGATCATGAAAAAAAACCACACGAAAGTAGATCAAACACAATTAGTGATCAGGAAAACCAAAACAAATTACAATCTCCAAGAATAGCAAGATCAACATCGAAAACAATTAAACAATCACAAAACAAAATCAAATACAAAATTATCGAAGCATGTTTAAATATCTGGGACACAAGACCCTCAAAGAAATCAGAACTCGATCCAAAAATTCGTCTGTTTTTTACATTTATTTCCCCAGAATTACAATTTTTTATTCTTGAATTACTTCTGAAAGTTGGAGCTTTTGATATAAGAAATATCTTAACAAAAAAAACAGTTTGGAATATTCTATTTTCTCAAGCTTTCTGGCATTCTCCTCAATTTGAAGTATAATTTTTTATTTTCTCTTCACAAAATCATTTCCAATCTTTTGATGATCTTTAAATCAAACAAAAAAAAAATAATCAATCTTGTTTTTATTTATTTATTTATTTATTGATTGATTTGTTTATATTCACTTTTTAAAACGAAAAAGAATGTTCATTTATCAAAATCACATTCTGAATGTTTTCAATCCAAAAAGATATTTTTCCAGAAGTTTGTTTATAATACTGCATCACGCAAAGATAAACCGAATTTATCTGAATGCACATGTCTAATTGAAATGTTTGAAAAATATCAAGATGATCTTCAAATAAAACATGAGGTTTTAGATCTTTTAATGAAAATTTTAATATCCAATCCAAGAAGAACAAAAAAATCACTTGTTTCTCTTAATTTTATTAGCAAAATATCAGCAGAAATACGTCGTTTCCATTTGATTCAAAGGAAATATATGAAGAAGGATATAAAAACATCCTTTCCATTTGATCCAAAAGTGTTTCATAAAATTAGATATGAATTATTTGATTCATTTTGCGTTTTATTTTCTATTGATGATATTAGAAAACAAGCGCTTGGAGACGATACAACCCCAATTATGCTGAGAGATCTACTTTTGGAAAACCAAACCAAAAGGCTATTCAAGTCATTTCATATCGTCTTTTATTAGAGAAGTGGAAAACGAACAACAATCAAAATTTCTCAAAAATTTTTTAGACATGATCACTTTCTTTCTCCATAAAATTCACAAACCAAAACGCAAAGAGGACAGGAATAAGATATCAGCAAATTCAATCACTTTGAAAAATCTACTTCGATTGTCAACATTGTGTATCCAGAATAAACAGGATCCACTTCAAGTTCTCTTTATAAAATCAGGAGCATTGCAAAATGTTGAAGAATTAATTAAATCGCAAAATAGCGAAAAGATTGACAAAGAATTTATCATGTTTGTTGTGGACTTTGTTCAAGAACTTCTTAGAAACAACTTTAAATCAACAAAAATATTTAAGCAGAATTTTGGATATAAAAAGTTTGGTCAATTATTATCTAATTATTATAATGGAAATCCAAGTAAAGATCTCTACAAAACACTTTGCAATATGCTTGTTTATAAGGGGAAATTCCATTTGAGAAAGAATTTCTTGATTCAAAATCCTGATATTGTTTCGTTGATTTTTAATATTTTTTCCAAATCAAGTGACATGAAACTTTTTAGTAATATTTTGCATACTTTTCTTCATATTTGTCGCAAATCAACTCATAATACTTGGTGTTGTTGCGAAGCTGGAATTGTCCCAATATTTGCAGATATTTTCTCGAAGCATTCCTTCTCAAAAATTGCAGATTATTCTGTTAATTTTTTTTCACTTCTTGGTTCTTATAGATTGACTGTTCCTGAATTGAAATATTTTTTCCGAACGTTTAAAAATGTTCCACAACAAAATCAACTTATTTATATGTCACTTTTTCTTACAGGGATTCAGAAAATGTGTCAAGAAGAATCTATTAATTCTGGTGTAAAAATCAAAATTCATTTATAAATTAAAAATTCATTTATAAATTTAAAATTCATTTATAAATTTAAAATTCATTTATAAATTTAAAATTCATTTATAAAATTAAAATTCATTTATAAATTTAAAATTAAAATTCATTTATAAATTTAAAATTCATTTATAAAATTTAAAATTAAAATTCATTTATAAATTTAAAATTAAGGCATTCTTTGGTTTTAATGGAATCTCTTCAAATCTTGTAATCCCAAAAATTGATAATTGGCCTTCTTCAAAAGGATACACATTTTTCACTTGGATTCGTGTTGAATCTTTTAATGATAATACACAAAATAACATCAAATATCAACCAAGAATATTTAGTTTTTTAACAGAAAAAGGACATGGAATTGAATTGTTTTTTGATCCAAATGACAAGGATCCAAATGATAAAACAGCAAATATTGTTATTAAAATAGCCACACAAATTGGAGAAGTTTTTCTTCATAAATTTGAAGAAGAAATTGAATCCAAAAAATGGATTTTTCTTGCACTTACCCAAACACCAGAGAAGAAATCCAAAATAAAACTTTATATTGATGGATTTTGTGTTTCAAGTATCGATGCAAAATCTCCAATTTTCCAAGATTACTTGAGTAAAAATAAAATAGGATCAAATTACTTGATTGTTTCGCCAAAAGTAGATCTTTGTATTTATCGAGAAAATCCATTTTTTGGTCAAATGGGCGCAATTTATTTTTTGGAAGATGTTGTCACAGATGAAGAAATTTCAACTATTTATTATTCATCTCCAAATTTAACACAAAAAAAAGAAAAAATAAGTCGAGAATTATTATCAAATGATTTTCCAAATAACGAACAAAATAATTCGAAATTGATGAAAAAAATAGAAAAACAAAAATATGATTCAAAGAAAAAATCAACTATTAAAGATTTAAGAGATCGAGAAAATCGATCTGAAGGATGTATAACTAGGAAGCAATCAGTTAAGATGTATTCAATTAGTAATATTTACAGTAAAAGTTTTCTTAATTTTAATTCAAAAGCATGTGATCTTGAGTTTGCTTATAATCAAGCTGTATCATCAAGTACTAATACTGATGCAAAATCTATATCAATGTTTCGTTGTGTAACAAGGAACTTTCCTGATGTTATTAATTGTCTTGGAGGAATCAAAGTGCTTTTTCCATTTTTTGTTACGTTGATTAACAATCATAATTTAAATTTAAATGAAAATTTAAATGAAAATTCAAATTTAAATCAAAATCAAAATGAAAATCAAAATCCAAAATCAAAATCAAAATCAAAATCAAAATCAAAATCAAAATCAAAATCAAAATTCAAATTTAAATTTAAATGAAAATTTAAATGAAAATTCAAATTTAAATCAAAATCAAAATCAAAATCAAAATCAAAATTTAAATGAAAATGAAAATCAAAATGAAACTTCTCCACAAATAATATGCTTTAAAATATTTGACTTAATTGCTGATCTTGTAATTGAAAATTTCACAATTCAAGAAGATATAATTAGATCATCAGGATTCTCTCTTCTTGGACAAATATTTAACTTACTTAACCCAGGTTATATTACATCTGATATTATGAAAGTGATATCTAGAATCTTAAATAGCATTAGTAACGAAGAATTTCTTTCTGGGATGATTTCTCATTTTCTTCTTCGATTTTCAATTTGGATTTACACATGATTTTGAAATTCAGAAAGAATTTTTCACAATCTTAAAAGAATTTGTAAAAGAACAAGCACCTCCTTCAAGTATAATTTCGATTGAAGATGTGTTATATATTGCAAGGACTTTTTACTATATTATTCCTGAAACAGAATCTATTGGCGAACAACAAAAAAAAGAACAAAAACATGATTTTGCAACAGGAGTTGTGATTGGGAAAAGACCAAATCAACAACAAATTTTGGCTCTTCGGAAAAACATCATGGAACTTATTTCTCAATTGATTGAGCAGGATTCATCTCCTCATTCAATCAAATGTATTATTGCGGAATGCTCATTGGCTAAGCACAAAGAAAACATTGCTGATTTACTTGCTATGCTTGATAAAGTATTCCGCAAAATGCCGAAATTGTTTCCTGATCACTACATGGATATCTGGTTGCAATGCGGCTTTATGGACCCATTTGTTGTGCTTTTAGATTGCGAAAATGCAGAAGTCAGAGAGAATTCTTTACAAATTTTATGCACACTCGATATGTGGCATTTATCAAATACAACACCAATCAAAAAATTCAAAACATGGTTCGATAGTGAGAATCGATACATCGCTATCGATACTATTCTGTTGCAATATTCCTGCACAAAACGGATATTATGCATTCTTTTTGAAATACTTACGGGATTCGAATGCAAATGGGATAACGAAAAAATTGATGATTTAAAAGATGGAACAATTGTCAAATTGTTAAGACCTTCTGTGATCAGAACTTTGCTGAGATTTGGCAAGAAATACCCAACAAAAATTATCCTTGTTGCGCTGCAAAATTTGTTTAAATTACTTCAAAACCAATTTTTTAATTGCTGCATTTTTGTAAATGTGAATAATATTGAAAGATTTTTAATTGAGCTTATTGATTGTGAATCTATCATAAAATTTGAGAAGATATTTTCTCACAATTACTTCCTTAATGAAGAAGACAAAACGAATGAAAATGTTTTGAATGAAATTCAAGAAGAGCAGTCCATTACAATGCAAATATCCGATATTGGGTTGGAAATTTTGAGAGTAGTAAATTTGCATCATTTCCAATACAACCCAAGCGGTGCACGCAATTTTTTTTATTTGTTATCAACAATTCAGGTCTATAGCTATAAAGATCGCAAGTATCAGCATGCTATTTCGCGAAGAATCATTTACGACTCTTTAGTGATACTTATAGAGTTCTTTGAATCTAAATCTCCAAGTCCGGATTTGCATGATACTCTCCCACAACCAATGCTTGAAAACATGTTTGATTTTATTCGAATTGTTCATAATTCCATTTTGTTCCATGTGAAAATGTTGAAAGAAAAAAAGGAAAGATCAAGTGCAGATGAAAACAAAAATTTGCGCAAAATTAAGAAGGAAGTTTATGAGTCAGAAAATGAGAATCAGAATCTAAATTTAAATTTAAATTTAAAATCAAATTCTGAACCAAATATAATTTTAAAATTAAATTCAAAATTAAATTCCAATTCAGATTCCAATTTAAATTCAAATTTAAATTTAAATTTAAATTCAAATTCAAAAAACGAAAAAAATTTCCCAGTTTATACATCTCAATTTGATTCAATTGATACAAAACTCAAGTTGCAATACGGAAAGAGAATTTATACTTCCAAAGCAAAAACTGTATGGGAAGATGGATATATTGTTGATAAAGTTTTCGATTTTTTGATAATTTCCAAGCTATTTGTACCGAAACGGAAAATACAAATTCAAAGATAAATCATTATATCCAGGATGTATTAACTCAGTATTTCATCTTTGTTCAATAGTGGTTCAAATGCCAGAAATTTTTGGATCACAAGGATTTGCAGATAAATTTCAGACATTTTTTACACAAGCGATTCCTCAAGATGTGCCATTTTTAACGCGGCATCAAGACGAAATTTTGCAAGTTTTCTCGTCTCTTTTTAAAACACTTTCTGAATGTATAACAAAAGAACAACCAACAAAAACAGTCAATAATCCACATCAAGTGGGAAGTCGCAACAAAAAAGTGACACTTTTCAAGCAAGAAATGGCGAAAAAAATGCGACTTCAAGTTGATCCTATTGAGTCAATTTTATTGAGTATTTTGAAAACTTTGATTCAGCAATTTTATCATTTTTTCCAATTGATTTTCCGCGATTCATCTGGCAAACAAATACTGCCGTTGAAACCAAAGGATTCACCATTTAAAGTATCAGGAGCGCATTATTTACGGGATGTTTTCAGTCAGCCAAGTTGGGATTTTACTATTGAACATATAATTTTTCCTAGTAACGGAAGAGTTGAGCAATTTTGGAAAAATCAAGTCAAATTTTTAGAGTCGCGACTTGATTCGACTCTCCCAGTTATAAAATCGAAAATGAACCAAGAAGCGCTCGATGGAAGATCATCATTTGGAGCGCGATACAAAGAGCTTTTGACGCAATTCAAGAACTTGATAGCTCAGGAAAGCCTTGGAATTTCAAGACTTTCTGAAGAATTCCAGAAAAAACTTCGTTTTGCATTCCGCAAATTGCGATGGATGCTCAGAGAGTCGATGAATGAGCGTGGTGTGTGGGGAAATCCGCTCACAAAAGAAGAGCAGAATAGTATGAGATGGAAGCTTGATAAAACAGAGGACTCATGTCGTCGTAGACGCAAATTGAAACCAAATTTCCATTTTGATAACCATTTAGATGCTTCTTTGGATCCCAAAATTAATCCCAAATTCGCGCAAACAATGAACCAAGCGACAGACTTAAATCTTTCAAAAGACGCCAAAGAGAAACTTTCTCGTGTTTCTCTTGGCATGTCGCAAGATCCAGATGATTTCTTACTTGCTGAAAGATCAAGTCAAAAATCATCCGAAATCAAAGGATGAAGATTATGATCAAAATCAGGATAAAGAACAAAATGAGAATGATTTGTTTGAAAAAAAGATTATTATCGAAAGTCGGCAATGCGAGTTGATTTCTCCGCTGAAAAAGATATCAGGAATACTTGAAATTACTAATATTTCGCTTGATTTTTTTGTGAAACAGAATTCTGAATTTAACGAAACAACATCAAATCTGAATATCCAGCAAAAAATGAGCATTGGAAATGACTATTCTTGGAAATTGAAGGATATTCTTTTCGTTTATAAGCGCAGATATCAACTCCGACAGTCTGGAATTGAGATATTTCTAAAAGACAGAACAAATTTCTTTCTGAATTTCGACAAAAAAGATCGGGATAAAATTTATTCCAAAATTTTGAATTTAGTCCCGAATAAGCAAAATTTCGATATTTCAACAGGGAGTGCTGAAGAGTGGTTTAAGAAATCGGATATATCTCTTTTATGGCAAAAGCGACTTATTACTAATTTTGATTATTTGATGTTGTTGAACACGATTGCTGGGAGAACATATAATGATATTTCTCAATATCCTATTTTTCCGTGGGTTATTTCCGATTATGAATCAACAAATATTGATCTTTCTAATCCTTCTGTGTATCGAGATTTGTCGAAGCCTATTGGTGCATTGAATCCTGAGAGATTTCTTTATTTTAAGAAGAGATATGAGACTTTTGTAGATCCTGATCAGATTGTTCCACCTTTTTATTATGGGTCACATTATTCGAATGCTGGTTAATATTTATTTTAATAATTAATATTTAATATTTATTATTTAATATTTAATATTTATTATTTAATATTTATTAATATTTATTATTTAATAATTAATATTTAATATTTATTATTTAATATTTATTATTTAATATTTAATAATATTTAATATTTAATATTTAATATTTAATATTTAATAATATTTAATATTTAATATTTAATAATATTTAATATTTAATATTTAATATTTAATATTTAATAATATTTATTATTATTTAATATTTAATATTTATTAATATTTAATATTTAATATTTAATTTAATATTTAATATTTAATATTTATTAATATTTAATAATATTTTTAAAAGGTATCGTTGTTTCCTATCTCGTAAGATGTGAACCATTCACAACTCTTTTTATCAAACTCAACGATGGAAAATTCGATAGAGCAGATAGAATGTTTCATTCACTTCCAGAAACATGGAGAAATTGTATGACAAGCACATCTGATGTAAAAGAACTAATCCCAGAATTTTTCTATTTCCCGGAATTTCTTGAAAACCAGAACAACTTTGCGCTTGGAAAACGGCAAGACAAACAAGAACTAAATGATTGCATTCTACCGAAATGGGCGAAAAGTGCAGAAGAATTTGTGCACATCAACCGACTTGCACTTGAAAGCGAATACATTTCCTCAAATCTACACAAATGGATCGACCTCATTTTCGGTTACAAACAACAAGGCGAAGAAGCAATCCGAGCAGGAAATTTATTCTATTATCTTACATATGAAAAAACTGTCAATATTGATGCAATTAACGATGAAAGCGAAAGACTCGCTATTGAAACTCAAATCGAAAGTTTCGGACAAACACCAACTCAACTTCTTCGGCGGCCGCATCCCCGTCGAAATACTCGCGAGGAAGCCAATCTTCCCCCGATATATTTTGCAGAGAAAAATTTTCCGTTACTCAAATTATATTTTATTACAATCGCAAAAAATTCTTTGATTCATGTCAAATTTATTCAACATTCACGTTATTTATCGTATCTCGGCATCCCGGACTCTGTTCTCATTCTTGATCGTGCGCGTGTTCTGGGATTATATCGTTGGACACCCAACGATCTCAAAGTTCAGTCAAATCCTTTTAGTTTTGAATTGGATCATTCCTTATCAGAAAATCAAAAATCAATGGGTGTCACTTTTGCTTATGATCTTACTCGCTTTGCAAATTGCTTTGAATACTCACAAAGTGCGCAACGTTTGTTCAGCTGTGGATACTGGGATGATTCCTTCAAGCTATCAACCATTGAAAGTGCTCGAGTGACTCAGAGCGTTGTTCGACACAAAGACGTTGTGACATGTTTGGCTCTAGGATTTAACTCAACCGACCACATTCTTGCCACTGGGTCCAAAGACACCACCGTCATCATATGGTCGTTTGATATGAAATCACGCTCCGTTTCGCAAACACCCAAACATGTGCTTTACGGCCATGATGACGTCGTGACTTGTCTTGCGATCAGTCTTGATCTTGATCTTGTTATTAGCGGCTCAAAGGACGGAAGTTGCATTGTTCATACCGTTCGTCGTGGCCGTTATGTTCGCTCCGTTTATGTTTCTGATTCCCCCGTTGAAATCTATTTGGTCAAAATTTCTCCAGATGGTCTTTTTATGATTTACTCAAGTGATCTTTTAATAAGAATTTTTAGTTTGAATGGGAAATTTTTGAAAAGTGCTTCTGTTAGTTCCCCTGTTTTGGATTGGCAGCTCACTTCTGATGCTTCTTATCTTGTTACTGGATGTCTTGATGGGAGTCTTCTTATTTGGAACTTTTTTGATCTTGTTGTTGTTTCCAATATCAATTTGAAAAGTTCAATTTTTTCATTATCTTTTTCAAATAATGAACAATTTTTAATTGCTGGTTTATCTGATGGAAGATTGGCTATTTTGGCAATTGAATTAGGGAAGGAAAAATAAGACTTTTTTAAAATGGAGTTTTTAATCGATATTTTTTAATTAATAATTTTTAATCAATAAAAAGCAAATAAATTTTTTCTTTTCATTTCTCTTTTTCATTTTTCTTAAATTCACTTAAAAAATGGATTCGATTTCTCACATTCTTTTCTCCTTTAGATTCTATTAATTGATCAAGTTTGTCTGGATGTGCATGAAGATAAATATCATCTGCTGTTGTCCAAATATCTTTTGGTTCAGCTTGATTAAAAAGTAATTTAAGTGCAGAATCAATTTGACAAGATGTAACAAACAAACAATAAACTCCAACTTCTGAAGGAATTCCTAAAAGTCGAACTAAATCTAAAAAAAATGTTAATATTTGAGTTCGATTCTCTGATTTTGTTTCTGAGTTTGATAAATCTAAAGTGTTTGTTTTATTTTCTGAATATTCCTCATTTTTTGAACATTCTCGAAAATATTCTGAATTTGAAATTAATCCACTATCAAGAATCGAATCTAAAATTTTACTAACTGAATGTTTATTTTCATTTTGATTTTCATTTTGATTTTCATTTTGATTTTTGAAATTGATTTTGATTTAATTTTGTTAAAAATTGTAAAGGATCTAAATTTTGTTCTGAAAAGTGATTTTGATTTTGATTTTTAAATTGATTTTGAAATTGTTTTATAAAATAATTTTCATTTTCATTTTCAAATTGATTTTGATTTTTATTTTCAAATTGATTTTCATTTTCATTTTCATTTTCAAATTGATTTTCAAATTGATTTTCATTTTGATTTTCATTTTCATTTTGATTTTGATTTTGATTTTGATTTTGATTTTCATTTTCAAATTGATTTTGATTTTGATTTTCAAATTGATTTTGATTTTTATTTTTATTTTGATTTTGATTTTCATTTTGATTTTGATTTTGATTTTCAAATTGGTTTTGATTTTCAAATTTATTTTCAAATTGATTTTGATTTTGATTTTGATTTTGATTTTGATTTTCATTTTCAAATTGATTTTGATTTTCAAATTTATTTTCAATTTGATTTTGGTTTTCATTTTCATTTTCATTTTCAAATTGATTTTGATTTTGATTTTGATTTTGATTTTCAAATTCATTTTTATTTTTATTTTGATTTTTATTTTTATTTTCAATTTGATTTTGATTTTGAAATTGATTTTGATTTTCAAATTCATTTTGATTTTCAAATTGATTTTCATTTTCAAATTGATTTTCAAATTGATTTTCATTTTCAAATTGATTTTCAAATTGATTTTGATTTTCATTTTCATTTTCAAATTGATTTTGATTTTCATTTTGATTTTCAAATTGATTTTGGTTTTCATTTTCATTTTCATTTTCATTTTCATTTTCAAATTTATTTTGATTTTCATTTTCAAATTCATTTTCAAATTTATTTTGATTTTCATTTTCAAATTCATTTTCAAATTTATTTTGATTTTCATTTTCATTTTCAAATTGGTTTTGATTTTCATTTTGATTTTCAAATTGGTTTTGATTTTGATTTTGATTTTCAAATTGGTTTTGATTTTGATTTTGGAATTTAACTAAATGTTGATAACGTTGAAATAAAGTCTCAGCAGTAAAATTGTTAAATTGAGGAATTTTTGAAGCATTTTTCCAGAAATTTCTTTTTTGGGGGTTATTTTTTGGTTTAATTGAGTTAATATTTTTACGAGATTTTTTAGCATAATCAAGAATTAAAAAATCAGTTTTATTATCAAAAATAGATTTTCTTTTTTTATGTTTTTTTTTATATTTCCAACTCATATTTTAAATTTTAATAACAAAGAAAAAAATGAAAAAAAAAATGAAAAAAAGAAGAAAAAATAAAAAGAAGAAAAATAAAATAAAATAAAAAAGGTTCATTTAATGTTCTTTTTGCCTGATTAAATTAAAATAAATTTTTTTCATTAATATTTTTTAAATTCATTTTTTTTTGATTTTCAATTTATTTTTTAATTTTATTTTTAATTATTCAAATTTTTCTTTTTATTTTTTATTATTATTATTAATTATTCAATAATTTAAAATGTCAGATCCAATAGGCGCTTGGGTTGGAGGATATGTAGCACTTTTTATTGTATTACTGGTGATTTGGATTATGGTTGCAAAATGTTGTAGAGTTGTAAGACATTCTGAAGTTATGATTTTGGAAAGATGGGGAAAATATAAGAAAACTTTACTTCCTGGTGCTCATCTTCTTGTTCCTTTTATTGATTCTCCAAGAAAAATTCATTGGAGATATCCTACTACTTCTAATAATTACTCTGTTATTGTTCGTGAACAAACTGATAGAGTTGATATGAGAGAACGTATTTGTTTTGTTTTTTTGGAATCATTTTAATAATCAAAATCAAAATCAAAATCAAAATCAAAATCAAAATCAAAATTAAAATCAAAATTAAAATCAAAATTAAAATCAAAATCAAAATCAAAATCAAAATCAAAATCAAAATCAAAATCAAAATCAAAATCAAAATCAAAATCAAATTCAAAATCAAAATCAAAATCAAAATCAAAATCAAAATCAAAATCAAAATCAAAATCAAAATCAAAATCAAAATCAAAATCAAAATCAAAATCAAAATCAAATCAAAATCAAAATCAAAATCAAAATCAAAATCAAAATCAAAATCAAAATCAAAATTAAAATTCAAAAATCAAAATCAAAATCAAAATCAAAATCAAAATCAAAATCAAAATCAAAATCAAAATCAAAATCAAAATCAAAATCAAAAAAATCAAATTCAAAATCAAATCAAAATCAAAATCAAAATCAAAATCAAAATCAAAATCAAAATCAAAATCAAAATCAAAATCAAAATCAAAATCAAAATCAAAATCAAAATCAAAATCAAAATCAAAATCAAAATCAAAATCAAAATCAAAATGAAAATGAAAATCAAAATTCAAAATCAAAATCAAAATCAAATTTCAAAATCAAAATCAAAATTTAAATGAAAATTCAAATTTAAATCAAAATCAAAATCAAAATCAAAATCAAATTCAAAATCAAAATCAAAATCAAATTCAAAAATCAAAATCAAAATCAAAATCAAAACCAAAATCAAATTCAAATTCAAATTCAAATTCAAAATCAAAATCAAAATCAAATTCAAATTCAAATTCAAAATTTAGATGTGATTGTATTTGGAAGTCAGCCTGTTATTAGTCGAGATAATGTTTCAATTAAAATTGATGCCTTAGTTGTAAATTTAGTTATTTTTTATTATTTATCCAAATATTTCCTTTTTTAAAATGATTTTAAATTTCATCAATTTTATTTTGTTCAAAACAAAATTAGTATTATCAAATTAATGATCCAAAATTAGCAGTTTATGCAATTCAAAATTTACCAGATGCAATTGAATTACTTACTCAAACAAGTTTAAGGAATATTATGGCTCATTTAACATTAGATGAATCTTTTTCTTCTCGTGAATTAATTAATGTAAATTAAAAAAATCAAATTCAAAATCAAAATTAATATTAAAATCAAATTCAAAATGAATATTAAAATCCAAAATTCAAAATTCAAAATCAAAATCAAAATCAAAATCAAAATCAAAATCAAAATCAAAATCAAAATCAAAATCAAAATCAAAATCAAAATCAAAATCAAAATCAAAATCAAAATCAAAATCAAAATCAAAATCAAAATCAAATTCAAAATCAAAATCAAAATCAAAATCAAAATCAAAATCAAAATCAAAATCAAAATTAAAATTAAAATTAAAATTTGAAAAGATTGAATTAAAACAACAAATTGAAAGAGATGCAAATCGATGGGGAATTATTATTCATCGATGTGAAGTATTTAATATTTCACCACCAAATGATATACTGTCAGCTATGGAATATCAAATTCGAGAAGAAAGAGAAAGAAGAGCAACAATCTTACTTGCAGATGGAGAAAGAGAAAGTGAAATTATTCGTTCAAGAGGAACAGCAGCAAAAGTAAAAACGAAACAAATTTTTTTTATAAAAAAAAAAGTGGAACAAAAAAAAAATTAATTTATAAATTTTTTATAGATTGTTTTACTTGCTGAAGGATCAAGAACTTCACAAATTCAACAAGCAAAAGGTCTTGCAGAATCCAAAATTTTAATTTCTAAAGCTGAAGCAAGATCTGTTACTGCTATTAGAGAAGCAATTAAACAATCGAATGTTAAAGCAACAGATTATTTGATCACAGTTCAATATTTAAGAGCTTTAACAAATGCTTTGAAATCATCCTCAAGTTCTTCTTTGGTTTTGGTTCCACAAGAAATTTTGGATGAACTTGGTCAAGTCACTCAAAAAAAATGATTTCAAATTCAAATCTAATTTCAAATTCAATTTCAAATCTAATTTTAATTTCAAATTCAAATTCAAATCTAATTTCAAATTCAATTTCAAATTCAAATTCAAATCTAATTTCAAATTCAAATCTAATTTCAAATCTAATTTTTTATTTTGGATTTGTTAATAAAATTTGATTGATTCAAAAAAGAAATTCGATTTTTTAATTTTTTTTTCTTTTTTAAAAATAAATTCCAAATTCAAATTAAAACAAAAAATTTTTAATTAAAAGCAAAAAAAAAGGCAAAATTCAAATTAAAAATTCAATTTAAAATTCAATCTAAAATTCTTAAAAAAATCAAATTAAAAATCAATTTAAAAATCAAATTAAAAATCAAATTAAATAAAAAAATAAAATCTTTTGAAAAAATTTTTTTTAATTTAAGATCGAAAAAAAAAAAATCATTTTTTTAGTTCTTTTTTTTTTTTTACAATCAAATCACAAAACAAAAAAAAAACAAAAAACAAAAATGTGGAAAAAAAACAAAACCTTAACAAAAGGAAGCAAACAATTTGTGAGTGAAATAAGCAATCCAATTCTTTGGGAAGCGAGTATGAAATCCGATTCAGAAATCATAACGGCCGCATTAAGATCAACGGCAATAAAACGGGATTTATTGCATACAAAAAGCATAACAGGCGACACAGCATTGCATTACAGTTGCTTAAGTAATTTTCCCGATATCAACTGTCAAAAAGTGCTTTTATCTTACAGAATGAATACTAATTCAAAAAACGAAATGGGTTGGACCCCTCTTCATATTGCTTCCCAAAGAGGTCTTTCAGAATTGTGCAAACAATTGCTTCAAAAAGGTGCTGATCCTGATTGTGAAAATGATATTGGTCTTTCCCCTATTCATTATGTCTGTAGATTCGGTTTCCATAATTGCTTGCAAACTTTACTTGATTTTGGTGCTAAAATTAAAGTATTTTCTTCTTTTTTTTCTTTGGTTGTTTTTTGCGAAACATTTACAACTAAATTTAAATATTAAATATAAAATTAAATATAAAATTAAATATAAAATTAAATATAAAATTAAATATAATATTAAATATAATATTAAATATAATATTAAATATAAAATTAAATATAATATTAAATATAATATTAAATATAAAAATAAATATAAAATTAAATATAATATTAAATATAAAATTAAATATAAAATATAAAATTAAATATAAAATTAAATATAATATTAAATATAAAATTAAATATAATATTAAATATAATATTAAATATAAAATTAAATATAAAATTAAATATAATAATTAAATATAAAATTAAATATAAAATTAAATATAATATTAAATATAAAATTAAATATAAAATTAAATATAATATTAAATATAAAATTAAATATAATATTAAATATAAAATTAAATATAAAATTAAAATATAAAAATTAAATATAAAATTAAATATATAATATTAAATATAAAATTAAATATAATATTAAATATAAAATTAAATATAATATTAAATATAAAAATATAAAATTAAAATAAAATTAAATATATAAAAATTAAATATAAATATATAAAATAAAATAATATTAAAATATATAAATATAATATTAAATATAAAATTAAATATAAAATTAAATATAAAATTAAATATAAAATTAAATATAAAATTAAATATAAAATTAAATATAAAATTAAATATAAAATTAAATATAATATTAAATATAAAATTAAATATAAAATTAAATATAAAATTAAATATATAAAATTAAATATAAAATTAAATATAAAATTAAATATAATAATAAATAGTCAATTAATGTTGATGAAACACCAATGATGATTGCAGCAAAAAATGGAAATCCGAATATAATTTCATTATTAATAGAACATGGGGTATCAGTAAAAGAAACACGAGCAAATGGATGGAATTCATTACATTTTGCAGCATTTTATGGATACAATGATTGTTGTTCAATTTTGCTTCGAGCTGGAGCTAATATTGATGTACAAGATAATGATGGATTTACTTGTTTGCATTTAGCAACAAAAAATAAAAAATTAAATACTGTTAAATTTCTTCTTCAACAAAAAGCCTCAATTAATACAAGAATAGATTCTGGAAGTTGTGCACTTCATTTTTCAGTTATGAATTCTGATTTGCAAATGACTCAATTACTTTTAAATAATAAAGCAAATACTGAAATACAAGATGATAAAGGAAGAACTGTTTGTCGAAATTTAAAATTAAATATAATATTATTTATAAAATATAAAATTATTTATAAAATATAAAATTATTTATAAAATTATTTATAAAATTATTTATAAAATTATATATAAAATTAATTATAAAATTATTTATTAAATTATTTATAAAATTATTTATAAAATTAAATATAAAATTATTTATAAAATTAAATATAAAATTAAATATAAAATTAAATATAAAATTATTTATTAAATTATTTATAAAATTATTTATAAAATTATTTATAAAATTATTTATTAAATTAAATATAAAATTAAATATAAAATTATTTATTAAATTAAATATAAAATTATTTATAAAATTATTCATAAAATTATTTATAAAATTATTTATAAAATTATATATTAAATTATTAATAAAATTATTTTATAAAATTAAATATAAAATTATTTTATAAAATCTGTTGTTAGCCTTTACATATCGCAGCAAAACAAAAAAATCTTAACATATTCCTCCTTCTTTTGGATCGAAATGCAGATATTTTTAAAAGAGACTTAAAAAGTCGAACAACATTAAAACTCATTTCATTAAAACAAGAATTTGAATTCCTATTTCTCGCAATTGATTTTGCATTAATAAATTCAATCTATTTTTTCAACGAAACAACATTCCAACAATTACTAGACGAAGGAGCAAACGTTGATTCACCAAATCTAATCAATTTTCTGAAAAAAAAAGAAAAGGAAATTGAAGAAAAAATGAACCTTGAAGAAAAATCACAGAAAATAATACATCAAGAATTATGCAAATCATTTAGTTTTTTAAATAATATGTATTCAAACCCAATTATTGCTGCTGTTGCAAGTCGAAACTTGAAATCATTCACTCTTTTATTAAACAAATTAGCAGATATTGAACAACTCGACTATTTCACAGGACATTCAGTTCTTCACGAATCAGTGCTTCAAAATGACCCGAAATTCTTGAAAGTTTTGATAGAATATGGAGCCAATAAAAACCTGAAGGATTACGATGATTTAACCCCTCTTGAACTTGCAAAGGAAAAAGGGTTCCAACAATGTCAACAAGTTTTGTTAGATTCGGAACTCATTCGGGTCAAGTATTTTCCTGGACAAAAATTCCCCAAAATCATCGACGGCACGTTCGATAAGCTTCTTGAAAGATTTCTGACTGGAGCCCAATTTGATTATCAATTGTGCGTCTATTTTATTTGGCTTGTCAGAAACTTCATGTCAAAAAAACAGTTTTTATCCAAATTGATTGATGTTTTTGAAAACTCACAGAACTTTCTTGATTCATGCATTTTTTTTGAAGCCAACACACAAAACAAACAGAAATTTATTCGTGTGAGAATTGCAATTATGGTTGTGATATGGATATATGAAGTTTTTGCCGATTTCCAAAAGGAAAACCCATCAAATTGCCCGAATACTCCAATTTTCAACTGGAACACATTGAATGAGTTACCGTGGTTTGAGCTGAATAAATACCATCAAAAAATCAAAATCATCAGTGATTGGATCACTAAATACAAAAGTCAAGACGAAAAACGTATTTACCATTCAGACGAATTTGAGGCCATTTATAACGAGCAAGCTGATCATTTGCTAGATCACAAAACAGATTTTCATATGGCAAGAAGAAGAAGTTCATCAAGAAGAAAAACAAGAAAGAGTTTTGAATTGAAAAAGGAAATGGAAAAATCAGAGCAAGTCGATCAAAAAATTGAAAAAATCAAAAACGAGAATAAAAATCAAAATCAAAATCAAAATCAAAATCAAAATCAAAATCAAAATCAAAAAATAACATCTTCTACAAAGAAACTTCCAAAAATATTATCTATCGGTAATTTAATCACTAAAAATACTGAAGAATTACAACATAAATCTTCTCTTCAACAAGTAACAAAGCAATCCAATATTAAAAATGAGAAAACTGTTTCCATTTTGGATTTTGATACAAATGCCCACAAAGCACAAAGCAAATTATCAGCAGTCACATGGAATAGGAAAACATTCCACAAAGTGAAAAGCCAAATCAAGAAAACTTCGAAAGAAGACAATATCTTTCAGAAAAACAAACTTTTCGAATTATTAAAACAATTTGTGATCAAAAACGAGAAAATATATGAAAAAGAAGTATTAACAATAAAATACGCTTTATTAGACCAGTTGAAGGATTACAAACAGAATGAAATTGAAGAAACAACAAAAGATTTAGTGAAAAAACAAAACCCAAATTGGTACGACTCGTGGGTATTGGACAACGAAATCAAAGAAATCATTGATAATGATATCAAATCAAATAACGAAGGATGGCATTACTATTGTCTCGTGATGAACGGGTTTGTAACACTCAAACACAAGCCTTGGCACGAGACTTGGGTTGTGGATCCCTTTGATAATCCCCAGTTTTATGGATGATCTCTTCCCACAGATTCCACAACCAATTATTCTAAATAAAAAATCAAAGTTTCAAAACGAAATTCTGTTTGAAAATGATCCTCAAGAAATCGCAAGGCAATTAACTTTGATTGAGTTCTCTTACTTCTGTCAAAATAACTTCTATTGAGTTTTACAAATGGGCTATTCACGAAACAACCGAGAAAATCCAGGAAAAAGAAATTGGAAATATTTTATTGTATCACAAACATTATGATAGTTTCGTCACTTGGATTGTTTTCCAAATTATCAAGAATTCAAAACTCAAAAAAAGATCAAGATGTATCAAAAGCATCATCACAATTGCGTATCACTGCCGCAAAATGAAAAATTTCGCAACTTTGTCCCAAATTCTTGATGCCTTGGATCATGAAGCAATTCTTCGTTTGAAAAAAACTTTATCGAGTATTGGCAAACAACACCGCAAAATATTAAATGATTTGAAATCCGAACTCAATGAACTTTCTTTAAAATCTCAATACAAAGACCGTTATAAAGAAATGGTTCCTCCTTGTGTTCCTTATCTTCAACATTTTTTTAATGATATCAAAAAAATGGAAAATTCTTCTCAATTTCTTGATGATCAAAATCGGATCAAAATTGAAAAATTTGTTGCTCAATTCAAACTTGTTGATTCAATATCAATTTTCCAAAGATTTCCTTTTAACTTTCAAGCTGTTCCTTCAATTCAAAATTATATTTCAAAATTTCCTATCATTACATTCGCAAAATTAATGGTAATGTCTCGTGATTGTGAAAAACAAAAAGGGAAATTTTAATCAATTTGTTTTTTTTTTGTTTTTTGTTTGAATAATATTAATTGATATAAAAAAAAAAGATGTTCCATTAATTTAGTTGACAAAAAATTAATGAGTGTTAAAGTAAGATTTGTTTTTTAATAAAATAATTTTTTAATTTTTCATTTTTTATTTTTTATTTTCATTTTTTTCTTTTTTTCTAATTAATGGCTCAAAAGGTTTTATCTAAAAATAAAAACAAAAACAAAAAAAATACACAATTATTTATTCATTCTTTCAATTTATTAAAAAAATTATTTATTATTTGTTATTTATTATTTATTAAAAAAAAATTATAATTTAGTCTGATTTATTAATTAGTTTTGAAGATGATATTGACACTTCAAAACAAAATCAATCAAATAAACCTTCTAAATCACAAGGAGTTCAAAATAAACAAATTTCACTTTTGGATGGTGATTTTTCTCCTCAAATTAATAAGTCAAATCAAAAGAAATCAAATAATTTTGTTGAAAAACAACAACCAAAACAAATGAATCAAATTTCAGTTTGAAAAAAAAAAATTAAAAAAGAAAAAAATTTTTTTTTGCTTTTTATTTATTATTTATTTATTATTTATTTATTTATTTTAGAAACCAAAAAAATTAACTGGAAAAGATGCCATTTTATTTTGGTGTAAACAAATGACACAAGGATATAAAAATGTGAATGTAAAAGATTTTACTTCAAGGTAATTTTATTCAAAAAAAAAAAAGATTTATTTCAAAAAAAAATTTTTCACATTTTTTTTCCCAATTCAAAAATTATATAAAAGTTGGAGAGATGGATTAGCATTTTGTGCATTAATTCATCGTCACGATCCAAGTTTATTTGATTTTGATAAATTAGATCCTGTAAAATTTTAATTTTAATTTTTAATTTTATAAATGAATTTTAAATTTTAATTTTAATATTAATTTTAATTTTAATTTTAATATTAATTTTAATTTTAATTTTTAATTTTAATTTTCATATTAATTTTAATTTTAATTTTAATTTTAATTTTAATTTTAATTTTAATTTTATAAATGAATTTTAATTTTAATTTTAATTTTAATTTTAATTTTAATTTTAATTTTGAATTTAATTTTGAATTTAATTTTAATTTTAATTTTAATTTTAATTTTAATTTTTAATTTTAATTTTAATTTTTAGAATGATAAAATAGGAAATTTAAATTTGGCTTTTGATTTAGCAGAAGAACATTTTGGAATTGCTCGTCTTCTTGATGCTGAAGATCTTGTTTTGATGAATCCTGAAAGATTATCAATGATAACATATTTATCTGAATGTTATAGAGAACTTTCCAATTTGTAAAAAAAATAAAATATAAAAATTAAATTAAATATAAATTAAATATTTTCCATTTATTTTTTAGCCAAGCTAAACAACCAACAGAAAAACAAGGTTTGGAATCTAAAATCAAAGAAGGAATTCAAAAAGGAGATATATATTCAAAATCAAAAGAAATTGAAAAGAAATCAAAATCAAAATCAAAATCAAAATCAAAATCAAAATCAAAATCAAAATCAAAATCAAAATCAAAATCAAAATCAAAATCAAAATCAAAATCAAAATCAAAATCAAAATCAGAATCAGAATCAGAATCAGAAAAAGAATCAAAAAAAGAACCAAAAAAAGAACCAATTCCAAAACAAACAGAAGAATTACATAGTGTTAGTTTGGAAGAAAATGATGAACATGATTCTTCAAAAAAAACAAAACCGAAAAAAAGAAGAATAAAAAAAATTCGAAGAAAAAAAAAAACAGAAACAACAGAAAAAGAAGGAGAACAAAAAAAACATAAAAAAGGCCAAAAAAAAGAAGAAAATATGAAAATGGATACAGAAAATGAAAAACAACAAAATCAAACAAAAAACAAAAATAAAAATGAAAATGAAAAAAAATCAACAGAAAAGCAAAAAGAAACAAAAGAAACAAAAGAAACAGAAAAAGCAAAAAAACAAGAAACTGAAACAAAACAAAAGAAAAAAAAATCCTTTTTGCATTTTGGAAGAAAAAACAAAAAGGAAAAAGAAGACAAAAAAACAAAAGAAAAAAATTCGAAAAAAAAAGAAGAACCAAAAAAAAGCAAAGAAAATAAAGAAGAAGAAAAGGAGACACAAAACAAGAAAAAGGAACTACTTCAGTCTTTCCTAAATGAACCGAAAAAAAACACAGAAAACAAAGGACCATATTTCGATATCTCAGTATCGAAGCCAACAAAGGTTGGGAAAGGACGGAATCAACACACAGAATATTCAATAAGCTTTAGAACAACTTCGACAGGAACCTCAGAAACAATCAAAAGAAGATACAAAGACTTCGACTGGCTGCAGCAATCGTTAGTCGAAGAGATCCCAGATTTTATAATTCCTTCAGCACCGACAAAACAAGTTCGGAATCGATTCAAAGATGAGTTTGTTGAATATCGACGAAGAGCATTGGAAAGATTTTTGAACAGAATAGCAAATCACGATGTTCTTTGTCAAACACGAAGTTTCCGTTTATTCTTCCAAATTGAATCCTCAGAGGTTCTTCAAAAACAAAAGAAAAACAAGAAGAAATCAATGCAAGAAAAAAACACTGAATTGGAAGATAGTTTGACAATATATCTAAACGAACACACAGAAAGCGATGCTGAGTATATCAACCAGAAAAGAAAGGAGCTGTCAAATCTTGAGAAATCAACTGAAAAACTGACAAAAATCATGTCAGATTTAATTGCAATCAAATCTTCCCTTTCAGACGTCTATAAGAATTTCCCAAATCATATCAATGATGTTGTAGGAAAATTCCAGACAGACTCTCCACAACCGTTTTGGAAGGCTTTGAATCAAACTTTTGGCGAAATCTCAGAGATCTTCCAGGAAAAGGCAAACCAAGAAACAATCACAATTGAAGAACCGATTAAAGAATATTCAACTCAAATTCATGGTTGCAAACCTTCTTATCAACATTATGAGAAAATATTCACTCAATATCTCAAAACCAATAAGGATTACGAATCAAAGAAAACAAAATACCAAAAATTGGCCGGGCAAGGTAGTAAGGAACAGAAGGCACAGGATGATTTGATTAAAACAGAGAAAAATTTGGAGGAAATTCGAAATTCTTATTCAAAATCAAGTGCTATTTTAACTAATGAAATTAAGGTTTTTGAGGAAAATATTACTCAGGATTTCTCAAATTTATTGATGGATTATGCTATGTCTCAACATGCTTTCCAAAGAAATGTTGTTAGTTTATGGGAGAAATTTATGCAAACATTTGATGAAAAAGATGATAAAGAAAATCAAAATGAAAATGAAAATCAAAATCAAAATCAAAATCAAAATCAAAATCAAAATGAAAATCAAAATCAAAATCAAAATCAAAATCAAAATCAAAATCAAAATCAAAATGAAATTGATAATGATAATAATCAGAATAAGGATACTGATAGTGATTAAATTCTTTCTTTTCTTCTTTTCTTCTTTTCTTCTTTTTTTTTTTCAATTAATGAAAAATTTTTTTTTCTTTTTTTAATTTTCATTTTTTTATTTTTTTATTTTCTTTTTTTAATAAAAATTAATATTAAAATTAAAATCAATGACAAGTTTACCAAAATTTCTTAAAAAACAAATTGATTCAACTAATGTTGATAATTTTCTTAAAGAAAAAGAAAATAATGAAAATGAAAAAGAAAAAGAAAAAGAAAAAGAAAATTTAAATCCAAATGAAAATAAAAATGAAAATGAAAATGAAAATCAAAATCAAAATGAAAATCAAAATGAAAATCAAAATCAAATTGAAAATCAAAATCAAAATCAAAAAGAAAATTTAAATCCAAATGAAAATCAAAATGAAAATGAAAATGAAAATGAAAATGAAAATGAAAATGAAAAAGAAAATCAAAATGAAAATGAAAATGAAAATCAAAATGAAAATCAAAATGAAAATCAAAATCAAAATCAAAATGAAATTCAAAATCAAAATGAAAATGAAAATTTAAATCCAAATGAAAATGAAAATCAAATTGAAAATGAAATTCAAATTGAAAATAAAAATGAAAATGAAAATGAAAATGAAAATGAAAATGAAAATGAAAATCAAAATGAAAATCAAAATGAAAATTTAAATCAAAATGAAAATTTAAATCCAAATCAAATTGAAAATCAAATTGAAAATCAAAATGAAAATGAAAATCCAATTCAAAATGAAAATGAAAATCAAATGAAAATCCAAATGAAAATGAAAATCATAATCAAATTGAAAATCAAAATGAAAATCAAAATGAAAATCAAATTCAAATTCAAAATGATAATCAAAATGAAAATCAAAATTTAAATGATAATAAGCATAAACATAAGCATAAACATAAACATAAACATAAACATAAAGAAAAAGAAGATAAAGAAGATAAAGAAGATAAAGATAAAGATAAAGAAGACAAAGAAGATAAAGAAGATAAAGAAAAAGAAGAAAAAAAATGTAATATATTCTTTTCTCTAAAATTATTCAAAAAACAAAATAATCTAATTTGCAAATAATATAAACAAAAATAAAAAAGCTTCTAAATCAAAACGTTCTCAAAAAAATTCTCGAAAGAAACAAAACAAAAAAAAGGAAGATCATGTTGATTTAACAGCAAGAAGTATTTTAACTGAAGATTTAGATTTAAAAGAAAGATTAAGACAACAAAAAATGCTTTGTGATAAACAACTAGAAAATTTATCACAAGAAATAAGACATTGTATTAAAAATAGTGAAGATCAAGAAAAATTTGAAATTGTTTCAATGAATGAAAAAGATAAACAAATTAAAAATGATGATTATTATTTAGATCTTGAAGCAAATCCAAGAATTCAAGGATTACTTAAACTTCAATCAATTGCTGATATAATGGTTTCTACAAATCCTGATGATTTGAATGGTGGAATGTGTAGAAATTTTACTGACGAGATTCAAAGAATTTTTGAATTTTTGAAAAAATATGAAGATTCAAGAAAAATTGCTTCAAGACTTTTATTTACAATTTCAAGAGTTTCGAGACTTATTGAACACAAAGTATTTATTAAATTCAAATTCAATTTAAATTCAAGTTTTAAACTATTGAATTCAAGTTTTAAATTTAAATTATTGAAGTTATTCAAATTCAAATTCAAATTCAAATTATTTAAATTCAAATTATTTAAATTCAAATTATTAAATTCAAGTTTTAAACTATTGAATTCAAATTCAAATTCAATTCAAATTATTCAAATTCAAATTATTTAAATTATTTAATTCAAATTATTCAAATTCAAATTATTTAAATTCAAATTATTTAATTCAATTCAAATTTAATTTAAATTATTTAGATTCAAATTCAGATTCAAATTCAAATTCAAATTCAAATTATTTAAATTCAAATTATTTAATTCAAATTATTTAATTTAATTCAAATTATTTAGATTCAAATTATTTAATTCAAATTATTAAATTCAAATTATTTAATTCAAATTCAATTTATTTAAATTCAAATTATTTAATTCAAATTATTTAAATTCAAATTATTTAAATTCAATTCAAATTCAAATTATTTAAATTCAAATTATTTAGATTCAAATTATTTAATTCAATTCAAATTTAATTTAAATTATTTAGATTCAAATTATTTAGATTCAAATTAAAATTATTTAAATTCAAATTCAAATTATTTAATTCAATTCAAAATTATTTAATTCAAATTATTTAATTCAAATTTAAATAAATTAAATTCAAAATTAAATTAATTTAAATTCAAATTATTTTCAAATTCATTTTCAAATTCAAATTCAAATTCAAATTATTTAAATTAAATTCAAATTCAAATTATTTAATTCAATTCAAATTATTTAATTCAAATTTAATTTAAATTATTTAGATTCAAATTCAGATTCAAATTCAAATTCAATTTATTTAATTCAAATTATTTAAATTCAAATTATTTAATTCAAATTATTTAATTCAAGTTATTTAATTTAATTCAAATTATTTAATTTAAATTATTTAGATTCAAATTCAAATTCAATTTAAATTCAAATTATTAAATTCAAGTTTTAAACTATTTAATTCAAATTATTTAATTCAAATTATTTAATTCAAATTATTTAATTCAAATTTAATTCAAATTCAATTTAAATTCAAATTATTTAAATTCAATTCAAATTATTTAAATTCAAATTTTAAAAAACAAAAAAAAAAGGAATCTGACCCTTTTCAATTTCTTCATCCATATACCAGCAACCAAAATTTACTTAATTCAAACTTTCAAAATCCATCTTTAGAAGTTCCACAAACAGAAAATTCAAAAAAAATAACAAGACCACCAATTCAACAAAACAAATCATTTTCAGAATCAAAACCGAAAATTGTGAAAAAATTATTTCCTAATCAAGATAAAAAAGAATCAAATAATTTTGAAAATGAAATTAATCAAAATCAAAATCAAAATCAAAATCAAAATCAAAATCAAAATCAAAATCAAAATCAAAATCAAAACCAAAACCAAAATCAAAATCAAAATCAAAATCAAAATACATCAAATATAAAAAAAACAAATCGAGAAAACGAACAAAAAACAACTAATAAACCATCAAAATTAAAATTTTGGCAGTATTTTCGTTCCAATAAAAAGAAGAAACAGAGCCAAAATAAAAATAAGAAAAACATCATTACAAACCCCACAAACATAATTGAAAAAGCACAAAAAGAAGAACAAATACAAAATCCTCAAAATATTTCAAATAAAATAAATGATTCACAAGCAATAAAAAAGACTGGAAATCAAGAAAATAATGAAATCAAAGGAATAGAAATTGCGGAAAAAAATCCAATCGAAAAAAAAGATACACATATTAATGAAATACCACAATCATTACCAATAGCAATTAATCCAAAATTGAATCAAAAAGAACCTCATCAATTCAATCAAATTCAAGATATTATAGAAGAACCTCAAGGAATTCCTTGTCGTATGTGTGAAAAGGTTTTTCCTCCAGATATTCTCGAAGAACATAGCAAATATTGTCTTATTGTGCTTTCTTCAAAAATGAAAATTCAAAAATGTGACCAAAAACTTAGACAAGTAAACTGAATCAATTTGCAAATCAATTTATTTTTTATTCTACTTTTAAATATTATCTAAAATATTAATAATTTAACTTTAATTTTAATTATTTGAATTTGAAGGTTGTTTCTAAAAATTTTCATGGAGATCCAAATGAAATACAAACATATAGAAGACTTTGGAGTGAATTATTATTTCAAAATTTTCAAATTATTGCGAAATGGTAAACAATTTTAAAACAATTTTAAATCAAATTCAAAAATTCAAAAATTCAAAAATTCAAAAATTCAAAAATTTAAAAATTTAAAAATTCAAAAATTTAAAAATTTAGTGCTATAAAAATTCCAAATCAATCTCCAGATTTAATGGATTTATTAATGAAATTAATATCTCAGATTCAAGATCATATTATAATGGCAAAAAGAAGAGGAGATGAAGAAACTGTTAATTTTGGGAAAAGACTTGAAAAAATTGTTTGATTTAATTTAATTTATTTTGATTTAATTAAGAATGAGTTTCTTTTATGAAAATACTAAATGGAGTTAATTATTTATTTAAAAATATAAACATAAATATAAATATATAAAAAAGATGCATCAAAAATGGGATTCATGTTTAAAATCTGCAGAAGCACTTCCTAAATTAGAAGAAATAGATAAAGAGAATAAAGATAAAATGCCAGTTAATCCTTCTATTAAGCAATTTGAATTTCTGAAAATGATTTCACGAGGAGCTTATGGGTAATTGAATATTTATTTAATAATTTAATATTTATTTAATATTTATTTAATATTTATTTAATATCTAATAATTGAATATTTATTTAATATTTATTTAATATTTATTTAATACTTATTTAATATTTATTTAATATTTATTTAATAATAATTTAATATTAATTTAATATTTATTTAATATTTATTTAATATTTATTTAATAATATTTTAATAATTTATTGAATATTTATTTAATATTTATTTAATATTTATTTGAATATTTATTTAATATTTATTTAATAATTTATTTAATATTTATTTAATATTTATTTTAGACGAGTCTATCTAGCAAGAAATCCAAAAACTAATGATTATTATGCAATTAAAGCACTTAAAAAATCAGATATCCGTAAGAAATTAAAATTATCCTTTTTATTTTCCAAAAATTGAAAATTGAAAATTAAAAATTGAAAATTAGTTCAAAAAAATCAAATTGAACATGTTATGACAGAAAAAAAAATATTGTTACAAACCGAAAACCCGTTTGTTGTAAAGCTTTACTATTCAATCCAAACAAAACACTATCTTTATCTCATAATGGAATACATGCGAGGAGGAGATATATATTCACTTCTCTGCAATGTTGATTATTTAAGTGAAAAAATGGCAAAAGTTTATTTAGCAGAAATTATTCTTGCACTTGAATATCTGCACAAAAACAACATTGTTCACAGGGATTTGAAACCAGATAATATTTTGATTTCAAGTGAAGGTCATATCAAATTGACAGATTTCGGACTTTCCAAAATTGGATTGTTCAAAAGAACTGAAATCCAAAACAATGAAATTTCGGAAAAATTTTCCGATACAGAAAATCAATCACAACCGGAGTCTGGTCTTGATGAGAAAACAGACCACGATGCAAAGCCAAATGGAGAGAATCACGAGAACTCAAGAAATGATGGAAAAGAGAAAACCAGTTATGAATTAAAAGAGAATATAGCGGAACCAGAAGACTCAGAGAAACAAACAGAAGAAGAAAGAAGGAAAAGCATACAGGACCCAATGCGCAACGGATGCATCAACACTTCGAATCACTCGCCATCTCCTCCACTGAGCCCAACAGCACGTATCTGTTCTCCACGACTTTCGAATGTGAAAAATAACGGAAAGATGGTCAACATCATCGGATCACCAGATTATCTCGCACCAGAAATCCTGTTTGGTACGGGCCACGATCACCGCGTGGATTGGTGGGCTTTGGGAGTGATTGCTTACGAACTTGTTGTTGGAATTCCCCCCTTTAATGATAACTCGATGGAAAAAATTTTTTCCAATATTTTATCTCTAAACATACAATGGCCCGATTTTATGTCACCTGAGCTCAAGGACTTGATCTCCAAACTGCTCATCAAAGACCCCTCAAAACGTCTGGGATCAAAATCTGCGGATGAGATTAAGAACCATCCTTTCTTCGCAGGAATCAACTGGGACACTCTTATTCAACAACAACCACCTTTTGTTCCAACTGTTCAAAATGATTTGGATACTCATTACTTCTCGAAGAAGAGAAACCACCAGATCTTTTCCCAACTTGACCCCGAAATTATGGAGGATCTCAACGAGCCAGATATGGCCTTCTCGCCCTCTTCCACTTCTGTTTTTGATGAATTTAATTCTGTCAATTTTAACGGACTTTTAGGGACAAATTTAAAACAAATTGAAAATTATCGTTCAGGTTATTCAACACCAAGAGACAGATCACAAATATCAAGCAAAAGAAACTCTGGTCGTTTTTTTGTGGATGGCTCAACTCAACAACTTCAAAAACAGTCAGTTTTAAATGAACAGAATGTTAGTGATCAAGATTATCCTGAAGATGTCAATTTGGAAAGTAGTTTACTTGATTTGTCTTTTACTGGTGATTTAGATTTTGATAAGTGAAATACTGAATTTGGTGAAGATAATAATATTGATAATTATAATTATTATTCTTATTCTTATTCTTATTCAAAAAAAATGATGAAAAAAGTGTAATTAAATCACTTTTTTTATTTTTTATTTTTCTTCTTTTTTTTTTGATGAATAAAAAAATCTTTATTCTTTCTTTCTTTCTTTTCCATTTATTTTTCTTTTGAATCAACAATTTTTTCTAATTCTGGATCATTAAAAATTTTTTTAATTATTTGGAAATTTGAAGTAAGAACTTCACATTTCTTTGTAAGTTCTTTATTAGATTTTAAACTGTTTTGGAGATGTTCTTCAAGATCAAAATATTTTTCACTATTCTTCTTTTTTTGAGTTTGAATTCTTTGAGTTAATTGTTCAATTTGTTCTTGAAGAAGTAAATTTGAACGAGTAAATAAAGATTTTGCTTGATTAAGTGCATCAACAATTTTCTTTTCTAATTTAGGGTTTTCATGAGAACGAATAAGTGATTTAATATAATCAATTTTCTCATCAAATTCCATTTCAAGATCATCATTTGGAAAAACAATAATTGATTTTCTAACTTCATGAGTTGGTTTTTCTTCTTTTTTTATATTTGTTTCAGAATCTGTTTGAGGTGATGATTTTGTTTGTTCGATTTGTGATTCTGTTTCTGTATCAAGTGTACTTTTTATTTTATCTGAAAACGGTTTAACAAAATATGCTGCATCAAATCCAAGATCTAATGTTGTTACCATTCCTCTTCCTGGAATTAATCTTATTAATCCTTGTATAACTAATTTTCCACCCATATTAATAGGTGTTGCCCAAACCTAATAATAAATATTTAATATTTTTGGATAATATTTATTATTTAATATTTAATATTTATTTAATATCTGAAAAATACATGAACCCAAAAATCTTTTCCATCTAAATCTCTATATAACCAATCAAAATCAAAGAAACCTTCAGGAGAACTTTAATAAAATAATAAAATATAAAATTAATAAAATTAATCCACAAAACAAAAAAAGGAATTGCAAACTTAAAAGCAGATTGAATAGCTAAAGGAGCTGCTTTTGAAGTAGGAAGATTGAAAGCAGATTGAAAATCTGCAGAAAGACCATTTGGACCTTTTGAACAAATTTGTTTTTTTGATTTTGCTTTAAATAATGAAATTGCAGCTGGATTTGCATCAATAAAATCAACTTTTTCATCACCAAGAACTATTGGTTCATAATAAGCTTGAATTTTCTTTATATATTGTTTTGATTGTTTCTTAGTTATTTTTTTTTTCGCTGATTCGACTGCTCCCATTATTATTCTTTTTTAAATTTATTTTTGAAATAAAATCAATTAGTTTATTTTTCGAAAATTTAGTTTTATTGCTTGTAAATTAAAGAAAAGAATGTAAAAAAATATTCTTTTGTGAAAGAAAAAATGGAAATTAAATTGGTAAATTTTTTTTTTGAGATAAGAAAAATTAATTTAGAAATGGCTGGATGAGAATTAGATTTCTATTAAAATAGTTCAATTATTAATTAAATTGTTTGTAATTAATTGGAATTTTCTTTTTCCATTTATTTTTCTTTTGAATCAACAATTTTTTCTAATTCTGGATCATTAAAAAGTTTTCTAATTATTTGGAAATTTGAAGTAAGAACTTCACATTTCTTTGTAAGTTCTTTATTAGATTTTAAACTGTTTTGGAGATGTTCTTCAAGATCGAAATATTTTTGTCTGTTTTTCTTTTCTTGAGTTTGAATTCTTTGAGTTAATTGTTCAATTTGTTCTTGAAGAAGTAAATTTGAACGAGTGAATAAAGATTTAGCTTGATTAAGTGCATCAACAATTTTCTTTTCTAATTTGGGGTTTTCATGAGAACGAATAAGTGATTTAATATAATCAACTTTCTCATCAAATTCCATTTCAAGATCATCATTTGGAAAAACAATAATTGATTTTCTAACTTCATGAGTTGGTTTTTCTTCTGCTTTTGTACTTGTGTTTGGACTTGATTCTTTTTTTGGATCTGTTTTTGGATCTGTTTTTGGATCTGATTTGGATTCTTTTTTTATATTTGGATCTGTTTTTGTATTTGTTTCAGAATCTGTTTGAGGTGATGATTTTGTTTGTTCGATTTGTGATTCTGTTTCTGTATCAAGTGTACTTTTTATTTTATCTGAAAGTGGTTTAACAAAATATGCTGCATCAACTCCAAGATCTAATGTTGTTACCATTCCTCTTCCTGAAACTGGTCTTGTTAATCCTTGTATAACTAATTTTCCACCCATATTAATAGGTGTTGCCCAAACCTAATAATAAATATTTAATATTTTTGGATAATATTTAATATTTAATATTTATTTAATATCTGAAAAATACATGAACCCAAAAATCTTTTCCATCTAAATCTCTATGTAACCAATCAAAATCAAAGAAACCTTCAGGAGAACTTTAATAAAATAATAAAATATTAAATTAATAAAATATAAATTCAAACAAAAAGGTGAAAAAAAAGGTGAAAAAAAAGGAATTGCAAACTTAAAAGCAGATTGAATAGCTAAAGGAGCTGCTCTTGAAGTAGGAAGATTGAAAGCAGGTTGAAAATCTGCAGAAAGACCATTTGGACCTTTTGAACAAATTTGTTTTTTTGATTTTGCTTTAAATAATGAAATTGCAGCTGGATTTGCATCAATAAAATCAGCTTTTTCATCACCAAGAACTATTGGTTCATAATAAGCTTGAACTTTCTTTATATATTGTTTTGATTGTTTCTTAGTTATTTTTTTTTTCGCTGATTCGACTGCTCCCATTATTATTCTTTTTTAAATTTATTTTTGAAATAAAATCAATTAGTTTATTTTTGGAAAATTTAGTTTTATTACTTGTAAATTAAAGAAAAGAATGTAAAAAAATATTCTTTTGTGAAAGAAAAAATGGAAATTAAATTGGTAAATTTTTAAAAAAAAAAGTTTAATTTAAAAAAATGCGATCACAATTAATTTTTTTAATTAATTTTTTAATTAATTTTTTTATTTAATTTTTTATTTAATTTTTTATTTAATTAATTTTATTTAATTTTTGGATGAGTTGTTCTTATATTTTTAAACAAAAGTTATTTAAAAAAAAAAATTTTTTTTCTTCTTCTTTTTTGTTGTTTAGATTTAATTTTAAAAAATAAAATTTAATTAAAAAATTATCTTTTTTTGATCTTAAAAAAGAAAAAAAATAGGGTATAAAAAAAGGAGAATTTAAAAAATGAAATAAATAGCAAAAAAGAGATTTAATTTAAAAAGAAAAAGGAGAATAATAATGATTTTAATTTAATTAGATCTCTAATTAAAAATTAAATCGAATATTAAATTGAATATTGAATTGAATATTGAATTGAATTAAAAATTAAATCAAATATTGAATATTGAATTAAATATTGAATATTGAATTGAATATTGAATATTAAATATTGAATTGAATATTAAATAGAATATTAAATATTGAATTGAATATTGAATATTAAATATTGAATATTGAATTGAATTGAATTGAATATTGAATTGAATATTGAATATTAAATATTGAATTGAATATTGAATATTGAATTGAATATTGAATATTAAATATTGAATTGAATATTGAATTGAAATTCGAAATTGAATATATTGGTATTAAATTGAATATTAAATATTGAATTGAATATTGAATATTGAATAAATATTGAATTAAAAATATTGAATTAAATATTGAATAAATAAATATTGAAATATTGAAATATTGAATCAAATTAAATTGGTGAATTGAAATTGGAATGAATAGTTGAATTAAATATTGGAAATATTGAATAAATATTGAATATTGAATAATAAAATTGAATATTGAATGAATATTGGAATAATATTGAATTTGAATTGGTTGAATTGAATGGAATTATTGAAATAATGAAATATTGGTATTGAATATTGGGTGAATATTGAATAAAAATATTGAATTAAATATTAAATATTGAATTGAATATTAAATATTGAATATTGAATTGAATTGAATTGAATATTAAATATTGAATTAAATATTGAATTGAATTGAATATTGAATTAAATATTGAATTAAATATTGAATTGAATTAAATATTGAATTGAATTAAATATTGAATTAAATATTGAATTGAATTAAATATTGAATTAAATATTGAATTAAATATTGAATTGAATTGAATTAAATATTGAATTGAATTAAATATTGAATTAAATATTGAATATTAAATATTGAATTGAATATTGAATTAAATATTGAATTGAATTGAATTGAATTAAATATTGAATTGAGTTTTTAAAAATAAATTAAAATAAAATTTTTCATTTTTTTCATTTTTTTCATTTTTTTTATATTGATGGCTGATAAACAATTCGAAGAAAATCTCATTTTCAAAAACATTCTCTCTCATGGATTAGGAGTATCAAGCAAACACACAGGAAAATCCATAACAATTCATGATTTACATCAATTACCAATCGGAGAAACATTTATAACAACAACAGGAAATGTAATTGAAAGAATCTCCGAAAATCAAGGAGTTTTAAACGAAACAAAGATATTTGAGTTTGGAATCGGAATCAACAAAAAAAGTAACGAAAACATAGGCGAGGATTCTATTAAAAAAAGCATGGGAAAAGCTCAGCAAGAAGAAGAAAAATTATCCAAGTTGGCTTGCACATTGCAGTCGAAATTCCTCGAAGAGAAATATCTTCCAATAATTGATATCGATGAATTTTTATATCCAGAAATCAACGAAGAAAATTGGCTTTATTCCCCAAATCAAAGCTTATTACTAGAAAGAAGGACAGTAAAAGAAAATTTTGATCCACATTCTCAAAAACAGACATGACCGCATGAAAACTCCTCATACTTCACATTCAAGAAGCAACAGCGCGCGGAGAAAAAGCGTAAAGAAGGATAAAAAAGAAAGAATTGCTGTTGCAAAGATGAAGGATATCTTAGTCCAAGAGAGATTGGACTCAACTTTTCTCTCAATCCCAATTGTAACGCCAATGAAAGTTTCTGAACAAATTCAAAATGAAAATTCAAGTACAATTTTCTCGAAAAATCAGGATGATTTCCTAAAAATTCAAGAGAAGAAAATTCGTCCATCCAAAATTATGAATCCCCCTATTTTTGAACAATTTGCAAACCCAAAATCTGATTTAATTTTGGAAAAATCTCAAGAAAATAAAAAAAATTCACAATCTTTTGAATTGGCAAATCAAACTTCAAATATTTTGACTAGTTCAAATGTCCAAAAACAAATGAATCCAAATCCTTCTGCAAAACCTAGTCTTGCAATGCCAATAAAACCTCCAACTGACGGAGAAATCAAAAATGCTCTTGAGTATTCAAACCGTTTGATTCTCATGTCAAGACAAATGAGACAAAAAGAAGAACCTGCAAAAAGTGAATCTGTTGGTGAATCAAATAAATCAAGTCTTTATCCTAAAAAAATAACAAAAACTCCAATTTCTTCTAAAAGAACAACTCCTTCTCATTCAAGAAGATCAAGTTTTTCAAAAGAAAGAAAATGAGAATTTTGATTTTTTGATTTTTTTTTTTGATGAATGAAAAATTTATTAAAAAATTTTAAATGAAAAATTTATTAAAAAATTTAATTGAAAAATTTAATTCAAACAAAACCCCAAAATCAAATAAGAATTCTGAGTTGTTTTTTATTACAAAAAGAATTAAAAAAAAAATAAATTGCAAACATATGTTGAGTCATTAAAAAATTTGATCAATAAATAAAATGTAAATAAAATATAAATAAGATAAGGGTTTTTTTTTTAAAGAATAAAATTGAGAAAAAAATCGAATTTAAAAGAAAAATAATAATAAAAAATATTTTTTTTCATTTTCTCTTAACATGCAAGTTGTTAATTGTTTAAAAGGAATTGAAAATTCAATTACTTCTTTTTAGTAAATAAATAATAAACAATAAATTTTTTGATATTTTTTTCTATTTATAAAAACTAATCTCTTTTATTTTTATTAACTTAGTTACGGAAAAACTCAATTAGAAATTGGTCTTGGTGCAATAAACAAGTATCCAGAAATTGTGAAGAAAGAAAAACCAAAAGTAATGGGACTTGTAACTGGAAAGGTAAAAACAAAAACAAAAACCAAAATAAAAACCAAAATAAACTCAATAAACCAAACAAAAAAAAAATTTTTTTTTGCTTTTTTTCTTTTTTGATTTTTAGTCTTCTTATAAATTAAATGGAGCTTGGGATGTTGTTAAGAAAGCATTAGATGACGAAGGAATTAAATTAGTTCATTACGATAAAATTACAACAAATCCTCTTTCTTCGACAATAGATGAATGCACAAAATTATTTTTAGATAATAAAGTAGATTATGTTACAGCAATTGGGGGTATAAATTAAATTAATTAAATAAACAACAAAAATTCACTTTTTTTTTTAAATTGAACTAATGAAAAAAATTTTTTTTGTTTTATTTTTTTTTATTTAAAAATATAAAGGTGGATCACCAATCGATGCAGCAAAATTAGTTACAATTTTAATGAAATATCCAGGAAAAATTGCTTATGATGTTCTTCATTTAACTTTTGAAACAAAAGAAGCAGTTCCATTGATTACAATCAACACAACAGCAGGAACAGGAACTGAAGTTAACCGATTCTTTGTTGTGACAATTGATAACAAAGGACCAGTTCTCAAACCAGTTGTTGGTTCAATTGCTGCTTATCCAACTTATTCTATTGATGATCCTAATTTGTTGATGTCTTCTCCTCCAAAAATGACTATTTATACTGCGGTTGATTCTTTGAATCATGTTTTCGAAGCTGCAACAACTAAAATTAGAAATCCTTTCTCTTTGATTCTTGGAAAAGAAGTTGTTGAAATGGTTGCTCATTTCCTTCCTATTGCTAATAAAGATCCAAAGAATGGTGAAGCTCGTTATTATTTACATTATGCCTCGGCATTAGCAGGATGTGCTTTTGATTCTGCATTATTACATCTTACTCATTCATTGGTAAATTAAACCAATCTAAATCAATATTTAAATTAAATCAATATTTAAATTAAATTAAATTCAATATTTAAATTAAAATCAAATCAAATCAAATTAAATCAATTCAAATTTAATTAAATTAATATTCAATTCAAATCAAATTTAAATTAAATTAAATCAAATTCAAATTAAATTAAATTAAATTAAATCAAATCAAATCAAAATTAAATTAAATTAAATCAAATTAAATTTAAATTAAATCAATATTTAAATTAAATCAAATTAAATCAAATCAAATCAAATCAATTCAAATTAAATCAATTAAATTAAATTAAATTAAATCAAATTAAATTTAAATTAAATCAAATCAAATCAAATCAAATCAATATTTAAATTAAATTAAAATTAAATTAAATTAAATCAATTCAAATCAATATTTAAATTAAATTAAAATCAAATTAAATTAAATTAAATTAATATTTAAATTAAATTAAATTAAATTAAATTAAATTAAATTAAATTAAATTAAATCAATTCAATTTAAATTAAATCAATATTTAAATCAAATTAAATCAAATTAAATCAAATCAAAATTAAATTAAATCAATATTTAAATTTAAATCAATTCAAATCAAATCAAATTAAATCAAATCAATATTTAAATTAAATCAATTCAAATTAAATCAAATCAAATCAAATCAATATTCAAATTAAAATCAAAATTAAATTAAATTAAATTAAATCAATTCAAATCAATATTTAAATTAAATTAAAATCAAATTAATTCAAATTTAATTAAATTCATTTCTTTTTGGTTTAAATAGGAACATCCAATGGCTGCTAAGATTTGGAATTTACCACATGGACAAGGTCTTGGAATCCTTCAACCTTCAGTTATTAAAGTTGTTTATCCAGTTCTTCCAAAGATTTGTGCTTTGATTTTGGGTCCAATAATTCCAGATCTTAAAGGAGATCCTTCTGAAGCTACAATGGTTGCTGAAAAGTATGAAGAATGGCTTGCTGAAAATGGTCTTCCTGAAAAAATGGGAGATGTTGGATTTAAAGAAGAAGATATTGATGAATTAGTTAAAAATGCAAGAGAAACTCCTGTTATTTCCAATGTTTTACTTCCAGTTTCACCAGTTGAAGCAACAGATGAATTACTCAAAGGAATTTATCTTGAATCAATGAAACCACTTCGAAAGAAGTAAAAAGGAATTTCTTCTTAATTTCTTTTTCAAATTTCTTTTTCAAATTTCTTTTTCAAATTTCTTTTTTAAATTTCTTTTTTAAATTTCTTCTTAATTTCTTTTTCAAAGATTTCAATTAATTAAAAAAACAAACACAAAGTCAACATTTTTTTTCCATTTTTTTTAATTTTGTTTATTTATTCAATTTTTTTAATCCTTTTTCTTTAATTCCTTTTTTAATTTTTTTAATTTGTTCTTTTTTATTTGAAATTAAATATTCTAATTCTAAATTATCTTCTAAATATTCTTTAATTAATTGACTTAAAGTAATATTTTCTGCTTTTAAATTTTCATTTTCTTCTTTTATTAAATTAATTTTGTTTATTAATTCTTTTATTTGTTTTGAAATTGAATTATTATTATTATTATTGTTTAGATCAATATTTTTATTCTATTTTTAAATTTTATTTATTAATTAAAAAAAAAAAAGTGGAATTGAAAATTAAGATTAAAATTTTAAAGAAGAATTATTTTGTTTTTTTAAATAGAAAATTTAATTAAATATTACATTTTTGATTTGATTATTTTTTGATCCATTTTTTAGATTATTTTTTAAATTATTTTTTAAATTATTTTTATTTTTTTTATGAGATTTTGATTGAGGTTTTAATAAATCATTTGAATTTCTTTCTTTTGCTTTAATCTTTTTTAACTAAAATTAAATAAAAATAAATTAATAATTCCAAAATAAAAAGAGGAATAAGAAGAATAATAATAAGAAAAAAGCAAAAAAAATAAATTTCTTTTCTTTTTTTCTTAATAAATTTTAAAAAGAATAAATATCGAAATTTATTTATTTTAAAAAGAAAAAAAAAATTTTTTTTTTCCATTCTTTTTCTTTTAAAAATAAAAAATAAAAATAAAAAATAATTTAAATTAAAATAAGGGAATAAAAATAAAAACAATAATAAATTAAATTTTAATTTAAATTAAAATATAAAAAAATAACAAACTTTGCGATAATTATGCAATCTACATTTATTACAAATTCTATTAGAAGAACCATAAATTGAAGATAATTCTAAAACAAGTCTAAAAGGTTTGGGTCGAGAAAATTTATCAAGTTCAAATCCACAACAACAACATTTATTTTCATTCATTTAAAAAAAGAAAAAGAAAAAGAAAAAGTAATTTTCTTTTTATTTAATTTTTGATCGTTTTTCTTTTTAAACAATAAAAATAATTTTTAATTTATAATATTTTTAAAAAAAAAGAGTTGAGTCATAAATTTAATTTTCTTTTTTAAATCTTTTATTTAATTTTATTTAAATAATCATTTCAAAAATTTTTTTTAATTTTTTTTTAATTTTGATCGAAAAAATTTTTTTTAAAAAAGAAAATTAAATTTTAAAATAAAAAATGATTTAAAATTAGAATTAAAGTTTAAATTATTTAAATTTAGATTTAGATTATTTTTTTTCCGAATTCAATTTTTTTTCGAATTTAAAATTAAAAGTTAAAAAGATTAGATAATTTAAATTCAAATAAAAATTTCACTTTTTCCTTTTTTTTTGTTCCACATTTTTTTTTTAAAGATTTAAATATTTTTTTTTTTGGAATTAAATATTTTGAAAGAATTAAATTAAAAATTAATTTTTTAATTAAAATAAATTTATTTTTTGAATAAAAAAATATTTAAAAAAATATCAAAAATAAAAAGAGAAATTAATAAATATAAGAATAATAAAACTAATCAAAAACATTTCTTATATAAATTTTTATTCAGTAATATTATTTTATTCCTAATTCATTTTAGAAATTTAATGAGAGAAAAATTTCAAACAATTTTTTATTTTTTTCATTTTTCAATTATTCTTTTTAAAAATTTAAAATAAAAAAATGATGAATAAAAAAGATGAAAAAAATGAATCAACAAATAAAGAAGTGGAATCAATATTAACGAATCAATTACCAGAAAAACAAAATCAAGAAGATGATTTAAAAAGAAAACACAATAAAACACCAGAAATTACACCCGTTAAAAATTTACAACCTCCGCAAAGAAGTAGTACAAGAGAATTAAAAAAATCACATCAAAATACAAAAAAAAAGAATAAGAAAAATATGTCGGAAGAAAAAGAAAAAGAAACTAAATCTTTTGTTGATCAAGATTTAATTTCTAGAAAATTAAATTTTACTTCTAAAAATGGAGATATTGAAAAAAATAAAGTGGATGAAATTGAATCGGAAAAAATTGATGATAAAGAAAGTTTTAATAAAGAGGATGAATATATTTCTGATGAACAAGAGTCTTCTGATGAAGTTGATAAGAAGACACCTAATAAAAATGAATCCAAAAAATCAAAACAAAGATCAAAAAAAAAGAAAAGAGATAAAAAAAGAAAAGAAATTAAAAAGAAAAAATCAAATTTATGATTAATTTAACTATGTTTGGCACATGAAATATGTTTTTGTTTCATCCATTCATAACTAAAAATTGATATTCTTTTAAGTTTTTAAATGAAAAAAACTTTTAAAAACAAAATTAAAAAAAAAATTAAAAAAAAAATTAAAAAAAAAAAGCAAAAAAAGGGAGTTTTCATTTTAAATTAAAAATTAAATATAAAAATATATTAATTAGTTAATAAATTATTTATAAATTTAATTTTGAAAAAGAATTTATTATTAATATTAATTTATTATTATTAAATTTTATATTAAATTTAAAATATTTTCATTTTAAATTAAAAATTAAATATAAAAATATATTAATTACTTAATAAATTATTTATAAATTTAATTTTAAAAAAGAATTTATTATTAATATTAATTTATTATTATTAAATTTTATATTAAATTTAAAATATTTTCATTTTAAATTAAAAATTAAATATAAAAATATATTAATTACTTAATAAATTATTTATAAATTTAATTTTAAAAAGAATTTATTATTAATATTAATTTATTATTATTAAATTTTTATGTTAAATTTAAAATATTTTCATTTTAAATTAAAAATTAAATATAAAAATATATTAATTAGTTAATAAATTATTTATAAATTTAATTTTAAAAAGAATTTATTATTATTATTAATTTATTATTATTAAATTTTATGTTAAATTTAAAATATTTTCATTTTAAATTAAAAATTAAATATAAAAATATATTAATTACTTAATAAATTATTTATAAATTTAATTTTAAAAAGAATTTATTATTAATATTAATTTATTATTATTAAATTTTATATTAAATTTAAAATATTTTCATTTTAAATTAAAAATTAAATATAAAAATATATTAATTAGTTTAATAAATTATTTATAAATTTAATTTTAAAAAGAATTTATTATTAATATTAATTTATTATTATTAAATTTTATATTAAATTTAAAATATTTTCATTTTAAAATAAAAATTAAATATAAAAATATATTAATTACTTAATAAATTATTTATAAATTTAATTTTAAAAAGGATTTATTATTAATATTAATTTATTATTATTAAATTTTATATTAAATTTAAAATATTTTCATTTTAAATTAAAAATTAAACATAAAAATATATTAATTACTTAATAAATTATTTATAAATTTAATTTTAAAAAGGATTTATTATTATTATTAATTTATTATTATTAAATTTTATATTAAAATTAAAATATTTTCAATTTAAATATAAAATTAAATATAAAAATATATTAATTACTTAATAAATTATTTATAAATTTAATTTTAAAAAGAATTTATTATTAATATTAATTTATTATTATTAAATTTTTGTTAAATTTAAAATATTTTCATTTTAAAATTAAAATTAAATATAAAAATATATTAATTAGTTAATAAATTATTTATAAATTTAATTTTAAAAAGAATTTATTATTAATATTAATTTATTATTATTAAATTTTATGTTAAATTTAAAAATATTTTCATTTTAAAATAAAAATTAAATATAAAAATATATTAATTACTTAATAAATTATTTATAAATTTAATTTTAAAAAGAATTTATTATTAATATTAATTTATTATTATTAAATTTTTATATTAAATTTAAAATATTTTCATTTTAAATTAAAAATTAAATATAAAAATATATTAATTAGTTAATAAATTATTTATAAATTTAATTTTAAAAAAGAATTTATTATTATTATTAATTTATTATTATTAAATTTTATATTAAATTTAAAATATTTTCATTTAAAATAAAAATTAAATATAAAAATATATTAATTACTTAATAAATTATTTATAAATTTAATTTTAAAAAGGATTTATTATTAATATTAATTTATTATTATTAAATTTTATATTAAATTTAAAATATTTTCATTTTAAATTAAAAATTAAACATAAAAATATATTAATTATTTAATAAATTATTTATAAATTTAATTTTGAAAAAGAATTTATTATTATTATTAATTTATTATTATTAAATTTTATATTAAATTTAAAATATTTTCAATTTAAAATAAAAATTATACATAAAAATATATTAATTAGTTAATAAATTATTTATAAATTTAATTTTAAAAAGAATTTATTATTAATATTAATTTATTATTATTAAATTTTTTATTAAATTTAAAATATTTTCATTTTAAATTAAAAATTAAATATAAAAATATATTAATTACTTAATAAATTATTTATAAATTTAATTTTAAAAAAGAATTTATTATTAATATTAATTTATTATTATTAAATTTTTTATTAATTTTTTTTAAATTTTTTTTTTCATTTTTTTTTATTTTTCATTTTTTTATTTTCAAATTAATCAAGAAAAGAAAAGAAAAAATTTTTTTTTTTTGATTTATTTTTATTATTCTTTTAATTTTTTTTTAATTATTAAAAAATATTGGATTTAATTGAAAAAATTTTTTTTTTTTTAATAATTGTTTTGGTAAGTAAAATCAAAAAACAAAAAAAAAAAGCAAAAAATAAATAATAAAAATAAATAACAATTAAAAATAAATTTCAATTAACCATTTACGTTATTTTAATTAATAAAATCTAAATAAAAACCAAAATAAAAATAAAAATATATTGTTATTCTAAATAAAATCAAAATTAATAATTAAAAATAAAAATAAAAATTTAAATAAAAATTTAAATAAAAAAGAGCAAAAAAATCCAAAAAAATGGGGGCAAAATTAGTAAAAATTCAAAAAGCAATTGATCAAGAAGATTCTATAGTATTAAAAAAATTAATCACACCCAAAACAATAAATGCAACAGATGGGGAGCATGAGAGTCCACTTGTGTATGCTATAAGACAAAAAAAATATGTAGTAGTTAATTTTCTGTTAGATTTTCCAGGAATAAATATCAATATGATTGACAAACACACAAATTTTTCAGCACTTCAACATGCAGTCTTAGGAAAAGACACAGAAGCAATGGATATTCTTTTGAAGAAGGGAGCAGATCCCAATGTGCAGGATTCAAATGGAAGAACTCCACTTATTTTTGCTTGTGTTGGTGGAAATGAGGAAGCTTGCAATATGCTTATTAATGCTAAAGCAGATTTGAATTTAAAAGACAAGGAAGGCAAGGCTCCAATTCATGCTGCAGTTGTTAGCAGCGCAAGAAACATTAATGTTGTTAAATTGTTGTTGGAAAATGGTGCAAAAATTGAGGAAAAAGATGTTAAAGGAAGAACTCCTTTACATCTTGCTGTTTTTTTATCTAATTTTCAAGTTGTCAAATTGCTTTTAGATAAAGGAGCTGTTTTTAATTATAAAGATTATACTTTGATTCATGTTGTTTGTTTGGGTGGTAAATTAATAAAAGATTGGGTTACTTTAGAATTTAATAGAAAACCAAAAGATGAAGAAAAACCAAAAGAGAATGAAAAAGAGAATGAAAAAGAGAATGAAAAGAAAGATGAAAAAGAAAAAGAAAAGAAAGATGAAAAAGAAAAAGAAAAGAAAGATGAAAAAGAAAAAGAAAAGAAAGATGAAAAAGAAAAAGAAAAGAAAGATGAAAAAAAAAAATCAAAATCAAAGTCAAAATCAAAGTCAAAATCAAAGTCAAAATCAAAATCAAAATCAAAATCAAAATCAAGTGATTCAGATTCATCAGATAAAGAAAAGAAAAAGAAGAAAAAGAAAGATGAAAAAAAAGATGAAAAGAAAGATGAAAAAAAAGATGAAAAGAAAGATGAAAAGAAAGTTGAAAAGAAAGTTGAAAAGAAAGTTGAAAAGAAAGTTTCAATCCATCAAGAAAAAATGGAAATTTTGGATCTTCTTTTCCAAAAGGGAATACCAATTGATACATTTGATCAAAATGGAGAAATGCCAATTCACATTGCATGCAGTTCAGGAATGTTAGAAATTGTTGAATGGCTTGTTTCTCACAAAATTGATGTAAACGCACTTGATCAACAAAAAGTATCCCCAATTCATAATGCTTGTTTATATGGACATCTTGATATTGTTAAATATCTTTTGGCAAATGGTGCTAAACCTGAACTTGAAGATCCAAAACATGGAACTGCACTTGAAACTACACTTAGATCACAAAAACATTTTGAAAACAAATGGAAATATTCAAATCAATTATTCGAACAAATTGCTGAAATTATTAGTCAGAAAACTAAGGAAGATATTCAAGATTTACGCAAAAAAATTCTTCAACCAAAATTTGATATTAAAGAAAATAGTTCAATTGAATTCCAAAAGAAAATGAAATTGAAAAGAGAAGAATCTCTTAAAAAAAGAAAAGAAAGAGAGAAGAAAAAAAAACAAGGAAGAAAAAAACTTTCTAAAATTGAAAAACAAAAAAAGAAAGAAAACCAAAAAAAGAAAGAATTAGAAGCAAAAAAAGCAAAAGAATCTCAAGAGCAAGATGAAAAACCAAAAGATGAAAAACCAAAAGATGAAAAACCAAAAGATGAAAAACCAAAAGATGAAAAACCAAAAGATGAAAAACCAAAAGATGAAAAACCAAAAGATGAAAAACCAAAAGATGATAAAAAGAAAGATGATAAAAAGAAAGATGATAAAAAGAAAGATGAAAAACCAAAAGTTGAAAAACCAAAAGATGAAAAACCAAAAGATGAAAAGCCAAAAGATGATAAAAAGAAAGATGAAAAGCCAAAAGTTGAAAAACCAAAAGATGAAAAACCAAAAGTTGAAAAACCAAAAGTTGAAAAACCAAAAGTTGAAACAAAGAAAGATGAAAAACCAAAAGTTGAAAAACCAAAAGTTGAAAAACCAAAAGATGAAAAACCAAAAGTTGAAAAACCAAAAGATGAAAAACCAAAAGATGATAAAAAGAAAGATGAAAAACCAAAAGTTGAAAAACCAAAAGTTGAAAAACCAAAAGTTGAAACAAAGAAAGATGAAAAACCAAAAGATGAAAAACCAAAAGTTGAAACTCCAAAAGTTGAAAAACCAAAAGTTGAAAAACCAAAAGTTGAAAAACCAAAAGATGAAAAACCAAAAGTTGAAACTCCAAAAGTTGAAACTCCAAAAGTTGAAACTCCAAAAGTTGAAACAAAGAAAGACGAAAAGAAAGATGAAAAAAAGAAAGATGAAAAAAAGAAAGATGAAAAAAAGAAAAAAGAAAAAAAGAAAAAACATCATAATTCAGATTCAACTTCAACTTCAACTTCAACAAGTACATCAAGTTTTTCTGATACTGATTAATCAATCATTAAAAACAAATCAAATAATTTGATTTTGGTGTTACCTTTTCTTTTTCTTCTTTCTTTTTCATTTGAAGTTTTTTTTTTTTGAAATTTTTTTTTCTCAACATTTTCATTTTAAGAAAAAGGATAATTAATTAAAAATTGATTGGAAAACAAAAAATAAAAAATCTTTTTCTTTTCTTTTCTTTTATTTAAAATAAAAAAGTGGAATAAAAAGTGGAATAAAATTTATTTTTTTTTTGATTTATTTTTTATTGATTTATTCAAAAAAGAAAATTGTTTTTAAAACAAATGAAATGAAAAAAAAAGAGAATTTGAAAAAAAGAAAATTTGGAATTTAAATTAATTTCCACCTCTTAATCTTAAAACTAAATGAATTGTTGAATCTTTTTGAACTGAATAATCATTTAATGTTCTTGAATCTTCTAATTGTTTTCCTGCAAAAATTAATCTTTGTTGTTCAGGTGAAATTCCTTCTTTTTCTTGAATTTTTGATTTAATATTCTCAATAGAATCATTTGAATCAACATCAAGTGTAATTGTTCTTCCAGTTAATGTTTTAACAAATATTTGAAAATTTCCACCTCTTAATCTTAAAACTAAATGAATTGTTGAATCTTTTTGAATTGAATAATCATTTAAAGTTCTTGAATCTTCTAATTGTTTTCCAGCAAATATCAATCTTTGTTGTTCAGATGAAATTCCTTCTTTTTCTTGAATTTTTGATTTAATATTCTCAATAGAATCATTTGAATCAACATCAAGAGTAATTGTTCTTCCAGTTAATGTTTTAACAAATATTTGAAAATTTCCACCTCTTAATCTTAAAACTAAATGAATTGTTGATTCTTTTTGAATTGAATAATCATTTAATGTTCTTGAATCTTCTAATTGTTTTCCTGCAAAAATTAATCTTTGTTGTTCAGATGAAATTCCTTCTTTTTCTTGAATTTTTGATTTAATATTCTCAATAGAATCATTTGGATCAACATCAAGAGTAATTGTTCTTCCAGTTAATGTTTTAACAAATATTTGAAAATTTCCACCTCTTAATCTTAAAACTAAATGAATTGTTGAATCTTTTTGAATTGAATAATCATTTAAAGTTCTTGAATCTTCTAATTGTTTTCCAGCAAATATTAATCTTTGTTGTTCAGGTGAAATTCCTTCTTTTTCTTGAATTTTTGATTTAATATTTTCAATAGAATCATTTGAATCAACATCAAGTGTAATTGTTCTTCCAGTTAATGTTTTAACAAATATTTGAAAATTCATAATTAATTTTTGATTTTTTGATTTTTTAAAAATAAAAAAGATAAAAAGATAAAAAGATAAAAAAATAAAAAAAAAGAAGAATGAAAATAATCTATTTTTTCAATTTTAATTTTTCTTTTATATTATTTTTAATTGATTAAATATTTAAATTTATTTTTATTAAAAAATTGAGATTAACAAATATTTTTTTCTTTTTTTTTGTTAATTCAATTTTTTATTTTTAATTAATTAAATAATTCGATTTTTATTTTCATTTTCCCTAATTCCACAAATTAAATTAATTTCTAAATTATCAATTATTTTTATTTTAATTTCCATTTTCTTCCTTTCTTTCTTTATTTCTTTCTTTTTATTTTCAAAACAAAAAAAAAACAAAATTCCACTTTTATTTATTTAAATATAAAAATAATAAATAATATTTTAATAATTATTTACTTTTATTTTTATTTATTAATTTAATTTAAATAAAAATTAAAATAAAATAAATGTTAAAAATAAATTAATTTTATTATAATTTTATTTTTATTTATTTTTAAAAAAAAAAATTTAATTAAAAAGAGGAAAAATAAATTTTTAATTCTTTTTAATTCTTCTTTCTTCTTTTTTTTTTTGATTTTAATTCTATTCTTCTTTTTATTTTTAAAAAAAGTAAAATTAAATAAATAATTTAAATAAAAAATTTAATTAAAAAATTTTTGCCTTCCTTTATTAATTTAAAGAGATATAAAAAATAAAAAAATTAAATTAAAAAAAGAAGATCATTTTTCATTTCTTATTCATCTTTTAATTCCTTTTAATTTTTTTTATTCAATTCTTCTTCTTCTTTTACTTTTACTTTTACTTTTATTTTTATTAATTTCTTTTACAAAACAAAACAAAACAAAACAAAAATGAATCCAAAACAACAAAGAAATATTCCAAATGAACAATTTAATTCAAATCATCCTTCAAATAAAAAACCACTTTCAAAACCAACAAAATCACCTAAAAAACCAACAAAACCACCTCCAAAACTTCCAAATAGAACTTCACCTCCAAATGAAAAAAAAAGAGCAAAAACTCCACCTCCAAAACTTCCAAACAAAAATCCTCCTCAAAATAATCAAAATAATCGAATTAACAGATTACGAGGACAATTTAACAGAAATCCTCAACAACAAAATAATCAAAATAATCAAATTAAAACTCCACCTCCAATTAATCAAATTAATCAAAATAATCGAATTAACAGATTACGAGGACAATTTAACAGAAATCCTCAACAACAAAATAATCAAATTAATCAAATTAAAACTCCACCTTCAATTAATCAAAATAATCAAAATAATCGAATTAACAGATTACGAGGACAATTTAACAGAAATCCTCAACAACAAAATAATCAAAATAATCAAATTAAAACTCCACCTTCAATTAATCAAATTAATCAAAATAATTCAAATCACCAAAATAATCAAATTCATCGAATTGAAGAACAACCCCAAAATAATGAATATTCAAACGAACATTTTATGATTGCCAAAATATCAACTCAAAAAAAACCAAGTTTTATTAAAGAAGGAAAAGAAATTTATGGTTTGGAAATAAATCAATCTGCTGTTGATCATATTCGTGATAATTCTTCAAAAGATGAAATTTCAAATGTAATTTCTTTTACTGGAAATACTCATTCAGGAAAAAGTACTTTGATAAATGCTTTATTAACTTCTAATAAATTTAATGGAAAAACAGGAAATGTTAGAATAAGTCCTAACATTGGTATAAAAAGTAGTTTAGCAATGTCTCCAACAACTGGAAATTTATGGGTTGTTGATGATCCAAATAATAATTATAGATATTTGGATTTTGAAGGAAATTCAGCTAGTTCAAAAGTTCCTATTGATATTGATAATGAAACAAAAAAATTTTTGAAAAAAAATCAAATCAAAGAACAAAAATATGCAATAGAAAGAAGAAAATCAGTTGAAGAACATTTTCCTAGATTATCTTATTTGGTTTCAAATGTTATTGTTTTTATTTCAACTTCGGATTTTGCAGATAATAAATATTATTTAAAATTATTGAAAAATGCAAAAAAATCAACTCAAAAAGTTCAATCAGCAGAAAAACCAGCTTTGATTTTAGTTAAAAATAAATGTTCAAGAAAATATGAAACTGATTATGAAAAATTAACTCAAATTTTTTTTGATGCATATGCTGAAGATCCTGAAGATCCAAAATTATTAAGATGGTATAGTGAAGTTCATTGTTTTTGTTTACCAAATTTTGATATTGAAGAACCAAATTCAATAGAAATATTCCAAAAAGAAATTGAGATTAAAAGAATTAATTAATCAAGTTATTAAAAAACAAAATCAAAACAAAAAGAAATTAGGAATTCTTTATAATCAATTTATTTGGATTATTTTATTTGAACTTGTTATTAAAGAATTCCAAGAAAATATAAGAATGAGTTCAATTCTTTCAAAATGTTTACTTTATGATTCAAAAGAAGCTTTATATTCTTTTCGTTTTTTTGAAATGATAATGAAAGAAATGAGTTTAGAAGATTATCTTTTATCAGAAAAAAATGCAATAAAACATCTTGCAATAACATTTGTAGTTCAAGAAATTGAAAATTTAATTAAAATCAATATGAATGCAACACCATTATTAGATTATCAAAAGAAAGGAATGGAATTTTTTGATAAATTATATCCTCAATTATTAAATCAACAACCTTGTCAATCAATTCAATCTAATTTTAGAAATTTAAGTAAAAAAGCACAGAAAAAAATACCAAAAGAAGGAATTCAATGTTCACTTACAAGAGGAAATCATACACAAGAACATTGTAATACAGATTATTGTGTTCATCAAGGTGGAAAATTTATGAGAGGATTAAAAGCTATTTTCTCAAAAGCTAAACCAATTTCATGGAAAGGAGATTTTCAATTTCCAGAAACAGAAACTCAATCTAAGAAAATATTTTCAGAAACAATTTTAAATTTTCGAGAATTTATTGAAAAATCAAATAATCTTCAAAATTCATTACAACAAATTTATTTACAATATGCAATTCTTAATAAAGAAATAAATGATCATCATGATTTACGTTCTTACCTTCCAAATGATACTTGTTCAATTTGTTTTCATCCAGCTCAAGAAAAACGATTAACATGTGGACATTTGGTTTGTGAAAAATGTGTTAAAATTTTTGGAAATTTACCTGATTTAATTGAATCAAATTTAAATAATGAAACAATTCAAAACCCAATTAAATTTTGTTCTTATTGCAAAGATAAAGTTGGAGTTCAAAATATTTAATATTCCATTTTCAATTTCAATTTCATTTTCAATTTCATTTTCATTTCCATTTTCATTTTCAATTTCAATTTCATTTTCATTTTCATTTTCAATTTCATTTTCATTTTCATTTTCATTTTCAATTTCATTTTCAATTTCAATTTCATTTTCAATTTCATTTTCAATTTCAATTTCATTTTCATTTTCATTTTCATTTTCAATTTCAATTTCATTTTCAATTTCATTTTCAAATTCAATAAATAAGAATCAAAATCAAAATCAAATTTAAATTTCTTTTTAAAAAAAAATAAGAAATAGGAATAATTTATTAGTTTATTTGTTTATTAAATTTCTTTCCATTTTTTTTTTTGAATTTATTTATTAATTAATTAAATAATTTTGGAAAATAAAAATATTTTTTATTTCCATTTCATTTCATCAAAAAAAATCAAAATCAAAAATTTAATTAATTTAATTTAATAAAAAATATCATTTTAAAATTTAAATTTAAAATAAAAATTAAATTAATTAATTTATTAAATTTATTAAATTTTATTTTTATATTTTTATCAATTTTTTTCATCAAATTCAAAATTAAAATTAAAATTAAAATTAAAATTCAAAATTAAAAAATGGAATAAAAAATATTTTTCTTTTCTTTTATTTTATTTAAAATAAAAAAGTGGAATAAAAAGTGGAATAAAATTTATTTTTTTTATTTATTTTTTATTGATTTATTCAAAAAAGAAAATTGTTTTTAAAACAAATGAAATGAAAAAAAAAGAGAATTTGAAAAAAAGAAAATTTGAAATTTAAATTAATTTCCACCTCTTAATCTTAAAACTAAATGAATTGTTGAATCTTTTTGAACTGAATAATCATTTAATGTTCTTGAATCTTCTAATTGTTTTCCTGCAAAAATCAATCTTTGTTGTTCAGGTGAAATTCCTTCTTTTTCTTGAATTTTAGATTTAATATTCTCAATAGAATCATTTGGATCAACATCAAGAGTAATTGTTCTTCCAGTTAATGTTTTAACAAATATTTGAAAATTTCCACCTCTTAATCTTAAAACTAAATGAATTGTTGAATCTTTTTGAATTGAATAATCATTTAATGTTCTTGAATCTTCTAATTGTTTTCCTGCAAAATTAATCTTTGTTGTTCAGGTGAAATTCCTTCTTTTTCTTGAATTTTTGATTTAATATTCTCAATAGAATCATTTGAATCAACATCAAGTGTAATTGTTCTTCCAGTTAATGTTTTAACAAATATTTGAAAATTCATAATTAATTTTTGATTTTTTGATTTTTTAAAAATAAAAAGATAAAAAGATAAAAAGATAAAAAGATAAAAAGATAAAAAAAAAGAAGAATGAAAATAATCTATTTTTTCAATTTTAATTTTTCTTTTATATTATTTTTAATTGATTAAATATTTAAATTTATTTTTATTAAAAAATTGAGATTAACAAATATTTTTTTCTTTTTTTTTTGATTTTTTATTTTTATTTTATTAATTAAATAATTCGATTTTTATTTTCATTTTCCCTAATTCCACAAATTAAATTAATTTCTAAATTATAAATTATTTTTATTTTAATTTCCATTTTCTTTCTTTCTTTATTTCTTTCTTTTTATTTTCAAAACAAAAAAAAAACAAAATTCCACTTTTATTTATTTAAATATAAAAATAATAAATAATATTTTAATAATTATTTACTTTTATTTTTATTTATTAATTTAATTTAAATCAATTAAATATTAATCAAATTAAATCAAATAAATATTAATCAAATTAAATCAATAAATATTAATCAAATTAAATTAAATAAATATTAATCAAATTAAATTAAATAAATATTAATCAAATTAAATTAAATAAATATTAATCAAATTAAATCAATAAATATTAATCAAATTAAATTAAATAAATATTAATCAAATTAAATAAATATTAATCAAATTAAATCAAAATAAATATTAATCAAAATTAAATTAAAATAAATAAATATTAATCAAATTAAATAAATATTAATCAAATTAAAATAAATAAATATTAATCAAATTAAATCAAATAAATATTAATTAAATTAAATAAATATTAATCAAATTAAATCAATAAATATTAATCAAATTAAATCAATTAAATATTAATCAAATTAAATAAATATTAATTAAAAATAAATCAATATTAATTAAATTAAATCAAATAAATATTAATCAAATTAAATCAAATAAATATTAAATCAAATTAAATCAAATAAATATTAATCAAATTAAATTAAATAAATATTAATCAAATTAAATTAAATAAATATTAATCAAATTAAATAAATATTAATCAAATTAAATTAAATAAATATTAATCAAATTAAATTAAATAAATATTAATCAAATTAAATTAAAATAAATAAATATTAATCAAATTAAATTAAATAAATATTAATCAAATCAAATTAAATAAATATTAATCAAATTAAATTAAATAAATATTAATCAAATTAAATTAAATAAATATTAATCAAATCAAATTAAATAAATATTAATCAAATTAAATTAAATAAATATTAATTAAATTAAATAAATATTAATTTAATTTAAATCAAATCAATATTAATTAAATCAAATAAATAAATATTAATCAAATTAAATTAAATAAATATTAATCAAATTAAATTAAATAAATATTAATCAAATTAAATTAAATAAATATTAATCAAATTAAATCAAATAAATATTAATCAAATCAAATTAAATAAATATTAATCAAATTAAATTAAATAAATATTAATCAAATCAAATTAAATAAATATTAATCAAATTAAATCAATCAATATTAATCAAATTAAATCAATTAAATATTAATCAAATTAAATAAATATTAATTAAAATAAATAATATTAATTAAATTAAATCAAATAAATATTAATCAAATTAAATCAAATAAATATTAATCAAATTAAATCAAATAAATATTAATCAAATTAAATTAAATAAATATTAATTAAATTAAATAAATATTAATCAAATTAAATCAAATAAATATTAATCAAATTAAATTAATATTAATCAAATTAAATCAAATAAATATTAATCAAATTAAATCAAATAAATATTAATCAAATTAAATTAAATAAATATTAATCAAATTAAATTAAATAACATTAATTAAATTAAATAAATATTAATCAAATTAAATCAAATTAATATTAATCAAATTAAATTAAATAAATATTAATCAAATTAAATTAAATAAATATTAATTAAATTAAATAAATATTAATCAAATTAAATTAAATAAATATTAATCAAATTAAATTAAATAAATATTAATCAAATTAAATCAAATAAATATTAATCAAATTAAATTAAATAAATATTAATCAAATTAAATTAAATAAATATTAATCAAATTAAATTAAATAAATATTAATCAAATTAAATCAAATAAATATTAATCAAATTAAATTAAATAAATATTAATCAAATTAAATTAAATAAATATTAATCAAATTAAATTAAATAAATATTAATTAAATCAAATAAATAAATATTAATCAAATTAAATCAAATTAATATTAATCAAATTAAATCAAATTAAATTAATAATCAAATTAAATTAAATAAATATTAATCAAATTAAATTAAATAAATATTAATCAAATTAAATTAAATTAATAATATTTTGATATTGAAGAGCCAAGTTCAATAGAAATACTTCAAAAAGAAATTGAAAGATTAAAAGAATTAATCAAGTTATTAAAAAATAAAATCAAAAAAGAAATTAGGAATTCTTTATAATCAATTTATTTGGATAATTTTATTTGAACTTGTTGTTAAAAAATTCCAAGAAAATATAAGAATGAGTTCAATTCTTTCAAAATGTTTACTTTATTATTCAGAAGAAGCTTTATATTCTTTTCATTTTTTTTTTGAAATTATAATGAAAGAAATGGAATTAGAAGATTATCTTTTATCAGAAAAAAATGCAATAAAACATCTTTCAATAACATTTGCAGTTCAAAAAATTGAAAATTTAATTAAAATAAATATGAATACAAAATATTAGATTATCAAAATAAAAGAATAGAATTTTTTGATAAATTATATCCTCAATTATTAAATCAACAAATTTATCAATCAATTCAATCTAATTTTAGAAACTTAAGTGAAGAAAATTCACAACAAGAAGAGAAATATTCCAATATTAATTTTACTTTTTTGGAAACAAAATTTTTTATGAGAAGATTAAAAAATATTTTCACACAAAATGAACCAATTTCATTGAAAACAAATTTAGAAGAAACTCAAGCTAAGAAAATATTTTCAGAAACAATTCTAAAAAATTTCAAGAATTTATTGAAAAATCAAATAATCTTCAAAATTCATTACAACAAATTTATTTACAATATGTAGTTCTTAATAAAGAAATAAATGCAAATCATAATTTAGGTTCTTATATTCCAAATGATACTTGTTCAATTTGTTTTCATCCAATTCAAGAAAAACAATTAAAATGTGGACATTTTATTTGTGAAAAATATGATAAAATTTTTCGAAATTTATTTGATTTAATTAAATCAAATTTAAATAATGAAACAATTCAAAATTCAATTAAATTTTGTTATTATTGAAAAGATAAAGTTTAAAATTTCAAAAAAAAAAAGATTTAAAGAAATTAATTTTTTTTTTCATTTTTTTCTTTTTCATTTTTTTTTTTCAATAAAATGAATAAACAATTACAAGAAAAAATAACAACATGGATTTCAACACAAATTGGAGAAACAGTAGATTTTGAAATTCAAAAAAGAAATCAATTAACAATTCAATTATGTCATCTTTTTAATAAACTTCAACCAAATAGTATTCAAATTGAAGTGTAAAAAATAAATTAAAAAATTTCTTAAAATTAAATTAAATTAAAATTTTTTCTCTTTTTATTTTAGAAATAATCCTCAAAAAAATTGGGATACATTTACAAAATCTTGTTTAAAATATGGAGTTCAAAAAGAATACATTTTGACATATAATGATTTTATTGATAAAAGATTTACATCAGCTCTTCTTATACTTGTTTATCAATTAGGTGTTATTGCAAGAACTAAAACATCTTCAATTCAATCAAAAAGACATTCAAAAACATTTTCTTCACAAGATTTTGATAATTCAATGATTCCTGATAAAAATGATATTGATTTAAACAAAACAGAACTAAATCCTTTTCAAACTCCCAAAAAAAAAACTATTCAAGAAATTATTAATGATGAAAAACTTGAATCTTATTCAAAAATCAAAAGCCCAATTTTAATTAAAAAACAAAATTTACAAGAAGAATCTTTTATTTATTCTCAAAAAACATTAAATATAAATGAATGGAAGAATAATGATGATGAATTGGATAATATTTTATTTCTAAAGAAAAATATCAACGGAAATGAAACAGAAACTGAAAACAGTCATTATTCATTTTCCCATCATTTAATAAACTATTATTCAACTCAAAAAATTTCAACAGAAATCCAAAAAAATATTATTCAAAAATTTTTTATACTTGGAAAAGCTCGTTTCAATTTTAAATATATTGAAAACAAAACATCAGCACCAAAACTAGGAGTTATTGAATTAACAACAGAAAAGTTCACAATAAACATTTTAGGCACAGGTGTAATTGCAATATCACCTTATTTTCTTTCTCCTGAAGTTTATTTATCAGTTGAAAAAGATGATGAGCATTCGTTGTCAATTTGTTTTAATGAAGAAAAGAAAATCAAAATGAAATTTGATACCAAAAATGAAGCCTATATTTTTTCAAAAACATTTTTAATGTTTCAATGGTATAAAGGAATATTTATTGAAGAATTCCCGATAAATGGAAATATAATTGGAAAAGAATTTGAAATTGAATGTGTTGCATTAAGAACATTGATGAATAAAACAGCATCTTTCCAAATTGAAATTGAAAATCAAGACAGAAATGAATGTGGATATTGTGTGCTAAAATTGGAATTGAATCAACTAAATTTAATAACTAATTCAGGAATCATTTCTCTTTTATATCAAGCTAACATTCTTTCATTCCAAAGATTAACAAATCCCAAAAAAATGATTGTATTGAAAATTTTATACAAAAGAATTTGAATATTTTATCAAACTCATTTGCAAAACAGATTTAAAGCAAGAACTAATCTTTAGAACACTTCAAATATTTCACAGAAACTCAAAAGAAATCAAATTCCAAAAAATGAAAAAGTATCAATTTAGATTTTATTGAACCAAATTTTGGGAATTATTACCCTAAAACGAAGAAACAAATATTCAAGAAGAATATTTCAAAAATGATTTCCCATTTGAAAACTTGGTTTTTGCTTCATTCAATAATGATGGAACAACAGAAACTTTTCAACAACAAAATTTACCTGATCTTATCAACACAAATATTCTCAAATCAAATTTCATTTCATTTTCAGAATCAATTCCCAAAGTTTCTAAAATTGAAGAATATTTACAAAATGGAAAAACTGATAACTTCCCAATTCTTCTTTTGGATTCAGGAATTTATTCAAACGGAACATTAACTTTTACTCAAGAAAGAATTCGTATATTTCTAACTTCAGGAAAATTATTAATGGAAAATGAATTTTCATCAATTCAAAGAATTATTTTGAATCCATTTAAACCCAAATTCTTTTCACTTCAAATTGATCAATTTTCCAATTTTATTATCAAAGTTAAATCAGAAGAATTACGAAACATTATCATTTATTCTTTCCTTCTTTTCCAAAAAAATTACTTAGATTTAAAAACTAGCAAAATATTCCAAACAAATGATCAAAATATTAATTTATTTAAAATGGAAATGTTTCAAGATCCTAACATAAAACAATTTTTTTTTACAGAACAAAAACAAGAACCATATTATACAAAAACCAAAATATCAGAATAGTAAATGAACAACATAAACCAAATAAATACAAAGCCTTTTTATATAATGGATTTTATGATTTATCTGGTGATATCACAATATCTCTTTACAGAAACCATTTTTCCTTAAATTTCCAAAATAATGTAATCAAGAAAAGATATTCAATTTATACAAAATTACTTGAATTTTATAAAGGAATTCATGTTGTGTTTTGCAGAATAATGATTGATGAAGAAAACTTTATCAACATTTCATTCCCAAATTGCGAAATGTTCCAAATTTTCACAAGAGATTTTTATTCAAAAAGAAAAGATTATTTTAAATCACTTCAAGATAATTTCCAACCACGAAAATTAATTTTTGATTGTAAAAATCAACATCAAAGAAAATCAAAAATCAATGGAAATATCATTTTTGGCATTTGATTCATTCACTATCAAAAAGTTCAGAATACAAACAATCAATATTTGAAAAATAAGAGGAAGTGTAACAAATGAATCTGAATATGGAGCTTTTAACGAATTATTAACATTGGAATATTCTCCAATGATCACGCTCAAAAAACCAAAAATCGATAATTCCATTCATATTAATCTTGGAATAGAAAATGCATTTATTTCATTAGTATTTCCTTCTATTGATGAAGAAACAAAATTTATTCATAAATTTGAATCATACACTCAATATTATAATTCTCTTATTCAAAATTTAGAATCATTATATCCAATAAATACTATTAAATCTGAACCAAAAATGGTATATGCCAAAATTATAATCAATGATTCATATATTGGTAAATGCCAAATTATGAAAGAATCCAATGATTCAAATTTATTAGCTTTCATTCAGAAAGATTTAACGAAATTTGTGTTTAATGTTGAAAATTATCAACTTTATTTCAATAACAAATATCCAAATGAATGCAAACTTGAAACACTTAAAAATGAAATTAGTTTAACATTTTCAGATTTAAGGAAATTACAAAATTTCAAAAATTTATTACCTAAAATTACAGAAAATAATCAAGAAGAAAATATAAAACAATTTAATGGAATATTTTATTTGATACAAAGCCAAAATTTTTTAGAAGGATATATTAAAATTTTCCAAGAAAATCAAAGAATTATTATTGCATCAGGAGAAGAAAAGATTCAAAGTGAATCAATTCAAAAAACAAATATTTTTTCACATTTAACAAAACCAAAAATGATTAGAATTCAATTATCAAATGGAAATGAATTTCTTTTTTCATTTTATCACACTTTAGATAAGAATAATTTTATTGAATTATTTCAACAAATCAAAGATGAAAATGAAAATGAAAACGAAAACGAAAACGAAAATCAAAATCAAAATCAAAATCAACCTATAAAAAATTTAGAACCAATTAGAATTGAAGAAGAAAAAGATTTATCAGTTGAAGAAACAAAACCTAAAAAACAAAGAGAATTCCGAGAATTTCTTAATACACTTGAAAATGATATCAATAATATTACATTGGAAACAATGGAATATCAAATTATCATTTTCGATAATTCAAAAATTAGAAATGAAGGAAAAGTTGTTTTAGAAGAAGATTGTTTTATAATTGAATCTCAAAAATTGAACAAAAGATTATCTTATTTGAAAAGTAGTCTTTTTATTCATCCAAAAAATAATGTTTTATGTAAATTTAAAATTGAAGAAGATGAAGATGAATTAAAACAAAAACAAGGAAAAGAAATTGATCTAATAGAAAATGAACCACAAACAACAGAATTATACTTCCAATTTCTAACTTCAAATCTTGCAAAAATTTTTATAGATAAATTTAAAACTCAAAAAGAAAAGGAAATATTCCATTCAAAAAATCAAGAAGAATTAAAAAAGCAACAAGAAGAACAAGAATGCAAAAAAGATACCAATATTTTTTATATTCAACTTGTTGATGAAACATTAAAACCTAAAGGAAATGGATTGTTGAAATTTACAAGAAATTGTGCAGATTTACATCTTAAAACAAATGTAGGGAAAATTAATTTAAATCAAGTAAATCATCTGTTTATTCATCCACAAAATGATAGACTTGCAAAAATTAATATTGAAGAAGATTTAAATATTATAATTCTTTTTTCAGAAGCAAAACAAAGAAATGATTTTGAAAAATTATTTCAAAAATTTCAAGCTAGAAATCCATTTATAGAAGATGAAGATGAAAATTTGAAAAAAAATAAAATTGAAAATGAAAATAAAATATTTTCAGTTAAATTTATTAAAGGAAATCAAGAAAATATTTCTGGAAAACAAGGTACAATTACACTTGAAAATGAAAAATGTATTATAAAAATTGGAACAGATAAAGATTTGGAATTTAAATTAAATTCTGATTCGCAATTTCTTTATAGTGAACAAAAATCAAAAGTTGGTAAAATTATTTTTGATTCTTTACATTCATTTCAATTTGAATTTATTGATACAAAAAAAAGAATTGAATTTTCAAAATTTTTTCGAGAAAGTTTACCAAAAAAAATGAGATTAAGAAGTGCTGAAAAAAATCATTTTTAAATATGTTATTTTAAAAAAAAATAATAAAATAAAAACCAAATTAAATTTATTATTTTTTAATTAAAATAAGTTTCAAGTTCATCAACTCTCCATGAAGAATAAGAACCAGCTAAATAACTTTTAGCTTCATTTGATTTATAAGTAATTCCATTAGGAAGATTATAACTATTCCCAAAATTTGACCAACCAGTTTTTAAATTCTCTTCTAAATGAAAATCTGGAAATGCACTATATCCATTTCCAAAAAATGGACCAAAATATGAATAATTAAAATAAATAGAAAATTGTTCTTTTCCTTTTTGAATTGAAAATTTTTCAGGTTTTCTATCTCCTTTATCATTTCTTAATGAAAAAATAAATGCATTTGAATCTCTTCTATCTTCTTCTCTCCATTTTGATCTATCAGTTGTCCATCCAACTTGAGTAAATCCTCCAAAAATAAAATTATCTTCTGTTTTGATAATAACTAATGTTTTTCCTTTTCCATCAACTTTTGAATGCCAATTTTTACAATCAAATCCATCTCTTTTTGCTGAAAATCCTAATTTAATTTTGAAAAAGAATTCATTATCATTTATCCATTCTTTTAATTTATTAATATGTTCTACTTCTTGAATAATTTCTGATTGAAATGTAAATCTTGTTTTGAAAATGAATGATTTTTCTTTTTCAATGAATTGATTTAGTTCTTTTTCATTTTCATTTTCTTGAAGTTTTTGGAATTGAATTAATTTTTCTGAAATTTGATTTGGAATTAAATCTTCTTTTAAAAGTATCTTTAAGTTTGAAAAATAAAATGAAAGAATCTATTAATTGATTGAAGTTCATTGCTTCAGATAATTTAAGAACATCAACAATAGTTTCAATTTGTAAATTATTTTTGATAAATTTTAAACAAATTTCAATTAATTCATCAATTAAATATTTTGATGAAAAAAATAAAATTTCAATTACATTTCAATTAATTTCATTTTTCCTGAATAAAAATAATTCAAAATTGAAGATAGAATTGAGCTTGAAATATCTTTTAGAATTAATTTATTTTCTTGATATTCTTTCATTTTTAAAAAGAGATTTAAAATATTCACTTCTTGAAGAAAGAATTGATTTATGAGTTTTTAAATGAAATTTTATTTTGTTCACAAATTATTTCAAAAATCAAAATAACTTTCATTTTCTTTTCATTTTGATTTTGATTTTGAAATAAATTTTTTAAATCATTTGAAAGTTTTTCTAAATTTAAATAAGTTTCCATTTTATTTAAAAATTTGAAAGGAAAAATGAAAAACAAAATGAAATTATTAAATAATTAAATT
>JAPDFW010000145.1:0-107930 GCA_028826165.1 Anaeramoeba ignava | reverse complement strand
ATTCTAATTGAATGTACTTACTCAATTGTAAATTGAATGTAATTTAATTTAATTGTAAATTGAATGTAATTTAATTGTAAATTGAATTTAATTTAATTGTAAATTGAATGTAATTTAATTTAATTGTAAATTGAATGTAATTTAATTTAATTGTAAATTGAATGTAATTTAATTTAATTGTAAATTGAATGTAATTTAATTTAATTGTAAATTGAATGTAATTTAATTTAATTGTAAATTGAATGTAATTTAATTTAATTGTAAATTGAATGTAATTTAATTTAATTGTAAATTGAATGTAATTTAATTTAATTGTAAATTGAATGTAATTTAATTTAATTGTAAATTGAATGTAATTTAATTTAATTGTAAATTGAATGTAATTTAATTTAATTGTAAATTGAATTTAATTTAATTGTAAATTGAATTTAATTTAATTGTAAATTGAATTTAATTTAATTGTAAATTGAATTTAATTTAATTGTAAATTGAATTTAATTTAATTGTAAATTGAATTGAATTTATTTAATTTAATTGTAAATTGAATTGAATTTATTTAATTTAATTGTAAATTGAATTTATTTATTAATTTAATTGTAAATTGAATTATTTATTAATTTAATTGTAAATTGAATTAAATTGTTATTTGATTTAATTGTAAATTGAATTAATTATTTATTTAATTGTAAATTGAATTATTTAATTTAATTGTAAATTGAATTATTTATTAATTTAATTGTAAATTGAATTAAATTGTTATTTGATTTAATTGTAAATTGAATTAAATTGTTATTTGATTTAATTGTAAATTGAATTATATTTATTTAATTTAATTGTAAATTGAATTTAATTTATTTAATTTAATTGTAAATTGAATTGAATTTATTTAATTTAATTGTAAATTGAATTATTTATTTAATTTAATTGTAAATTGAATTGAATTTATTTAATTTAATTGTAAATTTAATTTAATTTAATTTAATTTAATTGTAAATTGAATTTAATTTAATTTAATTTAATTGTAAATTGAATTGAATGTAATTTAATTTAATTGTAAATTGAATTTATTTATTTAATTTAATTGTAAATTTAATTTATTTTTAATTTAATTGTAAATTGAATTATATTTAATTTAATTGTAAATTGAATTAATTTTTGATTTAATTGTAAATTGAATTTATTTAATTTAATTGTAAATTGAATTGAATTTATTTAATTTAATTGTAAATTGAATTGAATTTATTTAATTTAATTTAATTGTAAATTGAATTGAATGTAATTTAATTTAATTGTAAATTGAATTGAATGTAATTTAATTTAATTGTAAATTGAATTGAATGTAATTTAATTTAATTGTAAATTGAATTGAATGTAATTTAATTTAATTGTAAATTGAATTGAATGTAATTTAATTTAATTGTAAATTGAATTGAATGTAATTTAATTTAATTGTAAATTGAATTGAATGTAATTTAATTTAATTGTAAATTGAATTAATTTATTTAATTTAATTGTAAATTGAATTTATTATTAATTTAATTGTAAATTGAATTTATTATTAATTTAATTGTAAATTGAATTGAATGTAATTTAATTTAATTGTAAATTGAATTAATTTATTTAATTTAATTGTAAATTGAATTAATTTATTTAATTTAATTGTAAATTGAATTATTAATTTAATTTAATTGTAAATTGAATTATTAATTTAATTTAATTGTAAATTGAATTTATTTATTTAATTTAATTGTAAATTGAATTATTTATTTAATTTAATTGTAAATTGAATTAATTTATTTAATTTAATTGTAAATTGAATTATATTTATTTAATTTAATTGTAAATTGAATTTATTTATTTAATTTAATTGTAAATTGAATTCAAAATAAAAATAATAAGAAAAATCAAAATAAAGATCAGAAATGAATATTGATTGATTTTTTTTTTGTGTTTATTTATTATGTAAAGTTGATTGTAATATAAATTGAAAATTTAAATGAATTCAAATTAAATTCAAATTAAATTCAAATTCAATTCAAATTAAATTGAAAATTTAAATGAATTCAAATTCAAATTCAAATCAAATTAAATTCAAATTAAATTCAAATTAAATTCAAATTAAATTCAAATCAAATTCAAATCAAATTCAAATCAAAATAAATTCAAATCAAATTCAAATTCAAATCAAATTCAAATCAAATTCAAATTAAATTCAAATTAAATTCAAATTCAAATTAAATTCAAATCAAATTTAAATCAAATTCAAATCAAATTCAAATTCAATTCAAATTCAAATTAAATTCAAATTCAAATTAAATTCAAATCAAATTAAATTCAAATTCAAAATAAAATTCAAATTCAAAATTCAAATTCAAATTCAAATTAAATTCAAATTAAATTCAAATCAAATTCAAATTAAATTCAAATCTAAATTAAATTAAATTGAAAATGAAAATGAAAATGAAAATAAAATTAAATTATATTTAAAATAAATTAAATTGTAAATGAAATTAAAATGAAATTTTGAATAAAATAATAAATGAAAATAAATAAATAATTATTCTAAAAAATATAAAAAGAATTACAAAATAAAAATCAATTCAAAAAAAAGAATATTTAATAAAATATATTTTTATTAATATATTTATTATTCTTATATTATATTTATTATATTATTTATTAATATAATATTGATAATAAATTTGATTCCATTATTATATTAATTTTGAATATATATTTTGATTTAATATTTATTATTGAAAATGTTTAAAAATATATAAATTAGAATAAAATTTGATTTTTTTTATTTTTTTTTGATTTATATTTATATAAATTGAAATAAAATTGATAAAAATATTATTTATTTTGATTTATACTTTTAAAAATTTATTTTTATTTTTAAACATTTTACATTATATATATTTTGAATTGATATTTATTATTATATATTTATTAATTATATATTCATTCATTATATTTATATAATATAATTAATATTCATTTTTATTTATTATTTTTCATTTCAAATTTATTTATTTTAATAATTAATAATAATAAATTTTGATTTATAATTAATTAATTAATTAATTAATTTTAATATTTTTATTTTATTAATAATTCAATTATTATTTTCAAAATTTATTTTTATTTATTAAATTAATTTTATTTTTTTTGATTTTTTCAAAATTTATTTACACACAAAATAAAATGAAAATAAAATAAATTACAATTAAAAATATTTTATTTATTTAATTTATAAAATATAAAATATGAATTAAATTGAATTAAAATTAAATTAAATTGAAAATTAAAATGAAAATAGAAATTAAATTGTAAAATGAAAATGAAATTGAAAATTAAATTAAATTGAAAATGAAATTGCAAATAAATAAATAAATAAATAGAAGAAGAAAAAGAAGATAAAATATATATTATATTTTAAAAATTGATTATTAATTCTAAATTAATAAAAAACAAAATTAAATTAAATTAAAATTAAATTAAATTAAAATAAATATTTATTTATAAATATTTTAATTTACAAAATACTAAAAATATATATATCAAATATAAAAATAAATTTCAAAATTAAAAACATAAATTAAAAATAAAAATAAAAAATAAATTAAATTATGAATAAATTATGAATAAATTATTATTAATCCCCTTATGCTCCTTCAACCCAACCCCATTTTAATTTACTTTTATTTCCTTTATAAATTAACTATAAATAAAATTAAACATAAATTTGAATTGAAATAAATGTGAATTAAATGGAATTCTGTTGTAAATTAATTCAAAACATACTTCAATTTTGTTTTACAATTGAAGTGAAATAATTGTTTTATATTAAATTGAATAAAAAATATAATAAAATAACTTTATTCAATATTGATTTACTTTTTGTTCTGTTTTAATTCAAAATAATTGAAAATTAAAATAAATCAATGAAAATCAAATAAAATTGAAATAAAATTGAAAAGTAAGTGTTTGAACATAAATCCATTTTATTAATAAATAAATAAAATGAAAACAAAATATAGAATTATTTGATTTAATTGTAAATTGAATTAAATTGTTATTTGATTTAATTGTAAATTGAATTAAATTGTTATTTGATTTAATTGTAAATTGAATTAAATTGTTATTTGATTTAATTGTAAATTGAATTAAATTGTTATTTGATTTAATTGTAAATTGAATTAAATTGTTATTTGATTTAATTGTAAATTGAATTAAATTGTTATTTGATTTAATTGTAAATTGAATTAAATTGTTATTTAATTTAATTGTAAATTGAATTAAATTGTTATTTAATTTAATTGTAAATTGAATTAAATTGTTATTTAATTTAATTGTAAATTGAATTAAATTGTTATTTAATTTAATTGTAAATTGAATTATATTGTTATTTAATTTAATTGTAAATTGAATTATATTGTTATTTAATTTAATTGTAAATTGAATTATATTGTTATTTAATTTAATTGTAAATTGAATTATATTGTTATTTAATTTAATTGTAAATTGAATTTATTTAATTTAATTGTAAATTGAATTTATTTAATTTAATTGTAAATTGAATTTATTTAATTTAATTGTAAATTGAATTTATTTATTTAATTTAATTGTAAATTGAATTATATTTAATTTAATTTAATTGTAAATTGAATTATTTATTTAATTTAATTGTAAATTGAATTTATTTAATTTAATTGTAAATTGAATTTATTTAATTTAATTGTAAATTGAATTTATTTAATTTAATTTAATTGTAAATTGAATTTATTTAATTTAATTTAATTGTAAAATTGAATTTATTTAATTTAATTGTAAAATTGAATTATTTATTAATTTAATTGTAAATTGAATTTAATTTATTTAATTTAATTGTAAATTGAATTTATTTATTTAATTTAATTGTAAATTGAATTTATTTATTTAATTTAATTGTAAATTGAATTAATTTATTTAATTTAATTGTAAATTTTATTTATTTAATTTAATTGTAAATTGAATTTATTATTAATTTAATTGTAAATTGAATTATTTATTGATTTAATTGTAAATTGAATTAATTTATTTAATTTAATTGTAAATTGAATTAATTTATTTAATTTAATTGTAAATTGAATTAATTTATTTAATTTAATTGTAAATTGAATTTATTTACACCTTTTCAACTTTGGTTTAAACCTTTTGCAAAAATATTTAAACCTTTTGCAAAAATATTTAAACTTTTTGCAAAAATATTTAAACCTTTTGCAAAAATTTTAAACCTTTTTTTTATTTAAACCCTTGACTTTTGAAAGTTTCATCTAAACTTTTATTTTTCTTTTTTGAAAAAAATTTGGAAGATGATGAAAAAGATTGTGAATTGAAAATGAGAATATAAAATCTCAATTCATTTTGATTTTCAAAAATCAAGAATATATTCTTTGTTCAAAGTTTTGGGAATAATATTTCTACTGATATATGATAATCAATTTGGGGATTTCTCCAGAGTTCTTGTTAACTTTCTTTGATCAAATCAAGCAGAGATTATTGATTTGTGAATTGTTGAAAAGCAACACAATTTTTCACTGTTAAATAAACATTTTCACCACGATTAAGAAAAGGAGAATAAGATGAAAGAAAATTTATAGAAGGGAGAAGATGTCCCAATATTTCTGTGGTCATATTAGAGTGATGAAAATATAAAATTATAAGAGATAAATTTAAAGCCTTCATCTTTAAGTAATACATGAAAACAATATGGTAAAAAGTCAATAAAGTCAATAGAATTAAATGCACCAATTTGAATCTTGGATTGAATTAATCCAAAATTTGGTTCACTTTCATCTCTTTGAGATTGTATCATTATTTGGAAGAAAAAATAAAAATTAGATATCTTCAAAAAAAAATTCAACCTGTTATTTATTGAGAGTCAAAAAAGTTGAAACCAAATACTGAAATTGACAAGGGTTTAAATTAAAAAAAAAGGTTTAAAATTTTTGCAAAAGGTTTAAATATTTTTGTAAAAGGTTTAAATATTTTTGCAAAAGGTTTAAATATTTTTGCAAAAAGTTTAAATATTTTTGCAAAAAGTTTAAATATTTTTGCAAAAGGTTTAAATATTTTTGCAAAAGGTTTAAACCAAAGTTGAAAAGGTGTAATTTAATTGTAAATTGAATTTATTTAATTTAATTGTAAATTGAATTATTTAATTTAATTGTAAATTGAATTATTTAATTTAATTGTAAATTGAATTAATTATTTATTTAATTTAATTGTAAATTGAATTATATTTAATTGTAAATTGAATTAATTATTTATTTAATTTAATTGTAAATTGAATTAATTTATTTAATTTAATTGTAAAATTGAATTAATTTATTTAATTTAATTGTAAATTTGAATTAATTATTTATTTAATTTAATTGTAAATTGAATTAATTATTTATTTAATTTAATTGTAAATTGAATGTAATTTAATTGTAAATTGAATTATTTATTAATTTAATTGTAAATTGAATTATATTTATTAATTTAATTGTAAATTGAATGTAATTTAATTAAATTTAAATGTAATTTAATTGTAAATTGAATGTAATTTAATTGTAAATTGAATGTAATTTAATTTTAATTGTAAATTTTATTTATTTAATTTAAATTGAATGTAAAATTAATTTAATTGTAAATTGAATGTAATTTAATTGTAAATTGAATGTAATTTAATTGTAAATTGAATGTAATTTAATTGTAAATTGAATGTAATTTAATTGTAAATTGAATGTAATTTAATTGTAAATTGAATTTATTTATTTAATTTAATTGTAAATTTAATTCAAAATAAAAATAATAAGAAAAATCAAAATAAAAATCAGAAATGAATATTGACTAATTTTTTTTGTGTTTATTTATTATGTAAAGTTGATTGTAATCTAAATTGAAAATTTAAATGAATTCAAATTAAATTCAAATCAAATTCAAATCAAATTCAAATCAATTCAAATTAAATTCAAATCAAATCAAATTCAAATTCAAATTAAATCAAATTCAAATTAAATTCAAATTAAATTCAAATCTAAATTAAATTGAAATTCAAATCTAAATTAAATTGAAAATGAAATTGAAATTGAAAATAAAATTAAATTCAAATTCAAATCAAATTCAATTCAAATCAAATCAAATCAAATCAAATTCAAATTCAAATTCAAATCAAATTAAATTCAAAATAAATTCAAATTAAATTAAAATTAAATTAAATTCAAATCAAATCAAATTCAAATTCAAATGAAAATTCAAATCTAAATTAAATTAAATTCAAATCTAAATTAAATTGAAAAAGAAAATGAAAATGAAAATGAAATTAAATTATATTTAAAATAAATTAAATTGTAAATGAAATTAAAATGAAATTTTGAATAAAATAATAAATGAAAATAAATAAATAATTATTCTAAAAATATAAAAAGAATTACAAAAATAAAAATCAAATCCAAAAAGAATATTTAATAAAATATATTTTTATTAATATATTTATTATTCTGATATTATATTTATTATATTATTTATTAATATAATATTGATAATAAATTTTATTCCATTATTATATTAATTTTGAATATATATTTTGATTTAATATTTATTATTGAAAATGTTTAAAATATATAAATTAGAATAAAATTTGATTTTTTTTATTTTTTTTTGATTTATATTTATATAAATTGAAATTAAGTTGATAAAAAAAATATTATTTATTTTGATTTATACTTTTAAAAATTTATTTTTATTTTTAAACATTTTATATCATATATATTTTTGAATTAATATTTATTATTATATATTTATTAATTATATATTCATTAATTATATTTATATAATATAATTAATATTCATTTTTATTTATTATTTTTCATTTCAAATTTATTTATTTTAATAATTAATAATAATAAATTTTGATTTATAATTAATTAATTAATTAATTCTAATATTTTTTATTTTATTAATAATTCAATTATTATTTTCAAAATTTATTTTTATTTATTTTATTAATTTTATTTTTTTTTGATTTTTTCAAAATTTATTTACACACAAAAATAAAATGAAAATAAAATAAATTACAATTAAAAATATTTTATTTATTTAATTTATAAAAATATAAAATATGAATTAAATTGAATTAAAATTAAATTAAATTGAAAATTAAAATGAAAATAGAAATTAAATTGTAAAATGAAATTGAAATTGAAAAATTAAATTAAATTAAATTGAAAATGAAATTGCAAATAAATAAATAAATAAATAGAAGAAGAAAAAGAAGATAAAATATATATTATATTTTAAAAATTGATTATTAATTCTAAATTAATAAAAAACAAAATTAAATTAAATTAAATTAAATTAAAATTAAAATAAATATTTATTTATAAATATTTTAATTTACAAAATACTAAAAATATATATATCAAATATAAAAATAAATTTCAAAATTAAAAACATAAATTAAAAATAAAAATAAAAAATAAATTAAATTATGAATAAATTATGAATAAATTATTATTAATCCCCTTATGCCCCTTCAACCCAACCCCATTTTAATTTACTTTTTATTTCCTTTATAAATTAACTATAAATGAAATTGAATATAAATCTGAATTGAAATAAATGTGAATTAAATGAAATGATATTGTAAATTAATTCAAAATATACTTCAATTTTGTTGTATAATTGAAGTGAAATAATTGTTTTATATTAAATCAAATAAAAAATATAATAAAATAACTTTATTCAATATTGATTTACTTTTTGTTCTGTTTTAATTCAAAATAATTGAAAATCAAAATAAAAAATGAAAATCAAATAAAAATCAAATAAAATTGAAAAATAACTGTTTGAACATAAATTCGTTTTGTTAATAAATAAATAAAATGAAAATAAAATGTAATTTAATTTGATTTAATTGTAAATTGAATTAATTATTGATTTAATTGTAAATTGAATTATTTATTTAATTTAATTGTAAATTGAATTAATTATTTATTTAATTTAATTGTAAATTGAATTATATTTATTTAATTTAATTGTAAATTGAATTATATTTATTTAATTTAATTGTAAATTGAATTATTTATTAATTTAATTGTAAATTGAATTATATTTGATTTAATTGTAAATTATATTTATTTTTTAATTTAATTGTAAATTGAATTATATTTGATTTAATTGTAAATTATATTTATTTTTAATTTAATTGTAAATTGAATTATATTTATTTAATTTAATTGTAAATTGAATTATTTATTTATTTAATTTAATTGTAAATTGAATTATATTTATTTAATTTAATTGTAAATTGAATTATTTATTTATTTAATTTAATTGTAAATTGAATTAATTATTTATTTAATTTAATTGTAAATTGAATTATTTATTTATTTAATTGTAAATTGAATTAATTATTTAATTTAATTGTAAATTGAATTATTTAATTTAATTGTAAATTGAATTATTTAATTTAATTGTAAATTGAATTATTTAATTTAATTGTAAATTGAATTTAATTTATTTATTTAATTGTAAATTGAATTATTTATTAATTTAATTGTAAATTGAATTATATTTATTTAATTTAATTGTAAATTGAATTATATTTATTTAATTTAATTGTAAATTGAATTAATTATTTATTAATTTAATTGTAAATTGAATTAATTATTTATTAATTTAATTGTAAATTGAATTATATTTATTTGATTTAATTGTAAATTGAATTATATTTATTTAATTTAATTGTAAATTGAATTATTTATTTAATTTAATTGTAAATTGAATTATTTATTTAATTTAATTGTAAATTGAATTAATTATTTATTTAATTTAATTGTAAATTGAAATTATTTATTAATTTAATTTAATTGTAAATTGAATTTATTTAATTTAATTGTAAATTGAATTTATTTAATTTAATTGTAAATTGAATTTATTTATTAATTAAATTGTAAATTGAATTAATTATTAATTTAATTGTAAATTGAATTATTTATTTAATTTAATTGTAAATTGAATTATTTATTTAATTTAATTGTAAATTGAATTATTTATTTAATTTAATTGTAAATTGAATTTATTTATTTTATTTAATTGTAAATTTAATTCAAAATAAAAATAATAAGAAAAATCAAAATAAAAATCAGAAATGAATATTGATTGATTTTTTTTGTGTTTATTTATTATGTAAAGTTGATTGTAATCTAAATTGAAAATTTAATTAAAATTCAAATTAAATTCAAATTCAAATTCAAATTAAATTCAAATCAAATTCAAATTAAATCCAAATTAAATCAAATCAAATCAAATCAAATCAAATCAAATCAAATTAAATTGAAATTAAATTAAAATCAAATTGAATTCAAATTCAAATTCAAATCAAATTAAATTCAAATCAAATTAAAATCAAATTAAAATTAAAATCAAATCAAATTCAAATCAAATTCAAATTAAATTCAAATCAAATCAAATTCAAATTAAATTAAAATCAAATTGAATTCAAATTCAAATTCAAATCAAATTAAATTCAAATCAAATTAAAATTAAAATCAAATCAAATCAAATCAAATTCAAATTAAATTCAATTCAAATTAAATTAAATTCAAATCAAATTAAATTCAAATTCAAATTAAATTCAAATTAAATCAAATCAAATCAAATTAAAATCAAATCAAATCAAATCAAATTAAATTCAAATCAAATTCAAATTAAATTCAAATCAAATTCAAATTCAAATTTAAATCAAATCAAAATTAAATTCAAATCTAAATTAAATTGAAAATGAAATTCAAAATGAAAATGAAATTAAATTATATTTAAAATAAATTAAATTGTAAATGAAATTAAAATGAAATTTTGAATAAAATAATAAATAAAAATAAATAAATAATTATTCTAAAAAATATAAAAAGAATTACAAAATAAAAATCAAATCCAAAAAAAAGAATATTTAATAAAATATATTTTTATTAATATATTTATTATTCTGATATTATATTTATTATATTATTTATTAATATAATATTTATAATTAATTTGATTTCATTATTATTATTAATTTTGAATATATTTTTGATTTAATATTTATTATTAAAAATGTTTAAAATATATAAATTAGAATAAAATTTGATTTTTTTTTATTTTTTTTTGATTTATATTTATATAAATTGAAATTAAGTTGATAAAAAAAATATTATTTATTTTTGATTTATACTTTTAAAAATTTATTTTTATTTTTTAAACATTTTACATTATATATATTTTGAATTGATATTTATTATTATATATTTATTAATTATATATTCATTATTTATATTTATATAATATAATTAATATTCATTTTTTATTTATTATTTTTCATTTCAAATTTATTTATTTTAATAATTAATAATAATAAATTTTGATTTATAATTAATTAATTAATTAATTCTAATATTTTTTATTTTATTAATAATTCAATTATTATTTTCAAAATTTATTTTTTATTTTATTAATTTTATTTTTTTTTGATTTTTTTCAAAATTCATTTACACACAAAATAAAATGAAAATAAAATAAATTACAATTAAAAATATTTATTAAATTGTTTACAAAATATAAATTGAAATTGAAAATGTAATTGAAAATGTAATTGAAAATGTAATTGAAAATGTAATTGAAAATGTAATTGAAAATGTAATTGAAAATGTAATTGAAAATGTAATTGAAAATGTAATTGAAAATGTAATTGAAAATGTAATTGAAAATGTAATTGAAAATGTAATTGAAAATGTAATTGAAAATGTAATTGAAAATGTAATTGAAAATGTAATTGAAAATGTAATTGAAAATGTAATTGAAAATGTAATTGAAAATGTAATTGAAAATGTAATTGAAAATGTAATTGAAAATGTAATTGAAAATGTAATTGAAAATGAAAAAAAAAAGAAAAAAGAAAAATAACCAAAAGAAATAAATATTTATTTGTTTTAAATTCAAATTAAATTCAAATCAAATTCAAATCAAATTGAAATTAAATTCAAATTCAAATCAAATTCAAATCAAATTCAAATTCAAATTCAAATTAAATTCAAATCAAAATCAAATCAAATTCAAATCAAATTCAAATTAAATTCAAATTAAATTCAAATTCAAATTAAATTCAAATTAAATTAAATTTAAATTCAAATTAAATTCAAATCAAATCCAAATCAAAATCAAATCAAATTCAAATCAAAATCAAATCAAATCAAATTCAAATTAAATTCAAATTAAATTCAAATTCAAATTAAATTCAAATTAAATTGTAAATTAAATTCAATTTAAATTCAAATCTAAAATGAAAATGAAATTGAAAATGAAATTAAATTAGATTTAAAATAAATTAAATTGTAAATGAAATTAAAATTAAATTTTGAATAAAATAATAAATGAAAATAAATAAATAATTATTCTAAAAAATATAAAAAGAATTACAAAATAAAAAATCAAATCCAAAAAAAGAATATTTAATAAAATATATTTTTATTAATATATTTATTATTCTTATATTATATTTATTATATTATTTATTAATATAATATTGATAATAAATTTGATTCCATTATTATATTGATTTTGAATATATATTTTGATTTAATATTTATTATTGAAAAATGTTTAAATATATAAGTTAGAATAAAATTTGATTTTTTTTATTTTTTTTTGATTTATATTTATATAAATTGAAATAAAGTTGATAAAAAAATATTATTTATTTTGATTTATACTTTTAAAAATTTATTTTTATTTTTTAAACATTTTACATTATATATATTTTGAATTGATATTTATTATTATATATTTATTAATTATATATTCATTCATTATATTTATATAATATAATTAATATTCATTTTTTATTTATTATTTTTCATTTCAAATTTATTTATTTTAATAATTAATAATAATAAATTTTGATTTATAATTAATTAATTAATTAATTCTAATATTTTTTATTTTATTAATAATTCAATTATTATTTTCAAAATTTATTTTTTATTTATTTTATTAATTTTATTTTTTTTGATTTTTTCAAAATTCATTTACACACAAAATAAAATGAAAATAAAATAAATTACAATTAAAAATATTTATTAAATTGTTTACAAAATATAAATTGAAATTGAAAATGTAAATGAAAATGTAATTGAAAATGTAATTGAAAATGTAATTGAAAATGTAAATGAAAATGTAAATGAAAATGTAATTGAAAATGTAAATGAAAATGTAATTGAAAATGTAATTGAAAATGTAATTGAAAATGTAATTGAAAATGTAATTGAAAATGTAATTGAAAATGTAATTGAAAATGTAATTGAAAATGTAATTGAAAATGTAATTGAAAATGTAATTGAAAATGTAATTGAAAATGTAATTGAAAATGTAATTGAAAATGTAATTGAAAATGTAATTGAAAATGTAATTGAAAATGTAATTGAAAATGTAATTGAAAATGTAATTGAAAATGTAATTGAAAATGTAATTGAAAATGTAATTGAAAATGTAATTGAAAATGTAATTGAAAATGTAATTGAAAATGAAAAAAAAAAGAAAAAAGAAAAATAACCAAAAGAAATAAATATTTGTTTTAAATTCAATTCAAATTAAATTCAAATTTAAATGAAATTGAAAATGAAATTAAATTATATTTAAATTCAAATTCAAATTCAAATCAAATTCAAATTAAATTTAAATTAAATTCAAATCAAATTCAAATTAAATCAAATTCAAATTAAATTCAAATTCAAATCAAATTTAAATTCAAATTCAAATCAAATTCAAATTAAATTCAAATCAAATTAAATTAAATTAAATTCAAATTAAATTCAAATTCAAATTCAAATTCAAATTAAATTCAAATTCAAATTCAAATTCAAATTCAAAATCAAATCAAATTAAATTCAAATTCAAATCAAATTCAAATTAAATTCAAATTAAATTCAAATCAAATTAAATTCAAATTCAAATTAAATTCAAATTAAATTCAAATTCAAATCTAAATTAAAATGAAATTGAAAATGAAAATGAAATTAAATTATATTTAAAATAAATTAAATTGTAAATGAAATTAAAATGAAATTTTGAATAAAATAATAAATGAAAATAAATAAATAATTATTCTAAAAAATATAAAAAGAATTACAAAATAAAAATCAAATCCAAAAAAAAGAATAATTAATAAAATATATTTTTATTAATATATTTATTATTCTGATATTATATTTATTATATTATTTATTAATATAATATTGATAATAAATTTGATTCCATTATTATATTAATTTTGAATATATATTTTGATTTAATATTTATTATGGAAAATGTTTAAAATATATAAATTAGAATAAAATTTGATTTTTATTTTTTTTTGATTTATATTTATATAAATTGAAATAAAGTTGATAAAAATATTTTATTTATTTTGATTTATACTTTTAAAAATTTATTTTTATTTTTAAACATTTTACATTATGTATATATTTTGGATTGATATTTATTATTATATATTTATTAATTATATATTCATTAATTATATTTATATAATATAATTAATATTCATTTTTATTTTATTATTTTTCATTTCAAATTTATTTATTTTAATAATTAATAATAATAAATTTTCATTCATAATTAAATAATTAATTAATTCTAATATTTTTATTTTATTAATAATTCAATTATTATTTTCAAAATTTATTTTTTATTTTATTAATTTTATTTTTTTTGATTTTTCAAAATTTATTTACACACAAAATAAAATGAAAATAAAATAAATTACAATTAAAAATATTTTATTTATTTAATTTATAAAATATAAATTGAAATTGAAAATGAAATTAAATTAAATTCAAATTAAATTCAAATTTAAATTGAAAATGAAAATGAAAATGTAAATGAAAATGAAATTAAATTATATTTAAAATAAATTAAATTGTAAATGAAATTAAAATGAAATTTTGAATAAAATAATAAATGAAAATAAATAAATAATTATTCTAAAAATATAAAAAGAATTACAAAATAAAAATCAAATTCAAAAAGAATATTTAATAAAATATATTTTTATTAATATATTTATTATTCTTATATTATATTTATTATATTATTTATTAATATAATATTGATAATAAATTTTATTCCATTATTATATTAATTTTGAATATATATTTTGATTTAATATTTATTATTGAAAAATGTTTAAAATATATAAATTAGAATAAAATTTGATTTTTTTTATTTTTTTTTGATTTATATTTATATAAATTGAAATTAAGTTGATAAAAAAATATTGTTTATTTTGATTTATACTTTTAAAAATTTATTTTTATTTTTAAACATTTTATATTATATATATTTTGAATTAATATTTATTATTATATATTTATTAATTATATATTCATTTGTTATATTTACATAATATAATTAATATTCATTTTTTATTTTATTATTTTTCATTTCAAATTTATTTATTTTAATAATTAATAATAATAAATTTCCATTTATAATTAATTAATTAATTAATTTTAATATTTTTATTTTATTAATAATTCAATTATTATTTTCAAAATTTATTTTTATTTATTTTATTAATTTTATTTTTTTGATTTTTCAAAATTCATTTATACACAAAATAAAATGAAAATAAAATAAATTACAATTAAAAATATTTATTAAATTGTTTACAAAATATAAATGAAATTGAAATGAAAATTAAAATTAAATTAAATTTTAAGTTGAAAATTGAATATAATTGAATTAATATTAATATTAATTATTATTTAATATTTTATAGATTAATTATTTTTTTTGAAATTAAAATTAAATTATTATTTATAAATATTATTTATATTTTTGATAAAAGAATAATAAAATAATAAAATAATAAAATAATAAAGAAATAAAAATAATTAAAACAATTATCAATTTTATATTTATTTTTTTTCTCCTTTTATTTTTTTATATTTTCTCCATTTCAAAAAAATACTTTTTATCTTTTTAAAAAAATACTTTTTATCTTTTCTATTTTTTTCTCCTTTTTAATTTATAATTTTATTTTCTCCATTTCAAAAAAAATACTTTTTATCTTTTTTATTAAATTAAATTAAATTAAATTAAATTAAATTAAATTAAATTAAATTAAATTAAATTAAATTAAATTAAACAACTTTTAATTGTATTTTTGATTAATTTCAATTCAAAATATCTTTTATTTATTTATTTATTTATTTTTGTTACAAAATTTTCAATAAATTAATTTAAAATGAGATGAATGAATGAATAAATAAAGAATAAATAAATCAAATAAATAAATCAAATAAAATGAATAGATATATAAATAGTTATTAATAATAATAATGAATATAAATAGAATATTTATTTAATATTAATTAATTATTAATTTTATTTAATTTCATTTATTTTATAATAAAAATGAAAATTAAATTCAAATGAAAAATGAAAATGAAAATGAAAATGAAAATGAAATTAAATTATATTTAAAATAAATTAAATTGTAAATGAAATTAAAATGAAATTTTGAATAAAATAATAAATGAAAATAAATAAATAATTATTCTAAAAATATAAAAAGAATTACAAAATAAAAATCAAATCCAAAAAAAGAATATTTAATAAAATATATTTTTATTAATATATTTATTATTCTGATATTATATTTATTATATTATTTATTAATATAATATTAATAATAAATTTGATTCCATTATTATATTAATTTTGAATATATATTTTGATTTAATATTTATTATTGAAAAATGTTTAAAATTTATAAATTGGAATAAAATTAGATTTTTATTTTTGATTTATATTTATATAAATTGAAATAAAGTTGATAAAAAAATATTATTTATTTTGATTTATACTTTTAAAAATTTATTTTTATTTTTAAACATTTTATATTATATATATTTTGAATTGATATTTATTATTATATATTTATTAATTACATATTCATTATTTATATTTATATAATATAATTAATATTCATTTTTATTTATTATTTTTCATTTCAAATTTATTTATTTTAATAATTAATAATAATAAATTTTCATTTATAATTAATTAATTAATTAATTCTAATATTTTTTATTTTATTAATAATTCAATTATTATTTTCAAAATTTATTTTTATTTATTTTATTAATTTTATTTTTTTTGATTTTTTTCAAAATTCATTTACACACAAAATAAAATGAAAATAAAATAAATTACAATTAAAAATATTTATTTAATTGTTTATAAAATATAAAATATGAATTAAATTGAATTAAAATTAAATTAAATTGAAAATTAAAATGAAAATAGAAATTAAATTGTAAAATGAAAATGAAATTGAAAATTAAATTAAATTAAATTGAAAATGAAATTGCAAATAAATAAATAAATAAATAAATAGAAGAAGAAGAAAAAGAAGATAAAATATATATTATATTTTAAAAATTGATTATTAATTCTAAATTAATAAAAAACAAAATTAAATTAAATTAAATTAAATTAAATTAAAATTAAAAATTAAAATAAATATTTATTTATAAATATTTTAATTTACAAAATACTAAAAATATATATATCAAATATAAAAATAAATTTCAAAATTAAAAACATAAATTAAAAATAAAAATAAAAAATAAATTAAATTATGAATAAATTATGAATAAATTATTATTAATCCCCTTATGCTCCTTCAACCCAACCCCATTTTAATTTCCTTTTTATTTCCTTTATAAATTAACTATAATTGAAATTGAATATAAATTTGAATTGAAATAAATGTGAATTAAATAGAATTATGTTGTAAATTAATTCAAAACATACTTCAATTTTGTTTTACAATTAAAGTGAAATAATTGTTTTATATTAAATCAAACAAAAAATATAATAAAATAACTTAATTCAAAATATATTTACTTTTTGTTCTGTTTTAATTCAAAATAATTGAAAATCAAAATAAAAAAAGAAAATCAAATAAAAATCAAATTAAATTGAAAAATAAGTGTTTGAATATAAATTCGTTTTATTAATAAATAAATAAAATGAAAACAAAATGTAATTTTATTTAATTTAATTGTAAATTGAATTTATTTAATTTAATTGTAAATTGAATTTATTTAATTTAATTGTAAATTGAATTTATTTAATTTAATTGTAAATTGAATTGAATTTATTTAATTTAATTGTAAATTGAATTGAATTTATTTAATTTAATTGTAAATTGAATTGAATTTATTTAATTTAATTGTAAATTGAATTGAATTTATTTAATTTAATTGTAAATTGAATTGAATTTATTTAATTTAATTGTAAATTGAATTGAATTTATTTAATTTAATTGTAAATTGAATTGAATTTATTTAATTTAATTGTAAATTGAATTGAATTTATTTAATTTAATTGTAAATTGAATTATATTTATTTGATTTAATTTAATTGTAAATTGAATTATTTATTTATTTAATTTAATTGTAAATTGAATTGAATTTATTTAATTTAATTGTAAATTGAATTAAATTGTTATTTAATTTAATTGTAAATTGAATTATTTATTTATTTAATTTAATTGTAAATTGAATTATTTATTAATTTAATTGTAAATTGAATTGAATTTATTTAATTTAATTGTAAATTGAATTATTTATTTAATTTAATTGTAAATTGAATTAAATTGTTATTTGATTTAATTGTAAATTGAATTAATTATTGATTTAATTGTAAATTGAATTGAATTTATTTAATTTAATTGTAAATTGAATTGAATTTATTTAATTTAATTGTAAATTGAATTGAATTTATTTAATTTAATTGTAAATTGAATTGAATTTAATTTAATTTAATTTAATTGTAAATTGAATTGAATTGAATTTAATTTAATTTAATTGTAAATTGAATTGAATTTAATTTAATTTAATTGTAAATTGAATTGAATTTAATTTAATTTAATTGTAAATTGAATTGAATTTAATTTAATTTAATTGTAAATTGAATTGAATTTAATTTAATTTAATTGTAAATTGAATTGAATTTAATTTAATTTAATTTAATTGTAAATTGAATTGAATTTAATTTAATTTAATTGTAAATTGAATTGAATTTAATTTAATTTAATTGTAAATTGAATTGAATTTAATTTAATTTAATTGTAAATTGAATTAATTATTAATTTAATTGTAAATTGAATTGAATTTATTTAATTTAATTGTAAATTGAATTGAATTTATTTAATTTAATTGTAAATTGAATTTATTTATTTGATTTAATTGTAAATTGAATTTATTTATTTAATTTAATTGTAAATTGAATTAATTTATTTAATTTAATTGTAAATTGAATTATATTTATTTAATTTAATTGTAAATTGATTTAATTTAATTGTAAATTGAATGTAATTTAATTGTAAATTGAATGTAATTTAATTGTAAATTGAATGTAATTTAATTGTAAATTGAATGTAATTTAATTGTAAATTGAATGTAATTTAATTGTAAATTGAATGTAATTTAATTGTAAATTGAATGTAATTTAATTGTAAATTGAATGTAATTTAATTGTAAATTTAATTCAAAATAATAATAAGAAAAATCAAAATAAAAATCAGAAATGAATATTGATTGATTTTTTTTTGTGTTTATTTATTATGTAAAGTTGATTGTAATCTAAATTGAAAATTTAAATGAATTCAAATTCAAAATCAAATTAAATTCAAATTCAAATCAAATTCAAATCAAATTCAAATCAAATTAAATTCAAATTCAAATTGAAATTAAATCCAAATTAAAATCAAAATAAATTGAAATTGAAAATAAAATGAAATTGAAAATGAAATTGAAAATGAATTGAAAATGAAATTAAATTATATTTAAAATAAATTAAATTGTAAATGAAGTTAAAATTAAATTTTGAATAAAATAATAAATGAAAATAAATAAATAATTATTCTAAAAAATATAAAAAGAATTACAAAATAAAAATCAAATCCAAAAAAAAGAATATTTAATAAAATATATTTTTATTAATATATTTATTATTCTTATATTATATTTATTATATTATTTATTAATATAATATTGATAATAAATTTGATTACATTATTATATTAATTTTGAATATATATTTTGATTTAATATTTATTATTGAAAATGTTTAAAATATATAAATTGGAATAAAATTTGATTTTTTTTTTTTTGATTTATATTTATATAAATTGAAATAAAGTTGATAAAAAAATATTATTTATTTTGATTTATACTTTTAAAAATTTATTTTTATTTTTAAACATTTTACATTATATATATTTTGAATTGATATCTATTATTACATATTTATTAATTATATATTCATTCATTATATTTATATAATATAATTAATATTCATTTTTATTTTATTATTTTTTTCATTTCAAATTTATTTATTTTAATAATTAATAATAATAAATTTTGATTTATAATTAATTAATTAATTAATTAATTCTAATATTTTTTATTTTATTTAATTTAAAATAAAATGAATAAATAAATTAAGTATAATAAATAGATGTAAATATTTAATTTAAATTTTAAAATTCAAAATTCAAAATTGATTAAAAATAAATTTAATTGTAAATCAAAATTGAAATTGAAAATGAAAATGAAATTTCAAAAAGAAATGAAATCAAAATAAATATTAATTATTCCAAAAGAATATTTAAAAGAATATTTAATAAAATATATTTTTATTAATATATTTATTATTCTTATATTATATTTATTATATTATTTATTAATATAATATTAATAATAAATTTGATTATATTATTATATTAATTTTGAATATATTTAAATTGATATTTATTTTTGAAAAATGTTTGTAATATATATTTTGATTTTATTTTTTCATTTTTCTTTTTGATTTATATTTATTAATTATATATTAGAAGTAATAATAATAATAATTTGATTATTTATTCATTAATTTATAATATTTTAATGTTGGAAAATAAAATAAAATATTTTCATTTCTTTTCTTAATGATTTATAAATGAAAAAAAAAGATATTTAATAAAATAAATTCATTGAAAAATAAATCTAAATTACATTCTGTTGTAAATAAATAAATAAAAACAATTCTTTTTGTTTTTTTTTAATAAATTTTTTTTCCATAATTGATAATACTTTTACAAAAAATTGAAAATAAATATTCTCCATTTTCAACCCATTTTTCAAGATATAAAGAGGTAAGTATATCACTTACAAACACATATTAGTGAGGGGAACGGGGGGAGAACTAGTGAAAGGGGGGTAAGAGGAGCAACCGAGCGAAAGCGAGTATGTGTTTTGACAAACTGAGATTTGTCAAACAAATCCGAATAGGATTTATTTAATGAGAAAGGATTCCTTTCGAATAAACAAATAAATAAATCCATATGAAAGACTTGTTTGACAAATCTCAGTTTGTAATTCCAAAACAACATACAAGACATTTCGAATATCGAGGTTTGACAACCCTGAGGGTTGGTAACAACGGCTGTAAGTCGGTGTTAACGGGGAGGGAGGCGGGCACTATTCACTTTTATTTATTTATTTTTTTTATTTTTATTTTTTTCTTTTTTTTTCTTTTATAAATTAGAATAAAATTTGATTTTTTTTTATTTTTTTTTTGATTTATATTTATATAAATTGAAATAAAGTTGATAAAAAAAATATTATTTATTTTGATTTATACTTTTAAAAATTTATTTTTATTTTTTAAACATTTTACATTATATATATTTTGAATTGATATTTATTATTATATATTTATTAATTATATATTCATTTATTATATTTATATAATATAATTAATATTCATTTTTTATTTATTATTTTCCATTTCAAATTTATTTATTTTAATAATTAATAATAATAAATTTTCATTTATAATTAATTAATTAATTAATTCTAATATTTTTTATTTTATTAATAATTCAATTATTATTTTCAAAATTTATTTTTTATTTATTTTATTAATTTTATTTTTTTTGATTTTTTCAAAATTTATTTACACACAAAATAAAATGAAAATAAAATAAATTACAATTAAAAATATTTATTAAATTGTTTACAAAATATAAATTGAAATTGAAAATTAAATTAAATTAAATTTTAAGTTGAAAATTGAATATAATTGAATTAATATTAATATTAATTATTATTTAATATTTTATAGATTAATTATTTTTTTGAAATTAAAATTAAATTATTATTTATAAATATTATTTATATTTTTGATAAAAGAATAATAAAATAATAAAATAATAAAATAATAAAGAAATAAAAATAATTAAAACAATTATCAATTTTATATTTATTTTTTTTCTCCTTTTATTTTTTTATATTTTCTCCATTTCAAAAAAATACTTTTTATCTTTTCAAAAAAATACTTTTTATCTTTTCAAAAAAATACTTTTTATCTTTTCTATTTTTTTTCTCCTTTTTAATTTATAATTTTATTTTCTCCATTTCAAAAAAAATACTTTTTATCTTTTTTATTAAATTAAATTAAATTAAATTAAATTAAATTAAATTAAATTAAACAACTTTTAATTATATTTTTGATTAATTTCAATTCAAAATATCTTTTATTTATTTATTTATTTTTGTTACAAAATTTTCAATAAATTAATTTAAAATGAGATTAATGAATAAAGAATAAATCAAATAAATCAAATAAATAAATCAAATAAAATGAATAGATATATAAATAGTTATTATTAATAATAATGAATATAAATAGAATATTTATTTAATATTAATTAATTATTAATTCAATTTAATTTCATTTATTTTATAATTCAAATCTAAATTAAATTCAAAATGAAAATGAAAATGAAAATGAAATTAAATTATATTTAAAATAAATTAAATTGTAAATGAAATTAAAATGAAATTTTGAATAAAATAATAAATGAAAATAAATAAATAATTATTCTAAAAATATAAAAAGAATTACAAAATAAAAATCAAATCCAAAAAGACTATTTAATAAAATATATTTTTATTAATATATTTATTATTCTGATATTATATTTATTATATTATTTATTAATATAATATTGATAATAAATTTGATTCCATTATTATATTAATTTTGAATATATATTTTGATTTAATATTTATTATTGAAAATGTTTAAAATATATAGATTAGAATAAAATTTGATTTTTTTTATTTTTTTTTGATTTATATTTATATAAATTGAAATAAAGTTGATAAAAAAAATATTATTTATTTTGATTTATACTTTTAAAAATTTATTTTTATTTTTTAAACATTTTACATTATATATATTTTGAATTGATATTTATTATTATATATTTATTAATTATATATTCATTCATTATATTTATATAATATAATTAATATTCATTTTTTATTTATTATTTTTCATTTCAAATTTATTTATTTTAATAATTAATAATAATAAATTTTCATTTATAATTAATTAATTAATTAATTCTAATATTTTTTATTTTATTAATAATTCAATTATTATTTTCAAAATTTATTTTTTATTTTATTAATTTTATTTTTTTTGATTTTTTCAAAATTCATTTACACACAAAATAAAATGAAAATAAAATAAATTACAATTAAAAATATTTATTAAATTGTTTACAAAATATAAATTGAAATTGAAAATGTAATTGAAAATGTAATTGAAAATGTAATTGAAAATGTAATTGAAAATGTAATTGAAAATGTAATTGAAAATGTAATTGAAAATGAAATGAAAATGAAATTGAAAATGTAATTGAAAATGTAATTGAAAATGTAATTGAAAATGTAATTGAAAATGTAATTGAAAATGTAATTGAAAATGTAATTGAAAATGTAATTGAAAATGTAATTGAAAATGTAATTGAAAATGTAATTGAAAATGTAATTGAAAATGTAATTGAAAATGTAATTGAAAATGTAATTGAAAATGTAATTGAAAATGTAATTGAAAATGTAATTGAAAATATAATTGAAAATGTAATTGAAAATGAAAAAAAAAGAAAAAAGAAAAATAAACAAAAGAAATAAATATTTATTTGTTTTAAATTCAAATCAAATTCAAATTCAAATTAAATTCAAATAAAAATTCAAATTCAAATTAAATTCAAATCAAATTAAATTCAAATTCAAATTAAATTCAAATCAAAATCAAATCAAATTCAAATTAAATTCAAATTAAATTCAAATCAAAATCAAATCAAATTCAAATTAAATTCAAATCAAAATCAAATCAAATTCAAATTAAATTCAAATTAAATTGAAAATTTAAATTAAATTAAATTAAATTCAAATTAAATTCAAATTAAACTCAAATTCAAATTCAAATTCAAATTCAAATTAAATTAAATTTAAATTCAAATTAAATTAAATTAAATTCAAATTCAAATTAAATTCAAATCAAATTCAAATTAAATTCAAATTAAATTCAAATCAAATTCAAATTAAATTCAAATCAAATTCAAATTCAAATTCAAATTAAATTCAAATCAAATTAAATTCAAATTAAATTCAAAATCAAATCAAATTCAAATTAAATTCAAATTAAATTCAAATCAAATTAAATTCAAATCAAATTAAATTCAAATTAAATTCAAATCAAATTAAATTCAAATTAAATTCAAAATCAAATTAAATTCAAATTAAATTAAATTCAAATTAAATCCAAATCAAATTCAAATCTAAATTAAAATGAAAATGAATTGAAAATGAAATTAAATTATATTTAAAATAAATTAAATTGTAAATGAAATTAAAATAAATTATATTTAAAATAAATTAAATTCAAATTAAAATTCAAATTAAATTCAAATCAAATTCAAATTAAATTCAAAATAAAAATCAAATCCAAAAAAAGAATATTTAATAAAATATATTTTTATTAATATATTTATTATTCTTATATTATATTTATTATATTATTTATTAATATAATATTGATAATAAATTTGATTCCATTATTATATTAATTTTGAATATATATTTTGATTTAATATTTATTATTGAAAAATGTTTAAAATATATAAATTAGAATAAAATTTGATTTTTTTATTTTTTTGATTTATATTTATATAAATTGAAATAAAGTTGATAAAAAAATATTATTTATTTTGATTTATACTTTTAAAAATTTATTTTTATTTTTAAACATTTTATATTATATATATTTTGGATTGATATTTATTATTATATATTTTATTAATTATATATTCATTCATTATATTTATATAATATAATTAATATTCATTTTTTATTTATTATTTTTCATTTCAAATTTATTTATTTTAATTATTAATAATAATAAATTTTGATTTATAATTAATTAATTAATTAATTCTAATATTTTTTATTTTATTAATAATTCAATTATTATTTTCAAAATTTATTTTTTATTTATTTTATTAATTTTATTTTTTTTGATTTTTTTCAAAATTCATTTACACACAAAATAAAATGAAAATAAAATAAATTACAATTAAAAATATTTATTAAATTGTTTACAAAATATAAATTAAAATTGAAAATGTAATTGAAAATGTAATTGAAAATGAAATTGAAAATGTAATTGAAAATGTAATTGAAAATGTAATTGAAAATGAAATTGAAAATGTAATTGAAAATATAATTGAAAATGTAATTGAAAATGTAATTGAAAATGTAATTGAAAATGTAATTGAAAATGTAATTGAAAATGTAATTGAAAATGAAAAAAAAAGAAAAAAGAAAAATAACCAAAAGAAATAAATATTTGTTTTAAATTCAAATCAAATTAAATTCAAATTCAAATCAAATTAAATTCAAATTAAATTCAAAATCAAATCAAATTCAAATTAAATTCAAATTAAATTCAAATCAAATTAAATTCAAATTCAAATTAAATTCAAATCAAATTCAAATTAAATTCAAATTAAATTCAAATCAAATTGAAATCAAATTCAAATCTAAATTAAATTGAAAATGGAAATGAAAATGAAATTAAATTAGATTTAAAATAAATTAAATTGTAAATGAAATTAAAATGAAATTTTGAATAAAATAATAAATGAAAATAAATAAATAATTATTCTAAAAAATATAAAAAGAATTACAAAATAAAAATCAAATCCAAAAAAAGAATATTTAATAAAATATATTTTTATTAATATATTTATTATTCTTATATTATATTTATTATATTATTTATTAATATAATATTAATAATAAATTTAATTCCATTATTATATTAATTTTGAATATATATTTTGATTTAATATTTATTATTGAAAATGTTTAAAATATATAAATTAGAATAAAATTTGATTTTTTTTATTTTTTTTGATTTATATTTATATAAATTGAAATAAAGTTGATAAAAAAAATATTATTTATTTTGATTTATACTTTTAAAAATTTTATTTTTATTTTTAAACATTTTACACTACATATATTTTGAATTGATATTTATTATTATATATTTATTAATTATATATTCATTCATTATATTTATATAATATAATTAATATTCATTTTTGATTTATTATTTTTCATTTCAAATTTATTTATTTTAATAATTAATAATAATAAATTTTCATTTATAATTAATTAATTAATTAATTCTAATATTTTTTATTTTATTAATAATTCAATTATTATTTTCAAAATTTATTTTTATTTATTTTATTAATTTTATTTTTTTTGATTTTTTCAAAATTTATTTACACACAAAATAAAATGAAAATAAAATAAATTACAATTAAAAATATTTTATTAAATTGTTTACAAAATATAAATTGAAATAATTGAAAATGTAATTGAAAATGTAATTGAAAATGTAATTGAAAATGTAATTGAAAATGTAATTGAAAATGTAATTGAAAATGTAATTGAAAATGTAATTGAAAATGAAATTGAAAATGTAATTGAAAATGTAATTGAAAATGTAATTGAAAATGTAATTGAAAATGAAAAAAAAAGAAAAAAGAAAAATAACCAAAAGAAATAAATATTTATTTGTTTTAAATTCAAATCAAATTAAATTCAAATTCAAATCAAATCAAATCAAATCAAATTCAAATCAAATTCAAATCAAATTAAATTGAAATTCAAATTAAATTCAAATCAAATTAAATTCAAATTCAAATTAAATTCAAATCAAATTCAAATTAAATTCAAATTAAATTCAAATTAAATTCAAATCAAATTAAATTCAAATCAAATCAAATTCAAATTCAAATCAAATTCAAATCAAATTGAAATCAAATTCAAATCTAAATTAAATTGAAAATGGAAATGAAAATGAAATTAAATTAGATTTAAAATAAATTAAATTGTAAATGAAATTAAAATGAAATTTTGAATAAAATAATAAATGAAAATAAATAAATAATTATTCTAAAAAATATAAAAAGAATTACAAAATAAAAATCAAATCCAAAAAAAAGAATATTTAATAAAATATATTTTTATTAATATATTTATTATTCTGATATTATATTTATTATATTATTTATTAATATAATATTGATAATAAATTTGATTACATTATTATATTAATTTTGAATATATATTTTGATTTAATATTTATTATTGAAAAATGTTTAAAATATATAAATTAGAATAAAAATTGATTTTTTTTTATTTTTTTTTTTGATTTATATTTATATAAATTGAAATAAAGTTGATAAAAAAAATATTATTTATTTTGATTTATACTTTTAAAAATTTATTTTTATTTTTTAAACATTTTACATTAGATATATTTTGAATTGATATTTATTATTATATATTTATTAATTATATATTCATTCATTATATTTATATAATATAATTAATATTCATTTTTTATTTATTATTTTTCATTTCAAATTTATTTATTTTAATAATTAATAATAATATATTTTGATTTATAATTAATTAATTAATTAATTCTAATATTTTTTATTTTATTAATAATTCAATTATTATTTTCAAAATTTATTTTTATTTATTTTATTAATTTTATTTTTTTGATTTTTTCAAAATTTATTTACACACAAAATAAAATGAAAATAAAAATAAATTACAATTAAAAATATTTTATTTATTTAATTTATAAAATATAAAATATGAATTAAATTGAATTAAAATTAAATTAAATTGAAAATTAAAATGAAAATAGAAATTAAATTGTAAAATGAAAATGAAATTGAAATTAAATTAAATTAAATTGAAAATGAAATTGCAAATAAATAAATAAATAAATAGAAGAAGAAGAAAAAGAAGATAAAATATATATTATATTTTAAAAATTGATTATTAATTCTAAATTAATAAAAAACAAAATTAAATTAAATTAAATTAAATTAAAATTAAAATAAATATTTATTTATAAATATTTTAATTTACAAAATACTAAAAATATATATATCAAATATAAAAATAAATTTCAAAATTAAAAACATAAATTAAAAATAAAAATAAAAAATAAATTAAATTATGAATAAATTATGAATAAATTATTATTAATCCCCTTATGCTCCTTCAAACCCAACCCCATTTTAATTTCCTTTTTATTTCCTTTATAAATTAACTATAAATGAAATTGAACATAAATCTGAATTAAAATAAATGTGAATTAAATGTAATTATGTTGTAACTTAATTCAAAATATACTTCAATTTTGTTTTACAATTGAAATAAAATAATTGTTTTATATTAAATCAAATAAAAAATATAATAAAATAACTTTATTCAATATTGATTTACTTTTTGTTCTGTTTTAATTCAAAATAATTGAAAATCAAAATAAATCAATGAAAATCAAATAAAAATCAAATTAAATTGAAAAATAAGTGTTTGAACATAAATCAGTTTTGTTAATAAATAAATAAAATGAAAACAAAATGTAATTTAATTTGATTTAATTGTAAATTGAATTATTTATTGATTTAATTGTAAATTGAATTATTTATTGATTTAATTGTAAATTGAATTATTTATTGATTTAATTGTAAATTGAATTATTTATTGATTTAATTGTAAATTGAATTATTTATTGATTTAATTGTAAATTGAATTATTTATTGATTTAATTGTAAATTGAATTATTTATTGATTTAATTGTAAATTGAATTATTTATTGATTTAATTGTAAATTGAATTATTTATTGATTTAATTGTAAATTGAATTAATTATTTAATTTAATTGTAAATTGAATTAATTTATTTAATTTAATTGTAAATTGAATTATATTTATTTAATTTTTAATTTAATTTGTAAATTGAATTATATTAATTTATTTAATTTAATTGTAAATTGAATTAATTATTTAATTTAATTGTAAATTGAATTAATTTATTTAATTTAATTGTAAATTGAATTAATTTATTTAATTTAATTGTAAATTGAATTAATTATTTAATTTAATTGTAAATTGAATTTATTTTTTAATTTAATTGTAAATTGAATTTATTTAATTTAATTGTAAATTGAATTATTTAATTTAATTGTAAATTGAATTAATTATTTAATTTAATTGTAAATTGAATTATTTATTTAATTTAATTGTAAATTGAATTATTTATTAATTTAATTGTAAATTGAATTAATTATTTAATTTAATTGTAAATTGAATTATTTATTTAATTTAATTGTAAATTGAATTTATTTATTTAATTTAATTGTAAATTGAATTATTTATTTAATTTAATTGTAAATTGAATTATTTATTTAATTTAATTGTAAATTGAATTATTTATTTAATTTAATTGTAAATTGAATTATTTATTTAATTTAATTGTAAATTGAATTATTTATTTAATTTAATTGTAAATTGAATTATTTATTTAATTTAATTGTAAATTGAATTATTTATTTTAATTTATTTAATTTAATTTAATTTTAAATTGAATTAATTAATTTTTAATTGTAAAATTGAATTTATTTATTTAATTTAATTGTAAATTGAATTAATTTATTTTAATTGTAAATTGAATTATTTATTTAATTTAATTGTAAAATTGAATTTAATTTAATTTAATTTAATTGAATTTAATTGTAAAATTTAATTGTAATTTGAATTTTTGATTTAATTTAATTGTAAATTGAATGTAATTTATTTAAATTTAATTTAATTTAATTGTAAATTGAATTTATTTAATTTAATTGTAAATTGAATTTAAATTGATTTAATTTAATTGTAAATTGAATTAATTTATTTAATTTAAATTGAAAATTTAATTGTAAATTGAATTATTTAATTTAATTGTAAATTGAATTATTTAATTTAATTGTAAATTGAATTATTTATTAATTTAATTGTAAATTGAATTATTTATTTAATTTAATTGTAAATTGAATTAATTGTAATTTTAATTGTAAATTGAATGTAATTTAATTGTAAATTGAATTAAATTTAATTGTAAATTTATTTAATTTAATTGTAAATTGAATTTATTTAAATTTTTAATTTAATAAAATTTATTTTTAAATTTAATTTAATTGTAAATTGAATTTATTTAATTGTAAATTTAATTGTAAATTGAATGTAATTTAATTTAATTGTAAATTGAATTATTTATTAATTTAATGTAATTGTAAATTGAATTTAATTGTAAATTATTTATTTAATTGTAAATTGAATTAATTTATTTCAATTTAATTGTAAATTGAATTATTTATTTAATTTAATTGTAAATTGAATTAATTTATTTAATTGTAAATTGAATTATTTATTTAATTTAATTGTAAATTGAATTATTTATTTATTTAATTTTTAATTGTAAATTGAATTATTTATTAATTTAATTGTAAATTGAATTTATTTATTAATTTAATTGTAAATTGAATTATTTATTAATTTAATTGTAAATTGAATTATTTATTTAATTTAATTGTAAATTGAATTAATTTATTGAATTTAATTGTAAATTGAATTATTTATTAATTTAATTGTAAATTGAATTATTTATTAATTTAATTGTAAATTGAATTTATTTATTTAATTTAATTGTAAATTGAATTATTTATTTAATTTAATTGTAAATTGAATTATTATTTAATTTAATTGTAAATTGAATTATTTATTTAATTTAATTGTAAATTGAATTATTTATTTAATTTAATTGTAAATTGAATTATTTATTTAATTTAATTGTAAATTGAATTATTTATTTAATTTAATTGTAAATTGAATTATTTATTTATTTAATTTAATTGTAAATTGAATTATTTATTTAATTTAATTGTAAATTGAATTATTTATTTAATTTAATTGTAAATTGAATTTAATTTAATTTAATTGTAATTGAATTAATTTAATTTAAATTGAATTGAATTTATTTAATTTAATTGTAAATTGAATTATTTATTTAATTTAATTGTAAATTGAATTATTTATTTAATTTAATTGTAAATTGAATTTATTTATTTAATTTAATTTAATTGTAAATTGAATTATTTATTTATTTAATTGTAAATTGAATTATTTATTTAATTTAATTGTAAATTGAATTTATTTATTAATTTAATTGTAAATTGAATTTATTTATTTAATTTAATTGTAAATTGAATTATTTTATTTAATTTAATTGTAAATTTAATTGAAATTTTTTTAATTTAATTGTAAATTGAATTTATTAATTTAATTTAATTAATTGTAAATTGAATTATTTATTTAATTTAATTGTAAATTGAATTAATTTATTTAATTTAATTGTAAATTGAATTTAATTTATTTAATTTTTTAATTTAATTGAATTTGAATTTATTTAATTTAATTGTAAATTGAATTATTTATTTAAATTTAATTGAATTTATTTAATTTAATTGTAAAATTGAATTTATTTATTTAATTTAATTGTAAATTGAATTATTTATTTAATTTAATTGTAAATTGAATTATTTATTTAATTGTAAATTGAATTATTTATTTAATTTAATTGTAAATTGAATTATTTATTTAATTTAATTGTAAAATTGAATTTATTTAATTTAATTGTAAATTGAATTTATTTAATTTAATTGTAAATTGAATTTATTTATTTAATTTAATTGTAAATTGAATTAATTTTTAATTGTAAAATTGAATTATTATTTAATTTAATTTAATTGTAAAATTGAATTTGAATTAATTATTTAATTTAATTGTAAATTGAATTAATTATTTAATTTAATTGTAAATTGAATTATTTAATTTAATTGTAAATTGAATTTAATTTTTATTTAATTGTAAATTGAATTATATTTAATTTAATTGAAAATTTTATTGAATTTAATTTGAATTGAAATTTAATTTAATTGTAAATTGAATTTATTTAATTTAATTGTAAATTGAATTATATTTATTTAATTTAATTGTAAATTGAATTATATTTATTTAATTTAATTGTAAATTGAAATTATTTAATTAATTTTTGAAATTTATTTAATTTAATTGTAAAATTGAATTAATTTATTTAATTTAATTAAATTGAATTTATTTAATTTTTATTTAATTTAATTGTAAATTGAATTAATTTATTTTAATTTAATTGTAAATTGAATTGAATTTATTTAATTTAATTGTAAATTGAATTTATTTAAATTTAATTTTTAAATTTATTTTTTTAATTTAATTGTAAATTGAATTTAATTTAATTGTAAATTGAATTTATTAATTTATTTAATTTAATTGTAAAATTGAATTGAATGAATTTATTTAATTTAATTGTAAATTGAATTAATTTATTTAATTTAATTGTAAATTGAATTCAAAAATTGAAAATTTAAAATTGAAAAAATAAAAAAAAAATCAAAAATAAAAATCAGAAATGAATATTGATTGATTTTTTTTTGTGTTTATTTATTATGTAAAGTTGATTGTAATCTAAATTGAAAATTTAAATTAATTCAAATTCAAATCAAATTCAAATTAAATTCAAATTCAAATCTTGTAAATTCAAATCAAAAATTCAAATTAAATTAAATTTAAATTAAATTAAATTCAAATTAAAATTAAAATCAAATTAAATTTAAAATCAAATTAAATTAAAATCAAATTCAAATTTAAAAATTCAAAATTGAAATTCAAATTAAATTCAAATTAAATTTAATTGTAAATTCAAAATTAAATTTTGAATAAAATCAAATTCAAATTCAAAATTTCAAAAATTAAATTCAAAATAAAAATCAAATCCAAAAAGAATATTTAATAAAATATATTTTTATTAATATATTTATTATTCTGATATTATATTTATTATATTATTTATTAATATAATATTGATAATAAATTTGATTCCATTATTATATTAATTTTGAATATATATTTTTGATTTAATATTTATTATTGAAAATGTTTAAAATATATAAATTAGAATAAAATTTGATTTTTATTTTTGATTTATATTTATATAAATTGAAATAAAGTTGATAAAAATATTATTTATTTTGATTTATACTTTTAAAAATTTATTTTTATTTTTAAACATTTTATATTAGTATATTTTTTGAATTGATATTTATTATTATATATTTATTAATTATATATTCATTCTTTATATTTATATAATATAATTAATATTCATTTTTATTTATTATTTTTCATTTCAAATTTATTTATTTTAATAATTAATAATAATAAATTTTGATTTATAATTAATTAATTAATTAATTCTAATATTTTTATTTTATTAATAATTCAATTATTATTTTCAAAATTTATTTTTATTTTATTAATTTTATTTTTGATTTTTCAAAATTCATTTACACACAAAATAAAATGAAAATAAAATAAATTACAATTAAAAATATTTATTAAATTGTTTACAAAATATAAATTGAAAATGAAAATAAAATTAAATTAAATTTAAGTTGAAATTGAATATAATTGAATTAATATTAATATTAATTATTATTTAATATTTTATAGATTAATTATATTTTTGATAAAAGAATAATAAAATAATAAAATAATAAAATAATAGAAATAAAAATAATTAAAACAATTATCAATTTTTATATTTATTTTTCTCCTTTTATTTTTATATTTTCTCCATTTCAAAAATACTTTTTATCTTTTCAAAATACTTTTATCTTTTCTATTTTTTCTCCTTTTAATTTATAATTTTATTTTCTCCATTTCAAAAATACTTTTTATCTTTTTATTAAATTAAATTAAATTAAATTAAACAACTTTTAATTTTTTTTTTTATTTAAATTCAAAAATATTTTTTTATTTATTTATTTAAAAAATTTATTTAAATATTTTTTATTTATTTTTATTTAATTTTTATTTAAATTATTTATTTATTTATTTATTTATTTATTTATTTTGATTTAATTTAAATTTTAAATTTTTTTATTTATTTATTTATTTATTTTTTATTTATTTATTTAATTTTGTTACAAAATTTTCAATAAATTAATTTTAAAAATCAAATAAATAAATCAAATAAAATGAATAGATATATAAATAGTTATTAATAATAATAATGAATATAAATAGAATATTTATTTAATATTAATTAATTATTAATTTAATTTAATTTAATTTATTTTATTTCAAATTTAAATTAAAATGAAAATGAAAATGAAAATGAAAAAATGAAAATAAATTATATTTAAAATAAATTAAATTGTAAATGAAATTAAAAATGAAATTTTGAATAAAATAATAAATGAAAATAAATAAATAATTATTCTAAAAATATAAAGAATTACAAAATAAAAATCAAATCCAAAAAGAATATTTAATAAAATATATTTTTTATTAATATATTTATTATTCTGATATTATATTTATTATATTATTTATTAATATAATATTGATAATAAATTTGATTTCATTATTATATTAATTTTGAATATATATTTTTGATTTAATATTTATTATTGAAAAATGTTTAAAATATATAAATTAGAATAAAATTTGATTTTTATTTTTGATTTATATTTATATAAATTGAAATAAAGTTGATAAAAATATTATTTATTTTGATTTATACTTTTAAAAATTTATTTTTATTTTTAAACATTTTATATTATATATATTTTTGAATTGATATTTATTATTATATATTTATTAATTATATATTCATTTATTATATTTATATAATATAATTAATATTCATTTTTATTTATTATTTTTCATTTCAAATTTATTTATTTTAATAATTAATAATAATAAATTTTGATTTATAATTAATTAATTAATTAATTCTAATATTTTTATTTTATTAATAATTCAATTATTATTTTCAAAATTTATTTTTATTTATTTTATTAATTTTATTTTTGATTTTTCAAAATTTATTTACACACAAAATAAAATGAAAATAAAATAAATTACAATTAAAAATATTTTATTTATTTAATTTATAAAATATAAAATATGAATTAAATTGAATTAAAATTAAATTAAAATTGAAAATTAAAATGAAAATAAAATTAAATTGTAAATTGAAAATGAAATTGAAAATTAAATTAAATCAAATTGAAAATGAAATTGCAAATAAATAAATAAATAAATAGAAGAAGAAGAAGAAAAAGAAGATAAAATATATATTATATTTTAAAAATTGATTATTAATTCTAAATTAATAAAAAACAAAATTAAATTAAATTAAATTAAATTAAATTAAATTAAAATAAATATTTATTTATAAATATTTTAATTTACAAAATACTAAAAATATATATATCAAATATAAAAATAAATTTCAAAATTAAAAACATAAATTAAAAATAAAAATAAAAAATAAATTAAATTATGAATAAATTATGAATAAATTATTATTAATCCCCTTATGCCCCTTCAACCCAACCCCATTTTAATTTCCTTTTTATTTCCTTTATAAATTAACTATAAATAAAATTGAATATAAATTTGAATTGAAATAAATGTAAATTAAATAGAATTATGTTGTAAATTAATTCAAAATATACTTCAATTTTGTTTTACAATTGAAGTGAAATAATTGTTTTATATTAAATCGAATAAAAAATATAATAAAATAACTTAATTCAAAATAGATTTACTTTTTGTTCTATTTTAATTCAAAATAATTGAAAACCAAAATAAATCAATGAAAATCAAATAAAATTGAAATAAAATTGAAAAATAACTGTTTGAATATAAATCCGTTTTATTGATAAATAAATAAAATGAAAACAAAATGTAAAATTATTAATTTAATTGTAAATTGAATTTATTTATTGAATTTAATTGTAAATTGAATTTATTTTAATTGTAAATTGAATTTAATTTAATTGTAAATTGAATTTATTTATTTTATTTAATTGTAAATTGAATTTAATTTTAATTGTAAATTATTTTATTTAATTGTAAATTGAATTAATTTATTTATTAATTTAATTGTAAATTGAATTCAAAATAAAAATAATAAGAAAAATCAAAATAAAAATCAGAAATGAATATTGATTGATTTTTTTTTGTGTTTATTTATTATGTAAAGTTGATTGTAATCTAAATTGAAAATTTAAATGAATTCAAATCAAATTAATTTCAAATTAAATTAAATTCAAATTAAATTCAAATTAAATCAAATTCAAATTCAAATTCAAATTAAAATAAATTACAATTAAAAATATTTATTAAATTAAATTCAAATTAAATTCAAATTAAATTCAAATCAAATTCAATTCAAATCCAATTCAAATTAAATTAAAATTAAATTCAAATTAAATCAAATTCAAATCAAATTCAATTCAAATTCAATTCAAATTAAATTCAAATTAAATCCAAATTAAATTCAAATTAAATTCAAATTCAAATCTAAATTAAATTGAAAATGAAAATGAAAATGAAATTAAATTATATTTAAAATAAATTAAATTGTAAATGAAGTTAAAATGAAATTTTGAATAAAATAATAAATAAAAATAAATAAATAATTATTCTAAAAAATAAAAAGAATTACAAAATAAAAATCAAATAAAAAAAAAGAATATTTAATAAAATATATTTTTATTAATATATTTATTATTCTGATATTATATTTATTATATTATTTATTAATATAATATTGATAATAAATTTGATTCCATTATTATATTAATTTTTGAATATATATTTTGATTTAATATTTATTATTGAAAATGTTTAAAATAATATAAATTGAAATTTGATTTTTTTGATTTATATTTATATAAATTGAAATAAAGTTGATAAAAAAATATTATTTATTTTGATTTATACTTTTAAAAATTTATTTTTATTTTTAAACATTTTACATTATATATATTTTGAATTGATATTTATTATTATATATTTATTAATTATATATTTATTAATTATATTTATATAATATAATTAATATTCATTTTTATTTATTATTTTTCATTTCAAATTTATTTATTTTAATAATTAATAATAATAAATTTTGATTTTATAATTAATTAATTAATTAATTTTAATATTTTTATTTTATTAATAATTCAATTATTATTTTCAAAATTTATTTTTATTTTATTAATTTTATTTTTTGATTTTTCAAAATTCATTTACACACAAAATAAAATGAAAATAAAATAAATTACAATTAAAAATATTTTATTAAATTGTTTACAAAATATAAAATGTAATTGAAAATGTAATTGAAAATGTAATTGAAAATGAAATGAAAATGTAATTGAAAATTAAATTGAAAATTAAATTGAAAATGTAATTGAAAATGTAATTGAAAATGTAATTGAAAATTAAATTGAAAATGTAATTGAAAATGTAATTGAAAATGTAATTGAAAATTAAATTGAAAATGTAATTGAAAATGTAATTGAAAATGTAATTGAAAATGTAATTGAAAATGTAATTGAAAATGTAATTGAAAATGTAATTTAAAAATGTAATTGAAAATGTAATTGAAAATGTAATTGAAAATGTAAAATTGAAAATGTAATTGAAAATGTAATTGAAAATGTAATTGAAAATGTAATTTATTTATTTAATTTTTGAAATGAAAATGTAATTGAAAATGTAATTGAAAATGAAAAAAAAAAGAAAAAAGAAAAATAACCAAAAGAAATAAATATTTATTTGTTTTAAATTCAAATTAAATTAAATTCAAATCAAATTCAAATTAAAATTAAATTTAAATTCAAATTTAAATTAAATTCAAATTAAATTCAAATTAAATTCAAAATCAAATTCAAATTCAAATTCAAATTCAAATTCAAATCAAATTAAATTCAAATTAAAATCAAATCAAATTCAAAATCAAATTCAAATCAAATTCAAATTCAATTAAATTCAAATTAAATTCAAATCAAAATAAAAATCAAATCCAAAAAAAAAGAATATTTAATAAAATATATTTTTATTAATATATTTATTATTCTTATATTATATTTATTATATTATTTATTAATATAATATTGATAATAAATTTGATTACATTATTATATTAATTTTGAATATTTATTTTGATTTAATATTTATTATTGAAAAATGTTTAAAATATATAAATTAGAATAAAATTTGATTTTTTTTTATTTTTTTTTTGATTTATATTTATATAAATTGAAATAAAGTTGATAAAAAAAATATTATTTATTTTGATTTATACTTTTAAAAATTTATTTTTATTTTTTAAACATTTTATATTATATATATTTTGAATTGATATTTATTATTATATATTTATTAATTATATATTCGTTCTTTATATTTATATAATATAATTAATATTCATTTTTTATTTATTATTTTTCATTTCAAATTTATTTATTTTAATAATTAATAATAATAAATTTTCATTTATAATTAATTAATTAATTAATTCTAATATTTTTATTTTATTAATAATTCAATTATTATTTTCAAAATTTATTTTTTATTTATTTTATTAATTTTATTTTTTTTTGATTTTTTTCAAAATTCATTTACACACAAAATAAAATGAAAATAAAATAAATTACAATTAAAAATATTTATTAAATTGTTTACAAAATATGAATTAAATCAAATCAAATTAAATTCAAATTCAAATCAAATCAAATTAAATTCAAATTCAATTCAAATTCAAATTAAATTCAAATTAAATCTAAATTAAATCTAAATTCAATCAAATTCAAATTCAAATCAAATTCAAATCAAATTCAAATCAAATTCAAAATAAATTGAAAATTAAATTTATATATTTTATATATAGAGAGAAATTGATTTTTTATTTTTTGAATATAAATTATAAATAAATTGAAAATTAAATTAATTAATTATTTTGTTATAAATTTGTTTATAATATATATAAATAAATTGGTTTTTTTTATTTTGAATTTTAATTATAAATTAAATTTATATATTTTATATATAGAGAGAAATTGATTTTTTATTTTTTGATTTAAAATTATAAATAAATTGGAATTTAAATTTATAAATTATTTTGTTATAAATTTGTTTATAATATATATAAATAAATTAATTTTTATTTTTAATTTAAATTATAAATAAATTGAAAATTAAATTTATATATTTTATATATAGAGAGAAATTGATTTTTATTTTTGAATATAAATTATAAATAAATTGAAAATTAAATTTATTAATTATTTTGTTATAAGTTTGTTTATAATATATATAAATAAATTGATTTTTTTTATTTTTTAATTTAAATTATAAATAAATTGAAAAATAAATTTATATATTTTATATATAGAGAGAAATTGATTTTTATTTTTGAATTAAAAATTATAAATAAATTGAAAATTAAATTAATTAATTATTTTGTTATAAATATGTTTATTATATATATAAATAAATTGATTTTTATTTTTAATTTAAATTATAAATAAATTGAAAAATAAATTTATATATTTTATATATAGAGAGAAATTGATTTTTTATTTTTTGAATATAAATTATAAATAAATTGGGAATTAAATTGATTAATTATATTGTTATAAATTTGTTTATAATATATATAAATAAATTGATTTTTATTTTTAATTTAAATTATAAATAAATTAAAAATTAATTTATATATTTTATATATAGAGAGAAATTGATTTTTATTTTTGAATTAAAATTATAAATAAATTGAAAATTTAATTAATTAATTATTTTGTTATAAATTTGTTTATTATATATATAAATAAATTGATTTTTTTATTTTTAATTTAAATTATAAATAAATTGAAAAATAAATTTATATATTTTATATATAGAGAGAAATTGATTTTTATTTTTGAATATAAATTATAAATAAATTGAAAATTAAATTGATTAATTATATATATAAATATGAAATGAAAATGAAATGAAAATGAAATTAAATTATATTTAAAAATAAATTAAATTGTAAATGAAATTAAAATGAAATTTTGAATAAAATAATAAATGAAAATAAATAAATAATTATTCTAAAAATATAAAAAGAATTACAAAATAAAAATCAAATCCAAAAAGAATATTTAATAAAATATATTTTTATTAATATATTTATTATTCTGATATTATATTTATTATATTATTTATTAATATAATATTGATAATAAATTTGATTTCATTATTATATTAATTTTGAATATATATTTTGATTTAATATTTATTATTGAAAAATGTTTAAAATATATAAATTGAAATTTGATTTTTTATTTTTTTTGATTTATATTTATATAAATTGAAATAAAGTTGATAAAAAAATATTATTTATTTTGATTTATACTTTTAAAAATTTATTTTTATTTTTAAACATTTTACATTATATATATTTTGAATTGATATTTATTATTATATATTTATTAATTATATATTCATTCATTATATTTATATAATATAAATTAATATTCATTTTTATTTATTATTTTTCATTTCAAATTTATTTATTTTAATAATTAATAATAATAAATTTTGATTTATAATTAATTAATTAATTCTAATATTTTTATTTTATTAATAATTCAATTATTATTTTCAAAATTTATTTTTATTTTTATTAATTTTATTTTTGATTTTTCAAAATTCATTTACACACAAAATAAAATGAAAATAAAATAAATTACAATTAAAAATATTTTATTTATTTAATTTATAAAATATAAAATATGAATTAAATTGAATTAAAATTAAATTAAATTGAAAATTAAAATGAAAATAGAAATTAAATTGTAAAATGAAATTGAAAATTAAATTAAATTAAATTAAATTGAAAATTAAATTGCAAATAAAATAAATAAATAAATAAATAGAAGAAGAAGAAGAAAAAGAAGATAAAATATATATTATATTTTAAAAATTGATTATTAATTCTAAATTAATAAAAAACAAAATTAAATTAAATTAAATTAAATTAAATTAAAATAAATATTTATTTATTTATAAATATTTTAATTTACAAAATACTAAAAATATATATATCAAATATAAAAATAAATTTCAAAATTAAAAACATAAATTAAAAATAAAAATAAAAAATAAATTAAATTATGAATAAATTATGAATAAATTATTATTAATCCCCTTATGCCCCTTCAACCCAACCCCATTTTAATTTACTTTTTATTTCCTTTATAAATTAACTATAAATGAAATTGAATATAAATTTGAATTAAAATAAATGTGGATTAAATAGAATTATGTTGTAAATTAATTCAAAACATACTTCAATTTTGTTTTACAATTGAAGTGAAATAATTATTTTATATTAAATTGAATAAAAAATATAATAAAATAACTCAATTCAAAATAGATTTACTTTTTGTTCTGTTTTAATTCAAATAATTGAAAATCAAAATAAATCGATGAAAATCAAATAAAATTGAAATTAAATTGAAAAATAACTTTTTAAACATAAATTCGTTTTATTGATAAATAAATAAAATGAAAACAAAATGTAATTTAATTTGATTTAATTGTAAATTGAATTTAATTTATTAATTTAATTGTAAATTGAATTAATTTATTTAATTTAATTGTAAATTGAATTTAATTTATTTAATTTAATTGTAAATTGAATTTATTTATTAATTTAATTGTAAATTGAATTTAATTTATTTAATTTAATTGTAAATTGAATTAATTATTTATTTAATTTAATTGTAAATTGAATTAATTATTTATTTAATTTAATTGTAAATTGAATTAATTATTTATTTAATTTAATTGTAAATTGAATTGAATTTATTTATTGATTTAATTGTAAATTGAATTGAATTTATTTATTAATTTAATTGTAAATTGAATTTATTATATTTAATTTAATTGTAAATTGAATTTATTATATTTAATTTAATTTGTAAATTGAATTGAATTTATTATTTAATTTAAATTGAATTTATTTAATTTAATTTAATTGTAAATTGAATTTATATTTAATTTAATTGTAAATTGAATTTATTTATTTAATTTAATTGTAAATTGAATTATTTATTTAATTTAATTGTAAATTGAATTATATTTATTAATTTAATTGTAAATTGAATTATATTTATTAATTTAATTGTAAATTGAATTATATTTATTAATTTAATTGTAAAATTGAATTATTTATTTATTTAATTTAATTGTAAATTGAATTATATTTATTTAATTTAATTGTAAATTGAATTTATTATTTAATTTAATTGTAAATTGAATTTATTATTTAATTTAATAATTGTAAATTGAATTATATTTATTTAATTTAATTGTAAATTGAATTTATATTTAATTTAATTAAATTGAATTTATTATATTTAATTTAATTGTAAATTGAATTATATTTAATTTAATTGTAAATTGAATTATATTTAATTTAATTGTAAATTGAATTATATTTAATTTAATTGTAAATTGAATTATATTTAATTTAATTGTAAATTGAATTTATTTAATTTAATTGTAAATTGAATTATATTTAATTTAATTGTAAATTGAATTATATTTAATTTAATTGTAAATTGAATTATATTTATTTAATTTAATTGTAAATTGAATTTATTATATTTAATTTAATTGTAAATTGAATTTATTATATTTAATTTAATTGTAAATTTGAATTTATTTTATTAATTTAATTTAAAATTGAATTTAATTTTTTATTTTAATTTAATTGTAAATTGAATTCAATTTAATTTAATTTAAATTGTAAATTGAATTATTTTTATTATTTAATTTAATTGTAAATTGAATTATATTTATTTAATTTAATTGTAAATTGAATTATATTTATTTGATTTAATTGTAAATTGAATTGAATTTATTTAATTTAATTGTAAATTGAATTTATTTAATTTAATTGTAAATTGAATATATTTTTTAATTTAATTTAATTGTAAAAGTAAATTGAATTATTTATTTAATTTAATTGTAAATTGAATTATTTATTTATTTAATTTAATTGTAAATTGAATTATTTATTTATTTAATTTAATTAATTAAATTGAATTATTTATTTATTTAATTTAATTGTAAATTGAATTATATATTTTTAATTTAATTGTAAATTGAAATTATTTATTAATTTAATTGTAAATTGAATTATTTATTTATTTAATTTAATTGTAAATTGAATTATTTATTTAATTTAATTGTAAAATTGAATTATTTATTTAATTTAATTGTAAATTGAATTATTTATTTAATTTAATTGTAAATTGAATTGAATTTTATTTAATTAATTTAAATTTAAAATTGAATTATTTTTAATTTTATTTAATTAAAAATTGAATTTGAATTTATTGATTTAATTGTAAATTGAATATATTTTTAATTTAATTGTAAATTGAATTAATTTATTTAATTTAATTGTAAATTGAATTATATTTATTTAATTTAATTGTAAATTGAATATATTTATTAATTTAATTGTAAATTGAATTATATTTATTAATTTAATTGTAAATTGAATTATATTTATTAATTTAATTGTAAATTGAATTTATTTAATTTAATTGTAAATTGAATTTATTTAATTTAATTGTAAATTGAATTTATTTAATTTAATTGTAAATTGAATTTATTTAATTTAATTGTGAATTGAATTTATTTAATTTAATTGTAAATTGAATTGAATTAAATTGTAAATTAATTGTAAATTGAATTAATTTATTTAATTTAATTGTAAATTTAATTCAAAATCAAAATAATAAGAAAAATCAAAATAAAAATCAGAAATGAATATTGATTGATTTTTTTTTGTGTTTATTTATTATGTAAAGTTGATTGTAATCTAAATTGAAAATTTAAATGAAAATCAAATTCAAATCAAATTCAAATCAAATTCAAATTCAAATTAAATTCAAATCAAATTCAAATTCAAATTCAAATTCAAATTCAAATTAAATTCAAATTAAAATCAAATTCAAATTAAATTCAAATTCAAATCAAATTAAATTCAAATTAAATTTAAATTCAAATTAAATTAAATTAAATCAAATTCAAATTAAATTCAAATTAAATTCAAATTCAAATTCAAATCAAATTAAATTCAAATTCAAATCAAATTAAAATCAAATCCAAATCAAATCAAATTCAAATCTAAATTAAATTGAAAATGGAAATGGAAATTAAATTATATTTAAAATAAATTAAATTGTAAATGAAGTTAAAATGAAATTTTGAATAAAATAATAAATGAAAATAAATAAATAATTATTCTAAAAAATATAAAAAGAATTACAAAATAAAAATCAAATCCAAAAAAAAGAATATTTAATAAAATATATTTTTATTAATATATTTATTATTCTTATATTATATTTGTTATATTATTTATTAATATAATATTGATAATAAATTTGATTACATTATTATATTAATTTTGAATATATATTTTGATTTAATATTTATTATTGAAAAATGTTTAAAATATATAAATTAGAATAAAATTTGATTTTTTTATTTTTTTTGATTTATATTTATATAAATTGAAATAAAGTTGATAAAAAAATATTATTTATTTTGATTTATACTTTTAAAATTTATTTTTATTTTTAAACATTTTACATTATATATATTTTTGAATTGATATTTATTATTATATATTTATTAATTATATATTCATTCATTATATTTATATAATATAATTAATATTCATTTTTATTTATTATTTTTCATTTCAAATTTATTTATTTTAATAATTAATAATAATAAATTTCCATTTATAATTAATTAATTAATTCTAATATTTTTATTTTATTAATAATTCAATTATTATTTTCAAAATTTATTTTTATTTATTTTATTAATTTTATTTTTGATTTTTCAAAATTCATTTACACACAAAATAAAATGAAAATAAAATAAATTACAATTAAAAATATTTTATTTATTTAATTTATAAAATATAAAATATGAATTAAATTGAATTAAAATTAAATTAAATTAAATTTAAATTTTAAAAATAGAAATTAAATTGTAAAATGAAATTGAAAATTAAATTAAATTAAATTGAAAATGAAATTGCAAATAAATAAATAAATAAATAAATTGAAGAAGAAGAAAAAGAAGATAAAATATATATTATATTTTAAAAATTGATTATTAATTCTAAATTAATAAAAAACAAAATTAAAACAAAATTAAATTAAATTAAATTAAATTAAAATAAATATTTATTTATAAATATTTTAATTTACAAAATACTAAAAATATATATATCAAATATAAAAATAAATTTCAAAATTAAAAACATAAATTAAAAATAAAAATAAAAAATAAATTAAATTATGAATAAATTATGAATAAATTATTATTAATCCCCTTATGCCCCTTCAACTCAACCCCATTTTAATTTCCTTTTTATTTCCTTTATAAATTAACTATAATTGAAATTGAATATAAATTTGAATTGAAATAAATGTGAATGAAATAAAATTATCTTGTGAATTAATTCAAAACATACTTCAATTTTGTTTTACAATTGAAGTGAAATAATTGTTTTATATTAAATCAAATAAAAAATATAATAAAATAACTTAATTCAATATTGATTTACTTTTTGTTCTGTTTTAATTCAAAATAATTGAAAATCAAAATAAATCAATGAAAATCAAATAAAATTGAAATAAAATTGAAAAATAAGTGTTTGAACATAAATTCGTTTTGTTAATAAATAAATAAAATGAAAATAAAATGTAATTTAATTTGATTTAATTGTAAATTGAATTAATTATTGATTTAATTGTAAATTGAATTAATTATTGATTTAATTGTAAATTGAATTTAATTATTGATTTAATTGTAAATTGAATTAATTATATTTAATTGTAAATTGAATTATTTTTTAATTAATTTTGATTTAATTGTAAATTGAATTAATTATTTATTAATTTAATTGTAAATTGAATTAATTATTGATTTAATTGTAAATTGAATTAATTTATTGATTTAATTGTAAATTGAATTAATTATTGATTTAATTGTAAATTGAATTAATTATTGATTTAATTGTAAATTGAATTAATTATTGATTTAATTGTAAATTGAATTAATTTATTGATTTAATTGTAAATTGAATTAATTTATTAATTTAATTTGAAATTGAATTAATTGATTTAATTGTAAATTGAATTAATTTATTGATTTAATTGTAAATTGAATTATTGATTTAATTGTAAATTGAATTAATTATTGATTTTAATTGTAAATTGAATTATTTATTGATTTAATTGTAAATTGAATTAATTTATTGATTTAATTGTAAATTGAATTTTATTTATTTAATTTAATTGTAAAATTGAATTAATTATTGATTTAATTGTAAATTGAATTAATTTATTGATTTAATTGTAAATTGAATTAATTATTGATTTAATTGTAAATTGAATTAATTATTGATTTAATTTAATTGTAAATTGAATTAATTATTGATTTAATTGTAAATTGAATTAATTATTGATTTAATTGTAAATTGAATTAATTATTGATTTAATTGTAAATTGAATTAATTATTGATTTAATTGTAAATTGAATTGAATTTATTTTTAATTTAATTGTAAATTGAATTATTTATTGATTTAATTGTAAATTGAATTAATTATTGATTTAATTGTAAATTGAATTGAATTTATTTTTAATTTAATTGTAAATTGAATTATTTATTAATTTAATTGTAAATTGAATTATTTATTTAATTTAATTGTAAATTGAATTATTTATTTAATTTAATTGTAAATTGAATTTATTTATTTAATTTAATTGTAAATTGAATTATTTATTTAATTTAATTGTAAATTGAATTTATTTATTATTAATTTAATTGTAAATTGAATTTATTTTATAATTTAATTTAATTGTAAATTGAATTTAATTTATTTAATTTAATTGTAAATTGAATTTATTTTTAATTTAATTGTAAATTGAATTTATTTTAATTTAATTGTAAATTGAATTTATTTTTAATTTAATTGTAAATTGAATTTATTTTTAATTTAATTGTAAATTGAATTTATTTTTAATTTAATTGTAAATTGAATTTATTTTAATTTAATTGTAAATTGAATTATTTATTTAATTTAATTGTAAATTGAATTATTTATTTAATTTAATTGTAAATTGAATTATTTATTTAATTTAATTGTAAATTGAATTTATTATTTATTAATTTAATTGTAAATTGAATTTATTTGTAATTTAATTTAATTGTAAATTGAATTTATTTAATTGTAAAATTGAATTGAATTATATTTATTTAATTTAATTGTAAATTGAATTTATTTATTAATTTAATTGTAAATTGAATTGAATTTATTTTGATTTAATTGTAAATTGAATTATATTTATTTAATTTAATTGTAAATTGAATTATTTATTTAATTTAATTGTAAATTTAATTGAATTTATTTAATTTAATTGTAAATTGAATTATATTTAATTTAATTGTAAATTGAATTATTTTTAATTTAATTGTAAATTGAATTTATTTATTAATTTAATTGTAAATTGAATTTATTTTTAATTTAATTGTAAATTGAATTTATTTATTTAATTTAATTGTAAATTGAATTTTATTTATTAATTTAATTGTAAATTGAATTATTTATTTAATTTAATTGTAAATTGAATTTATTTATTTAATTTAATTGTAAATTGAATTTATTTATTTAATTTTAATTGTAAATTGAATTACTTATTTAATTTAATTGTAAATTGAATTATATTTAATTTAATTGTAAATTGAATTGAATTTATTTAATTGTAAATTGAATTATTTATAGATTTAATTATAAATTGAATTTATTTATTAATTTAATTATAAATTGAATTATTTATTGATTTAATTGTAAATTGAATTTATTTATTAATTTAATTGTAAATTGAATTTATTTATTTAATTTAATTATAAATTGAATTTATTTATTAATTTTAATTGTAAATTGAATTAATTTATTTAATTTAATTGTAAATTGAATTAATTTATTTAATTTAATTGTAAATTGAATTTATTTATTAATTTAATTGTGAATTGAATTTATTTATTTAATTTAATTATAAATTGAATTAATTAATTTAATTTAATTATAAATTGAATTAATTAATTTAATTTAATTGTAAATTGAATTAATTAATTTAATTTAATTGTAAATTGAATTTATTTAATTTAATTGTAAATTGAATTATATTTAATTTAATTGTGAATTGAATTTATTTAATTGTAAATTGAATTATATTTATTTAATTTAATTTAATTGTGAATTGAATTTATTTAATTTAATTGTAAATTGAATTTATTTATTTAATTTAATTGTAAATTGAATTAAATTGTTATTTAATTTAATTGTAAATTGAATTTATTTAATTTAATTGTAAATTGAATTAATTATTTATTTAATTTAATTGTAAATTGAATTAATTATTTATTTAATTTAATTGTAAATTGAATTATTTATTGATTTAATTGTAAATTGAATTATTAAATTTAATTGTAAATTGAATTAATTATTTATTTAATTTAATTGTAAATTGAATTATATTTAATTGTAAATTGAATTATTTATTTAATTTAATTGTAAATTGAATTATTTATTTAATTTAATTGTAAATTGAATTATATTTAATTGTAAATTGAATTATTTATTTAATTGTAAATTGAATTAATTATTTATTTAATTTAATTGTAAATTGAATTTAATTTATTTAATTTAATTGTAAATTGAATTTATTTATTTAATTTAATTGTAAATTGAATTCAAAATAAATAATAAGAAAAATCAAAATAAAAATCAGAAATTAATATTGATTGACTTTTTTTTGTGTTTATTTATTATGTAAAGTTGATTGTAATCTAAATTGAAAATTTAAATGAATTCAAATCAAATTAAAATCAAATTAAAATCAAATCAAATTCAAATTCAAATTAAATTCAAATTCAAATTAAATTAAAATTAAATTCAAATCAAATTCAAATTCAAATCAAATTCAAATTAAAATAAATTCAAATTAAATTCAAATTAAATTCAAAATAAATTGAAAATGAAAATGAAAATGAAAATGAAATTAAATTATATTTAAAATAAATTAAATTGTAAATGAAATTAAAATGAAATTTTGAATAAAATAATAAATGAAAATAAATAAATAATTATTCTAAAAAATATAAAAAGAATTACAAAATAAAAATCAAATCCAAAAAAAGAATATTTAATAAAATATATTTTTATTAATATATTTATTATTCTGATATTATATTTATTATATTATTTATTAATATAATATTGATAATAAATTTGATTACATTATTATATTAATTTTGAATATATATTTTTGATTTAATATTTATTATTGAAAATGTTTAAAATATATAGATTAGAATAAAATTTGATTTTTTTTATTTTTTTTTGATTTATATTTATATAAATTGAAATAAAGTTGATAAAAAAATATTATTTATTTTGATTTATACTTTTAAAAATTTATTTTTATTTTTAAACATTTTACATTATATATATTTTGGATTGATATTTATTATTATATATTTATTAATTATATATTCATTCTTTTATTTATATAATATAATTAATATTCATTTTTATTTATTATTTTTCATTTCAAATTTATTTATTTTAATAATTAATAATAAATTTCCATTTATAATTAATTAATTAATTAATTCTAATATTTTTATTTTATTAATAATTCAATTATTATTTTCAAAATTTATTTTTATTTATTATTTTTATTTTTGATTTTTCAAAATTTATTTACACAAAAAATAAAATGAAAATAAAATAAATTACAATTAAAAATATTTTATTAAATTGTTTACAAAATATAAATTAAATTGAAAATGAAAATAAAATTAAATTAAAATTTAAGTTGAAAATTGAATATAATTGAAATTAATATTAATATTAATTATTATTTAATATTTTATAGATTAATTATTTTTGAAATGAAAATTAAATTATTATTTATAAATATTATTTATATTTTTGATAAAAGAATAATAAAATAATAAAATAAAATGAAAAAAAATAATTAAAACAATTATCAATTTTATATTTATTTTTTTCTCCTTTTATTTTTATATATTTTCTCCATTTCAAAAAAATACTTTTTATCTTTTCAAAAAAATACTTTTTATCTTTTCAAAAAAATACTTTTTATCTTTTCTATTTTTCTCCTTTTAATTTATAATTTTATTTTCTCCATTTCAAAAATACTTTTTATCTTTTTATTAAATTAAATTAAATTAAATTAAATTTAAATTAAATTAAATTAAACAACTTTTAATTATATTTTTGATTAATTTCAATTCAAAATATCTTTTATTTATTTATTTATTAATTTTTGTTACAAAATTTTCAATAAATTAATTTAAAATGAGATTAATGAATAAAGAATAAATCAAATAAATAAATCAAATAAAATGAATAGATATATAAATAGTTATTAATAATAATGAATATAAATAGAATATTTATTTAATATTAATTAATTATTAATTTTATTTAATTTCATTTATTTTATAATTCAAATCTAAATGAAAATGAAAATAAAAATGAAATTGAAAATGAAATTAAATTATATTTAAATTCAAATTCAAATCAAATTCAAATTAAAATTAAAATTCAAATTCAAATCAAATTCAAATTAAAATTAAAATTAAAATTAAAATTCAAATTCAAATTAAATTCAAATCAAATTCAAATTAAATTCAAATTTAAATTCAAATTAAATTCAAATCAATTTCAAATTCAAATTCAAATTAAATTCAAATTAAATTCAAATTAAATTCAAAATAAAAATCAAAATCAAATCAAATTCAAATCAAATCAAATCAAATCAAATTCAAATCTAAATTAAATTCAAATCTAAATTAAAATGAAATTGAAAATGAATTGAAAATGAAATTAAATTATATTTAAAATAAATTAAATTGTAAATGAAATTAAAATGAAATTTTAAATAAAATAATAAATGAAAATAAATAAATAATTATTCTAAAAAAATATAAAAAGAATTACAAAATAAAAATCAAATCCAAAAAGAATATTTAATAAAATATATTTTTATTAATATATTTTTTATTAATATATTTATTATTTGATATTATATTATTTATTAATATAATATTGATAATAAATTTGATTTCATTATTATATTAATTTTGAATATATATTTTGATTTAATATTTATTATTGAAAAATGTTTAAAATATATAAGTTAGAATAAAATTTGATTTTTTTTTATTTTTTTTGATTTATATTTATATAAATTGAAATAAAGTTGATAAAAATATTATTTATTTTGATTTATACTTTTAAAAATTTATTTTTATTTTTAAACATTTTATATTACATATATTTTGAATTGATATTTATTATTATATATTTATTAATTATATATTCATTCATTTATATTTATATAATATAATTAATATTCATTTTTATTTATTATTTTTCATTTCAAATTTATTTATTTTAATAATTAATAATAATAAATTTTCATTTATAATTAATTAATTAATTAATTTTAATATTTTTTATTTTATTAATAATTCAATTATTATTTTCAAAATTTATTTTTTATTTTATTAATTTTATTTTTTTTGATTTTTTTCAAAATTCATTTACACACAAAATAAAATGAAAATAAAATAAATTACAATTAAAAATATTTTATTTATTTGTTTATAAAATATAAATTGAAATTGAAAATGAAATTGAAAATGTAATTGAAAATGTAATTGAAAATTAAATTGAAAATGTAATTGAAAATGTAATTGAAAATGTAATTGAAAATGTAATTGAAAATGAAATTGAAAATGTAATTGAAAATGTAATTGAAAATGTAATTGAAAATGTAATTGAAAATGTAATTGAAAATGTAATTGAAAATGTAATTGAAAATGTAATTGAAAATGAAATTGAAAATGTAATTGAAAATGTAATTGAAAATGAAATTGAAAATGTAATTGAAAATGTAATTGAAAATGTAATGAAAATGAAATGAAAATGTAATTGAAAATGAAATTGAAAATGTAATTGAAAATGAAATGAAAATGAAATTGAAAATGAAATGAAATGAAATGAAATTGAAAATGTAATTGAAAATGTAATTGAAAATGTAATTGAAAATGTAATTGAAAATGTAATTGAAAATGTAATTGAAAATGTAATTGAAAATGTAATTGAAAATGTAATTGAAAATGTAATTGAAAATGTAATTGAAAATGTAATTGAAAATGTAATTGAAAATGTAATTGAAAATGTAATTGAAAATGAAATTGAAAATGTAATTGAAAATGTAATTGAAAATGTAATTGAAAATGTAATTGAAAATGAAAAATGAAAATTGAAAAATGTAATTGAAAATGTAATTGAAAATGTAATTGAAAATGTAAATTGAAAATGTAATTGAAAATGAAATTGAAAATGTAATTGAAAATTCAAATTAAATGAAAAATTAAATTGAAAATTCAAAATTGAAAATGTAATTGAAAATGTAATTGAAAATGTAATTGAAAATGTAATTGAAAATGTAATTGAAAATGTAATTGAAAATGTAATTGAAAATGTAATTGAAAATGTAATTGAAAATGTAATTGAAAATGTAATTGAAAATGAATTGAAAATGAAATTGAAAATAAATTGAAAATAATTGAAAATGTAATTGAAAATGTAATTGAAAATGTAATTGAAAATTAAATTCAAAAAATAAATTGAAAATTAAAATTAAAATGAAATGAAATGAAAATGTAATTGAAAATGTAATTGAAAATGTAATTGAAAATGTAATTGAAAATGTAATTGAAAATGTAATTGAAAATGTAATTGAAAATGAAATGAAAATGTAATTGAAAATGTAATTGAAAATGAAATGAAATGAAAATGTAATTGAAAATGAAATTGAAAATGTAATTGAAAATGTAATTGAAAATGTAATTGAAAATGTAATTGAAAATGTAAAAAATTGTAATTGAAAATGGAAATGAATTAATTGAAAATGTAATTGAAAATGAAATTGAAAATGTAATTGAAAATGTAATTGAAAATGTAATTGAAAATTTTTTAATGTAATTGAAAATGTAATTGAAAATGTAATTGAAAATGTAATTGAAATTGAAATTGAAAATGTAATTGAAAATGAAATTGAAAATGTAATTGAAAATGTAATTGAAAATGTAATTGAAAATGTAATTGAAAATGTAATTGAAAATGTAATTGAAAATGAAAAAAGAAAAAAGAAAAATAACCAAAAGAAATAAATATTTATTTATTTGTTTTAAATTCAAATCAAATTAAATTCAAATTAAATTAAATTCAAATTAAATTCAAATTCAAATTAAATTAAAATTAAATTCAAATTCAAATTAAATTAAAATTAAATTCAAATTAAATTCAAATTCAAATCAAATTCAAATCAAATTCAAATCAAATTCAAATTCAAATTCAAAATCAAATTCAAATTAAATTCAAATTAAATTCAAATTCAAATTAAATTAAAATTAAATTCAAATCAAATTCAAATTAAATTCAAATCAAATTCAAATTTAATTCAAATCAAATTCAAATCAAATTCAAATCAAATTCAAAAATAAATTTATATATTTTATATATAGAGAGAAATTGATTTTTTATTTTTTGAATATAAATTATAAATAAATTGGAAATTAAATTGATTAATTATTTTATTATAAATTTGTTTATAATATATATAAATAAATTGATTTTTTTTATTTTTAATTTAAATTATAAATAAATTGAAAAATAAATTTATATATTTTATATATAGAGAGAAATTGATTTTTTATTTTTTGAATATAAATTATAAATAAATTGGAAATTAAATTAATTAATTATTTTGTTATAAATTTGTTTATAATATATATAAATAAATTGATTTTTATTTTTAATTTAAATTATAAATAAATTGAAAAATAAATTTATATATTTTATATATAGAGAGAAATTGATTTTTATTTTTGAATATAAATTATAAATAAATTGAAAATTAAATTAATAAATTATTTTGTTATAAATTTGTTTATAATATATATAAATAAATTGATTTTTATTTTTAATTTGAATTGAAATAAATTAAAAATAAATTTATATACTTTTTATATATAGAGAGAAATTGATTTTTATTTTTGAATATAAATTATAAATAAATTGGAAATTAAATTAATTAAGTATTTTGTTATAAATTTGTTTTATAATATATATAAATAAATTGATTTTTATTTTGAATATAAATTATAAATAAATTGAAAAATAAATTTATATATTTTATATATAGAGAGAAATTGATTTTTTATTTTGAATATAAATTATAAATAAATTGGGAATTAAATTAATTAATTATTTTATTATAAATTTGTTTATAATATATATAAATAAATTGATTTTTATTTTTAATTTAAATTATAAATAAATTGAAAAATAAATTTATATATTTTATATATAGAGAGAAATTGATTTTTATTTTTGAATATAAATTATAAATAAATTGGGAATTAAATTAATTAAGTATTTTATTATAAATTTGTTTATAATATATATAAATAAATTGATTTTTATTTTGAATTTAAATTATAAATAAATTGAAAAATTAAATTTATATATTTTATATATAGAGAGAAATTGATTTTTATTTTTGAATATAAATTATAAATAAATTGGAAATTAAATTGATTAATTATATATATAAATATGAAAAAATGAAATTGAAAATGAAAATGGAAATGAAATTAAATTATATTTAAAATAAATTAAATTGTAAATGAAATTAAAAATGAAATTTTGAATAAAATAATAAATGAAAAGAAATAAATAATTATTCTAAAAAATATAAAAAGAATTACAAAATAAAAATCAAATCCAAAAAAAAGAATATTTAATAAAATATATTTTTATTAATATATTTATTATTCTGATATTATATTTATTATATTATTTATTAATATAATATTGATAATAAATTTGATTCCATTATTATATTAATTTTGAATATATATTTTGATTTAATATTTATTATTGAAAAATGTTTAAAATATATAAATTAGAATAAAGATAAACTATTTGCTCAAATTTGGAAAAATAAAATTTTATTTTTGCAATCGAGATTTTTAGCGGTGGCTCGTTTACGAGCCAAAATTATCTTAGCGAGCCCTGGCGAGCGGATGGTTTAGCTAAAAATCGAGATTCAAAAATGATTTTATTTTTCCGAATGAGGGCAAATAGTATTTTTATCCTCAAAAAATTGATCTGATCCAAAAAATAAAAAATAAAAAAAAAATAAAAAAAAAATAAAAGGAGAAAAAAATCGAAAAAAGGAGAAAAAAAAATTTAAGAGAAAACTATTTAAGAAAAAATTTTTCTAATTCGGGATTCAAAAGAAAAAAAAAATTTTTTTTTGATTTTCATTCGTCTCTTATGACATCTGTTGAGGAGTACAAAAAAAAAAAAATCCCTTTAAATACACAAAAATCGATTTCTGTTATGGGAAAGAAATGGGAAAGATTTTTGAAAGCTGAGAATGTTACTTTCGAAGAAATAGATCTCAAAGACACCATCTGTCGATTTTTTATTCAATTAAAAAGGAGTAACGGAAAGGAATACAAACTTAAAACTTATCGGTCCTATTGCTCAAACCTTTTATCGTATTTGAATCAAAAGAAATTAATTAGCGTAGATTTAAAAAATTCTGAATTTGAGGACATCAAGAACACCGTAGAAAACCGGTTAAAAGAAATTATTGCAGCTGGAAACTGTTTTACTTCGCATTATCAAGATTTGAAAGAAGCTGAACAAACTAAATTGATGGAATATCTAAGGTTAGAAAATCCAAAACATTTGACAATTGCAACGGTGATGGTAGTTGGAATCCATTTTTGTTTGAGAGGACAAGAGATCGCAGATCTGACATTGACACAAATTCATTTTGGGCACATTGATGGTCAAGATTTTATAGAGTATGTACAAGGTGAATGCAAAAACAATAAGGCAACAATTGGAGTGACTAACTTTGAACCAAAAACAGTCAAACTATTTCCTTTTTCAGATTCACCGAAAGATCCATATTTAATTTTGAGCAAGTATTGGAAATTTCGATCAGAGTTACCCACGAATCCAGACAATCGGCTTTTTAGATCATTCAAAAAGAAAAACTTTACAGGAAATCCCCTTACAAACCAAGCAATTAAAGCACCTACATTGAGAAGACATTTACAAGAGCTATGCAAAAAAGTTAATATTAATAAGAAAATTGGTCTACATTCCTTTCGTGTAACTTGTGTATCGAGGCTATACAACCAAGGGATCCAAGATCAAGAAATTATGAAATTAAAAAGTGGGCATAAATCAGAATCATCTCTCCAATTATATAAAAGAGTTTGTTTAGAGAAAGAAAAAGCAATTGATAATGCATTGCAGCTTAAATTAGATCAAAAAGAGAACAACTCAAACCAAAACCTTCCACTTTTATTTCCCAATGGGATCTCAATTGGAAATCCCTCAAACTCGATTATATCAATCAACATTGGAGTACACGACCGAAAGAGATCATTGAAAGACATGGCAACAACTTGGAAATCAACATTCTTGAACCCTGATGAAAAGAAGTAACAGTAGGTTGAATGCTTGGGATCTCATTCTTGGATTTTTACTGATTTTCATTTTCTTCATTTTCTTCATTTTCATTTTCTTCATTTTCATTTTCTTCATTTTCATTTTCTTCATTTTCATTTTCTTCATTTTCATTTTCTTCATTTTCATTTTCTTCATGGTTTTTTTTAGGATTTTTTGGAATTTACTCACTTTTCAATAAAAAACCAAATTTCTCAAATATCATTTTATTTTGAAATAAAAAGGAGAAATTTCAATTTTAAAAAGGGGAAAAAGACCTGGAAAAATAAAATTTTATTTTCCCCAAATGGCAGAAAATAAATTCGCCCCCGTCAATAAAAATGAAATTTTATTTTTCCGGGTCTTTAATTAAATTTTTGAAAAATAAAATTTTATTGTTTCAATTTTTCGAGGATAAAATTTGATTTTTTTTTTATTTTTTTTTTTTGATTTATATTTATATAAATTGAAATTAAGTTGATAAAAAAAATATTATTTATTTTGATTTATACTTTTAAAAATTTATTTTTATTTTTTAAACATTTTATACTACATATATTTTGAATTGATATTTATTATTATATATTTATTAATTATATATTCATTTATTATATTTATATAATATAATTAATATTCATTTTTATTTATTATTTTTCATTTCAAATTTATTTATTTTAATAATTAATAATAATAAATTTTGATTTATAATTAATTAATTAATTAATTTTAATATTTTTATTTTATTAATAATTCAATTATTATTTTCAAAATTTATTTTTATTTATTTTATTAATTTTATTTTTGATTTTTCAAAATTCATTTACACATAAAATAAAATGAAAATAAAATAAATTACAATTAAAAATATTTTATTTAATTTATAAAATATAAAAATATGAATTAAATTGAATTAAAATTAAACTAAATTGAAAATTAAAATGAAAATAGAAATTAAATTGTAAAATGAAAATGAAAATTAAATTGAAATTGAAAATGAAATTGCAAATAAATAAATAAATAAATAAATAAATAGAAGAAGAAAAAAAAGAAGATAAAATATATATTATATTTTAAAAATTGATTATTAATTCTAAATTAATAAAAAACAAAATTAAATTAAATTAAAATTAAAATAAATTAAAATAAATATTTATTTATAAATATTTTAATTTACAAAATACTAAAAATATATATATCAAATATAAAAATAAATTTCAAAATTAAGAACATAAATTAAAAATAAAAATAAAAAATAAATTAAATTATGAATAAATTATGAATAAATTATTATTAATCCCCTTATGCCCCTTCAACCCAACCCAATTTTAATTTACTTTTTATTTCCTTTATAAATTAACTATAATTAAAATTGAACATAAATTTGAATTGAAATAAATATAAATTAAATGGAATTATATTGTAAATTAATTCAAAACATACTTCAATTTTGTTTTACAATTGGAATGAAATAATTGTTTTATATTAAATCGAATAAAAAATATAATAAAATAACTTAATTCAATATTGATTTACTTTTTGTTCTGTTTTAATTTAAAATAATTGAAAATCAAAATAAATCAATGAAAATCAAATAAAAATCAAATAAAATTGAAAAATAAGTGTTTGAACATAAATTCGTTTTATTGATAAATAAATAAAATGAAAACAAAATGTAAAATTATTAATTTAATTGTAAATTGAATATATTTAATTTAATTGTAAATTGAATTTATTTATTTAATTTAATTGTAAATTGAATTTATTTATTTAATTTAATTGTAAATTGAATTATATTTATTTAATTTAATTGTAAATTGAATTATTTAATTTAATTGTAAATTGAATTTAATTGTAAATTGAATTTATTTAATTTAATTGTAAATTGAATTAATTAATTATTGATTTAATTGTAAATTGAATTATTTTAATTTAATTGTAAATTGAATTTATTTAATTTAATTGTAAATTGAATTTATTTAATTTAATTGTAAATTGAATTTATTTAATTTAATTGTAAATTGAATTTATTTAATTGTAAATTGAATTTATTTAATTGTAAATTGAATTTATTTAATTGTAAATTGAATTTATTTAATTGTAAATTGAATGTAATTTAATTGTAAATTGAATGTAATTTAATTTAATTAAATTGAATTTAATTTAATTTAATTGTAAATTGAATTTAATTTAATTGTAAATTGAATGTAATTTAATTGTAAATTGAATTTAATTTAATCAGTAAATTTAATTTAATTGTAAATTTAATTGTAAATTTAATTGTAAATTGAATTATTTATTAAAATTAAATTTAATTGTAAATTGAATTTATTAATTTAATTTAATTGTAAATTGAATTTTAATTTATTTAATTTAATTGTAAAATTGAATTTATTTATTTAATTTAATTGTAAATTGAATGAATTTTTAATTGTAAATTTAATTTAATTGTAATTGAATGTAATTTAATTTAAAAATTGAATTATTTATTTAATTTAATTGTAAATTGAATGTAATTTAATTGTAAATTGAATGAATTTAATTGTAAATTGAATGTAATTTAATTGTAAATTGAATGTAATTTAATTAAATTGAATTTAATTTAATTGTAAATTGAATTCAAAATAAAAATAATTGAAAATTTAAAATAAAAATCAGAAATGAATATTGATTGATTTTTGTGTTTATTTATTTTTATGTAAAAGTTGATTTTAATCTAAATTGAAAATTTAAATTTAATTCAAATCAAATTTAAATAAATTTAATTAAAATTGAATTATTTGATTTAATTTAATTTAATTCAAATTAAAATTAAATTCAAATTTAATTTAAATTAAAATTTAAATTTAAATTGAATTAAATTTAATTCAAATTAATTAATTAAATTAATTTAAAATTTAAATTTAAATTAATTGTAAAAATTAAAATTAAATTTAATTTAAATTTAAATTTTAATTCAAATCAAATTCAAATTTAAATTTAATTTAAATTGTAAATTGAAATTGTAAATTTAAATCAAAATTAAATTTTTAAAATTTAATTGTAAATTGAAATTTTAATTTAAAATTTAATTGTAAATTGAAATTAATTAAATTAATAAATTGTAAATTGAATTCAAAAATTAAAATTTAAATTAAATTGAAAATTCAAAATCAAAATTAATTTTAAATTGAAATTTTAAATTAAAATTAATTTAATTAATTAAATTTTAAATTTAAAATTTAAATTAAATTCAAATTCAAATTAAATTTCAAATCAAATTCAAATCAAATTCAAAATCAAATTCAAAATTAAAAATCAAAATTAAATTCAAATTTAATTCCAATCAAATTCAAATTAAATTCCAAATCAAATTCAAATTCAAATTCAAATTCAAATTCAAATTCAAATCAAATTCAAAAATTCAAATTCAAATTTAAATTCAAATCAAATTCAAAATTCAAATTAAATTCAAATTAAATTCAAATTAAATTCAAATCAAAATCAAATTCAAATTAAATTAAATTCAAATTCAAATCAAATTAAATTCAAATTAAATTCAAATTTAAATCAAATCAAATCCAAATTAAATTCAAATTAAAATCAAATTGAAAATGAAAATGAAATTAAATTATATTTAAAAATAAAATTAAATTGTAAATGAAATTAAAATGAAATTTTGAATAAAATAATAAATGAAAATAAATAAATAATTATTCTAAAAATATAAAAAGAATTACAAAATAAAAATCAAATCCAAAAAGAATATTTAATAAAATATATTTTTATTAATATATTTATTAATTCTTATATTATATTTATTATATTATTTATTAATATAATATTGATAATAAATTTGATTTCATTATTATATTAATTTTGAATATATATTTTGATTTAATATTTATTATTGAAAAATGTTTAAAATATATAAATTAGAATAAAATTTGATTTTTTTTATTTTTGATTTATATTTATATAAATTGAAATTAAGTTGATAAAAAAAATATTATTTATTTTGATTTATACTTTTAAAAATTTATTTTTATTTTTAAACATTTTATATTAGATATATTTTTGAATTGATATTTATTATTATATATTTATTAATTATATATTCATTCATTATATTTATATAATATAATTAATATTCATTTTTATTTATTATTTTTCATTTCAAATTTATTTATTTTAATAATTAATAATAATAAATTTTCATTTATAATTAATTAATTAATTAATTCTAATATTTTTATTTTATTAATAATTCAATTATTATTTTCAAAATTTATTTTTATTTTATTAATTTTATTTTTGATTTTTCAAAATTCATTTACACACAAAATAAAATGAAAATAAAATAAATTACAATTAAAAATATTTTATTTATTTAATTTATAAAATATAAAATATGAATTAAATTGAATTAAAATTAAATTAAATTAAATTGAAATTAAAATGAAAATAGAAATTAAATTGTAAAATGAAATTGAAATTGAAAATTAAATTAAATTAAATTGAAAATGAAATTGCAAATAAATAAATAAATAAATAAATAGAAGAAGAAGAAAAAGAAGATAAAATATATATTATATTTTAAAAATTGATTATTAATTCTAAATTAATAAAAAACAAAATTAAATTAAATTAAATTAAATTAAATTAAAATTAAAATAAATATTTATTTATAAATATTTTAATTTACAAAATACTAAAAATATATATATCAAATATAAAAATAAATTTCAAAATTAAAAACATAAATTAAAAATAAAAATAAAAAATAAATTAAATTATGAATAAATTATGAATAAATTATTATTAATCCCCTTATGCCCCTTCAACCCAAACCCATTTTTAATTTACTTTTTATTTCCTTTATAAATTAACTATAAATGAAATTGAATATAAATTTGAATTGAAATAAATGTGAATTAAATGGAATTATGTTGTAAATTAATTCAAAACATACTTCAATTTTGTTTTACAATTGAAGTGAAATAATTGTTTTATATTAAATCAAATAAAAAATATAATAAAATAACTTAATTCAATATTGATTTACTTTTTGTTCTGTTTTAATTCAAAATAATTGAAAATCAAAATAAATCAATGAAAATCAAATAAAAATCAAATAAAATTGAAAAATAAGTGTTTGAACATAAATTCGTTTTATTGATAAATAAATAAAATGAAAACAAAATGTAATTTAATTGTAAATTGAATTAATTATTTATTTAATTGTAAATTGAATTTAATTTATTAATTTAATTGTAAATTGAATTTAATTTAATTTAATTGTAAATTGAATGTATTTAATTTAATTGTAAATTGAATTAATTTAATTTAATTGTAAATTGAATTTAATTTAATTTAATTGTAAATTGAATTAATTTAATAATTTTAATTTAATTGTAAATTGAATTATTTTAATTTAATTGTAAATTGAATTTATTTAATTTAATTGTAAATTGAATTAATTTAATTTAATTGTAAATTGAATTTAATTTAATTTAATTGTAAAATTGAATTATAATTTAATTTAATTTGAAATTGAATTTAATTTAATTTAAATTGTAAAATTGAATTATATTTAATTTAATTGTAAATTGAATTTTAATTTAATTGTAAATTGAATTTATTTAATTTAATTTAAAAATTGAATTAATTTTTAATTTAATTGTAAATTGAATTTATTTTAATTTAATTGTAAATTGAATTATATTTAATTTAATTGTAAATTGAATTTATTTAATTTAATTGTAAATTGAATTATATTTAATTTAATTGTAAATTGAATTTTTATTTAATTTAATTGTAAATTGAATTTATTTAATTTAATTGTAAATTGAATTTATTTAATTTAATTGTAAATTGAATTTATTTTAATTTAATTGTAAATTGAATTATATTTATTTATTAATTTAATTGTAAATTGAATTATTTATTTAATTTAATTGTAAATTGAATTTATTTATTTAATTTAATTGTAAATTGAATTTATTTATTTAATTTAATTGTAAATTGAATTTATTTATTTAATTTAATTGTAAATTGAATTATTTATTTAATTTAATTGTAAATTGAATTGTAATTTAATTTAATTGTAAATTGAATTGTAATTTAATTTAATTGTAAATTGAATTGTAATTTAATTTAATTGTAAATTGAATTTATTTAATTTAATTGTAAATTGAATTATTTAATTTAATTGTAAATTGAATTTAATTTAATTTAATTGTAAATTGAATTTAATTTAATTTAATTGTAAATTGAATTTATTTAATTTAATTGTAAATTGAATTATTTAATTTAATTGTAAATTGAATTTATTTATTTAATTTAATTGTAAATTGAATTTATTAATTTAAATTGAAATTTTTAATTTATTTAATTGTAAATTGAATTTATTTTTATTTAATTTAATTGTAAATTGAATTATTTATTTAATTTAATTGTAAATTGAATTATATTTAATTTAATTGTAAATTGAATTTATTTATTTAATTTAATTGTAAATTGAATTATTTATTTAATTTAATTGTAAATTGAATTTATTTATTTAATTTAATTGTAAATTGAATTTATTTAATTTAATTGTAAATTGAATTTATTTATTTAATTTAATTGTAGTAAATTGAATTTATTTAAATTGAATTTAATTGTAAATTGAATTATTTTAATTTAATTTAATTTATAAAATTTAATTATATTTATTAATTTTAATTGTAAATTTGAATTATTATTTTTTATTTTAATTTAATTGTAAATTGAATTAATTTATTAATTTAATTGTAAATTGAATTATTTATTTAATTTAATTGTAAATTGAATTATTTATTTAATTTAATTGTAAATTGAATTTATTTTTTTAATTTTAATTTAATTGTAAAATTGAATTATTTATTTAATTTAATTGTAAATTGAATTATTTATTAATTTAATTGTAAATTGAATTATTTATTTAATTTAATTGTAAAATTGAATTATTTATTAATTTAATTAAAATTGAATTAATTTATTTAATTTAATTTTAAATTTTGAATTATTTATTTAATTTAATTGTAAATTGAATTATTTAATTTAATTTAATTGTAAATTGAATTAATTTATTTAATTTAATTGTAAATTGAATTAATTTATTTAATTTAATTGTAAATTGAATTGAATTTATTTAATTTAATTGTAAATTGAATTATTTATTTAATTTAATTGTAAATTAATTGAATTTAATTTAATTTTATTTTGAATTGATTTAATTTAATTAAATTTAATTGTAAATTGAATTTAATTATTTAATTTAATTTAAAATTGAATTGAATTTATTTAATTTAATTGTAAATTGAATTTATTTAATTTAATTGTAAATTGAATTGATTTAATTTAATTTAATTGTAAATTGAATTCAAAATAAAAATAATAAGAAAAATCAAAATAAAAATCAGAAATGAATATTGATTGATTTTTTTTGTGTTTATTTATTATGTAAAGTTGATTGTAATCTAAATTGAAAATTTAAATTAATTAAATTCAAATTAAATTCAAATTCAAATTAAATTCAAATTAAATTCAAATTAAATTCAAATTCAAAATTCAAATCAAATTAAATTCAAATTCAAATTAAATTCAAATTAAATTCAAATTAAATTCAAATTAAATTCAAATTCAAATTAAAATCAAATTAAAATTAAATTCAAATTAAATTCAAATTCAAATTCAAATTAAATTCAAATTCAAATTCAAATTAAATTCAAATTAAATTCAAATTCAAATTAAATTCAAATTCAAATTAAATCAAATTCAAATCAAAAATTCAAAAATCAAAAATTAAAATGAAAATGAAAATGAAATTGAAATTAAATTAAATTTAAAATAAATTAAATTGAAAATTAAATTAAAATGAAATTTTGAATAAAATAATAAATGAAAATAAATAAATAATTATTCTAAAAATATAAAAAGAATTACAAAATAAAAATCAAATCCAAAAAGAATATTTAATAAAATATATTTTTATTAATATATTTATTATTCTGATATTATATTTATTATATTATTTATTAATATAATATTGATAATAAATTTGATTTCATTATTATATTAATTTTGAATATATATTTTGATTTAATATTTATTATTGAAAAATGTTTAAAATATATAAATTAGAATAAAATTTGATTTTTTTTATTTTTTTTTTGATTTATATTTATATAAATTGAAATAAAGTTGATAAAAAAATATTATTTATTTTGATTTATACTTTTAAAAATTTATTTTTATTTTTAAACATTTTACATTATATATATTTTGAATTGATATTTATTATTATATATTTATTAATTATATATTCATTCATTATATTTATATAATATAATTAATATTCATTTTTATTTATTATTTTTCATTTCAAATTTATTTATTTTAATAATTAATAATAATAAATTTTGATTTATAATTAATTAATTAATTAATTCTAATATTTTTATTTTATTAATAATTCAATTATTATTTTCAAAATTTATTTTTATTTATTTTATTAATTTTATTTTTTTTGATTTTTTCAAAATTCATTTACACACAAAAATAAAATGAAAATAAAATAAATTACAATTAAAAATATTTATTTAAATTGTTTATAAAATATAAATTGAAATTGAAATTGAAAATAAATTAAATTAAATTTTAAGTTGAAAATTGAATATAATTGAATTAATATTAATATTAATTATTATTTAATATTTTATAGATTGATTATTTTTGAAATTAAAATTAAATTATTATTTATAAATATTATTTATATTTTTGATAAAAGAATAATAAAATAATAAAATAATAAAAAATAAAGAAATAAATTAATTAAAACAATTATCAATTTTATATTTATTTTTTCCTTTTTATTTTTATTTATTTTTCTCCATTTCAAAAATACTTTTATCTTTTAAAAATACATCTTTATCTTTTCTATTTTTTCTCCTTTTAATTTATAATTTTATTTTCTCCATTTCAAAAATACTTTTTTATCTTTTTATTAAATTTAAAATTAAATTAAAATTAAAAATAAATTAAATAAAAAATTAAATTAAATTAAATTAAATTAAACAACTTTTTAATTGTATTTTTGATTAATTTAAATTCAAAATATCTTTTATTTATTTATTTATTTATTTTTGTTACAAAATTTTCAATAAATTAATTTAAAATGAGATGAATGAACAAATAAAAAGAATAAATCAAATAAATAAATCAAATAAAATGAATAGATATATAAATAGTTATTAATAATAATAATGAATATAAATAGAATATTTATTTAATATTAATTAATTATTAATTTTATTTAATTTCATTTATTTTATAATTCAAATTAAATGAAATTGAAAATGAAAATGAAATTGAAAATGAAAATGAAAAATGAAATTAAATTATATTTAAAATAAATTAAATTGTAAATGAAATTAAAAATGAAATTTTGAATAAAATAATAAATGAAAATAAATAAATAATTATTCTAAAAATATAAAAAGAATTACAAAATAAAAATCAAATCCAAAAAGAATATTTAATAAAATATATTTTTATTAATATATTTATTATTCTGATATTATATTTATTATATTATTTATTAATATAATATTGATAATAAATTTGATTCCATTATTATATTAATTTTGAATATATATTTTGATTTAATATTTATTATTGAAAAATGTTTAAAATATATGTAAATTAGAATAAAATTTGATTTTTTTTATTTTTTTTTGATTTATATTTATATAAATTGAAATAAAGTTGATAAAAAAAATATTATTTATTTTGATTTATACTTTTAAAAATTTATTTTTATTTTTAAACATTTTACATTATATATATTTTGAATTGATATTTATTATTATATATTTATTAATTATATATTCATTCATTATATTTATATAATATAATTAATATTCATTTTTATTTATTATTTTTCATTTCAAATTTATTTATTTTAATAATTAATAATAATAAATTTTGATTTATAATTAATTAATTAATTAATTCTAATATTTTTATTTTATTAATAATTCAATTATTATTTTCAAAATTTATTTTTATTTATTTTATTAATTTTATTTTTTTGATTTTTTCAAAATTCATTTACACACAAAATAAAAATGAAAATAAAATAAATTACAATTAAAAATATTTTATTTATTTAATTTATAAAATATAAAATATGAATTAAATTGAATTAAAATTAAATTAAATTGAAAATTAAAAATGAAAATGAAAAAAATAAATTGAAAATGAAATTGAAAATGAAAATTAAAATAAATTAAATTGAAAAAAATGAAATTGAAAATAAATAAATAAATAAAAATAGAAGAAGAAATTGAAAAAGAAGATAAAAATATATATTATATTTTTAAAATTGATTATTAATTCTAAATTAATAAAAAACAAAATTAAATTAAATTAAATTAAATTAAATTAAAATAAATATTTATTTATAAATATTTTAATTTACAAAATACTAAAAATATATATATCAAATATAAAAATAAATTTCAAAATTAAAAACATAAATTAAAAATAAAAATAAAAAATAAATTAAATTATGAATAAATTATGAATAAATTATTATTAATCCCCTTATGCCCCTTCAACCCAAACCCCATTTTAATTTACTTTTATTTCCTTTATAAATTAACTATAAATGAAATTGAATATAAATTTGAATTGAAATAAATGTAAATTAAATATAATTATGTTGTAAATTAATTCAAAATATACTTCAATTTTGTTTTATAATTGAAGTGAAATACTTGTTTTATATTAAATCAAATAAAAATATAATAAAATAACTTTATTCAAAAATTTATTTTTGTTTTGTTTTGTTTTAATCAAAAATAATTGAAAATCAAATCAATGAAAATCAAATAAAAAATCAAATAAAATTGAAAAATAAGTGTTTAAAACAAATTCGTTTGATAAATAAATAAAATGAAAAATCAAAATGTAAATTTAATTTGATTTAATTGTAAATTTTAAATTGAATTTAATTTAATTGAATTGAAATTGAATTATAAATTTTAATTTAATTTAATTGTAAATTGAATTATTTATTTAATTTAATTGTAAATTGAATTATTTTATTTAATTTAATTGTAAATTGAATTATTTTTTTATTTAATTTGTAAATTGAATTGAAATGAAATTTAATTTAATTTAAATTTAATTTTTATTGATTTAATTGTAAATTGATTTTAATTGTAAATTGAATTTTTATTTATTTAATTGAAATTTAATTGAAAATTTTTGAAAATGTAAATTGAATTTAATTTAATTGAAAATGAATTATTTATTTTAAAAATTGTAAATTAATTAATTTAATTTAATTGAAATTGAAAATTTATTTATTTAAATTGTTAAAATTGAATTTATTTTATTTAAAATTAATTGAAAAATTAAAATAAAAAATTTAAATTAATTAAAAATTGAAATATTAATTTATTTAATTTGAATTAATTTAAATTGAATTAAATTTAAATTTAATTTAATTGTAAATTGAATTTATTTAATTTAATTTAATTGTAAAATTAAATTTTAAATTAAATTTAATTTAAATTTAATTTAAATTAAATTTAATTTAATTAAATTTAATTGTAAATTGAATTAATTTATTTAATTTAATTGTAAATTGAATTAAATTTAAATGAATTTAAATTGTAAATTAAATTAATTAAATTAAATTGTTAAATTAAATTAAATTAAATTTTGAAATTAAATTAAATTGAAATTAAATTTAATTTTAATTTAAATTGTTTATTTAATTTGAATTAAATTAAATTAATTTAATTTTAAATTAAATTATAAATTAATTTAAAATTAAATTTAAATTTAATTTAATTTAATTGAAATTTTAATTTAATTAATTTATTAAATTGAAATTAATTTTAAAATTTAATTTATTTGAATATTTTAAATAATTAAAATTTTAAATTCAATTTGAATTTAAATTTAATTTAAAATTTTAATTTTAAATTTTTTGTAAATTGAAATTAATTTAAATTTAAAAATTAAATTTTCAAAATTTTTTAAATTAAATTAAATTAAATTGAAATTGAATTTAAAATAAATTCAAAAAATTAATTCAAAAATAAAATAATTAAAAATCAAAAATAAAAATCAAATTTATTTGATTGATTTAAATTTTATTTATTATTAAAATTGATTCAAATTAAATTGAAAATTTAAATTGAAAATTCAATTAAAATTCAAATTAAAATTCAAATTAAATTCAAATTCAAATTCAAATTAAATTCAAATTAAATTCAAATCAAATTTAATTCAAATTCAAATTCAAATTAAATTCAAATTAAAATTAAATTCAAAATCAAATTAAATTCAAATTAAATTGAAATTCAAATTCAAAATTAAAAATAAATTCAAATTAAAATTCAAATTCAAAATAAATCAAATTGAAAAATTCAAAAAATGAAAATGAAATTAAATTATATTTAAAAATAAATTAAATTGTAAATGAAATTAAAATGAAATTTTGAATAAAATAATAAATGAAAATAAATAAATAATTATTCTAAAAAATATAAAAAGAATTACAAAATAAAAATCAAATCCAAAAAGAATATTTAATAAAATATATTTTTATTAATATATTTATTATTCTGATATTATATTTATTATATTATTTATTAATATAATATTGATAATAAATTTGATTCCATTATTATATTAATTTTGAATATATATTTTGATTTAATATTTATTATTGAAAAATGTTTAAAATATATAAATTAGAATAAAATTTGATTTTTTTTTATTTTTTTTTTGATTTATATTTATATAAATTGAAATAAAGTTGATAAAAAAAATATTATTTATTTTGATTTATACTTTTAAAAATTTATTTTTATTTTTAAACATTTTACATTATATATATTTTGGAATTGATATTTATTATTATATATTTATTAATTATATATTCATTCATTATATTTATATAATATAATTAATATTCATTTTTTATTTATTATTTTTCATTTCAAATTTATTTATTTTAATAATTAATAATAATAAATTTTGATTTATAATTAATTAATTAATTAATTCTAATATTTTTATTTTATTAATAATTCAATTATTATTTTCAAAATTTATTTTTATTTTATTTTATTAATTTTATTTTTTTTGATTTTTCAAAATTCATTTACACACAAAATAAAATGAAAATAAAATAAATTACAATTAAAAATATTTATTAAATTGTTTACAAAATATAAATTGAAATTGAAAATGAAAATTAAATTAAATTAAATTTTAAGTTGAAAATTGAATATAATTGAATTAATATTAATATTAATTATTATTTAATATTTTATAGATTAATTATTTTTGAAATTAAAATTAAATTATTATTTATAAATATTATTTATATTTTTGATAAAAGAATAATAAAATAATAAAATAATAAAATAATAAAGAAATAAAAATAATTAAAACAATTATCAATTTTATATTTATTTTTTTTCTCCTTTTATTTTTATATTTTCTCCATTTCAAAATACTTTTTATCTTTTCAAAATACTTTTTATCTTTTCTATTTTTTCTCCTTTTATTTTTATATTTTCTCCAATTTCAAAAATTTTTTTATCTTTTCTATTTTTTTCTCCTTTTTAATTTATAATTTTATTTTCTCCATTTCAAAAATACTTTTTATCTTTTTTATTAAATTAAATTAAATTAAATTAAATTAAATTAAATTAAATTAAATTAAATTCTTAAATTAAATTAAATTAAACAACTTTTTATTTAATTTTAAATTCAATTTCAAAATATCTTTTATTTATTTATTTATTTATTTTTGTTACAAAATTTTCAATAAATTAATTTAAAATGAGATTAATGAATAAATAATAAATAAATAAATAAAAAATAAATAAATAAAATGAATAGATATATAAATAGTTATTAATAATAATAATGAATATAAATAGAATATTTATTTAATATTAATTAATTATTAATTTTATTTAATTTCATTTTATTTTATAATTCAAATCTAAATGAAATTGAAATTGAAAATGAAAATGAAAATGAAATTAAATTATATTTAAAAATAAATTAAATTGTAAATGAAATTAAAATGAAATTTTGAATAAAATAATAAATGAAAATAAATAAATAATTATTCTAAAAATATAAAAAGAATTACAAAATAAAAAATCAAATCCAAAAAGAATATTTAATAAAATATATTTTTATTAATATATTTATTATTCTGATATTATATTTATTATATTATTTATTAATATAATATTGATAATAAATTTGATTCCATTATTATATTAATTTTGAATATATATTTTGATTTAATATTTTATTATTGAAAAATGTTTAAAAATATATAAATTAGAATAAAATTTGATTTTTTTTATTTTTTTTTTGATTTATATTTATATAAATTGAAATAAAAGTTGATAAAAATATTATTTATTTTGATTTATACTTTTAAAAATTTATTTTTATTTTTAAACATTTTACATTATATATATTTTGAATTGATATTTATTATTATATATTTATTAATTATATATTCATTCATTATATTTATATAATATAATTAATATTCATTTTTATTTATTATTTTTCATTTCAAATTTATTTATTTTAATAATTAATAATAATAAATTTTTGATTTATAATTAATTAATTAATTAATTCTAATATTTTTTATTTTATTTAATTTAAAATAAAATGAATAAAATTTATTTTTGATTTTTCAATTTAAAATTTAAAATTCAAAATTCAAAATTGATTAAAAATAAATTTAATTGTAAATCAAAATTGAAATTGAAAATGAAAATGAAAATGAAATTTCAAAAGAAATGAAATCAAAATAAATATTAATTATTCCAAAAGAATATTTAATAGAATATTTAATAAAATATATTTTTATTAATAGATTTATTATTCTTATATTATATTTATTATATTATTTATTAATATAATATTGATAATAAATTTGATTACATTATTATATTAATTTTAAATATAATTAAATTGATATTTATTATTGAAAATGTTTGTAATATATATATTTTTTATTTTTTTTTTTCATTTTTGATTTATATTTATTAATTATATATATTATTAGAAGTAATAATAATAATAATTTGATTATTTATTCATTAATTTATAATATTTTTAATGTTGGAAAATAAAATAAAATATTTTCATTTCTTTTTTTATTTTCTTAATGATTTATAAATGAAAAAAAAAGATATTTAATATTAAAATAAATTCATTGAAAAATAAATCTAAATTACATTCTGTTGTAAATAAATAAATAAATAAAAACAATTCTTTTTGTTTTTTTTTAATAAATTTTTCCATAATTGATAATACTTTTACAAAAATTGAAAATAAATATTCTCCATTTTCAACCCATTTTTCAAGATATAAAAATTAAGTATATCAAAACACAAACACATATTAGTGAGGGGAACGGGGGAGAACTAGTGAAAGGGGGGGTAAGAGGAGCAACCGAGCGAAAATTTTTGTATTTTTGACAAACTGAGATTTGTCAAACAAATCCGAATAGGATTTATTTAATGAGAAAGGATTCCTTTCGAATAAACAAATAAATAAATCCATATGAAAGACTTGTTTGACAAATCTCAGTTTGTAATTCAAAACAACATACAAGACATTTCGAATATCGAGGTTTGACAACCCTGAGGGTTGGTAACAACGGCTGTAAGTCGGTGTTAACGGGGAGGAGGCGGGCACTATTCACTTTTTATTAATTTATTCTATTTTTTTATTTTTATTTTTTTTTCTTTTTATAAATTAGAATAAAATTTGATTTTTTTTTTATTTTTTTTTTGATTTATATTTATATAAATTGAAATAAAGTTGATAAAAATATTATTTATTTTGATTTATACTTTTAAAATTTTATTTTTATTTTTAAACATTTTATATTATATATATTTTGAATTGATATTTATTATTATATATTTATTAATTATATATTCATTCATTATATTTATATAATATAATTAATATTCATTTTTATTTATTATTTTTCATTTCAAATTTATTTATTTTAATAATTAATAATAATAAATTTTGATTTTATAATTAATTAATTAATTAATTCTAATATTTTTTTATTTTATTAATAATTCAATTATTATTTTCAAAAATTTATTTTTTATTTATTTTATTAATTTTATTTTTGATTTTTCAAAATTCATTTATACACAAAATAAAATGAAAATAAAATAAATTACAATTAAAAATATTTATTAAATTGTTTACAAAATATAAATTGAAATTGAAAATGAAATTGAAAAAAATGAAATTGAAAATGAAATTGAAAATGTAATTGAAAATTGAAATTGAAAATGAAAATGAAATGAAATGAAAATGTAATTGAAAATGTAATTGAAAATGTAATTGAAAATGAAATTTAAAAATAATTGAAAAATTTTTAAAATGAAATTGAAAAAATTAAAAAATGAATTGAAAAAAAAAAAAATTTAAAATATACCAAATTTTTAAATTTTTATTTTTGTTTTAAAATTCAAATCAAAAAAAAAATTTTAAAATTAAATTAAAATTTGAAAATTTTCATTAAAATTTTTTTTTTTTTTTTTAAAATTAAATTAAATTCAAAAAAAATAAATTTAAATTTAAATTAAATTCAAATTAAATTCCAAATTAAATTTAAATTTGAATATAAATTCAAAATTCAAATTAAAATTCAAATTAAATTCAAATTAAATTAAATTAAATTCAAATCAAATTAAATTCAAATTAAATTCAAATCTTAAATCAAATTCAAATTAAATTCAATTCAAATTAAATTCAAATTTTTATATATAAAATCAAATTAAATTAAATTCAAATTTTAAATTAAATTCAAATCAAATTAAAATTAAATTAAATTTAAATTCAAATCAAATTTAAATTCAAAATTAAATTGAAAATTTAATGAAAAATAAATTGAAAAAATGAAAATGAAATTAAATTATATTTTTAAAATAAATTAAATTGTAAATGAAATTAAAATGAAATTTTGAATAAAATAATAAATGAAAATAAATAAATAATTATTCTAAAAATATAAAAGAATTTTTAAAATAAAAATCAAATCCAAAAAGAATATTTAATAAAATATATTTTTATTAATATATTTATTATTCTGATATTATATTTATTATATTATTTATTAATATAATATTGATAATAAATTTGATTCCATTATTATATTGATTTTGAATATATATTTTGATTTAATATTTATTATTGAAAAATGTTTAAAATATATAAATTAGAATAAAATTTGATTTTTTTTATTTTTTTTTGATTTATATTTATATAAATTGAAATAAAGTTGATAAAAAAATATTATTTATTTTGATTTATACTTTTAAAAATTTATTTTTATTTTTAAACATTTTACATTATATATATTTTGAATTAATATTTATTATTATATATTTATTAATTATATATTCATTTTATTATATTTATATAATATAATTAATATTCATTTTTATTTATTATTTTTCATTTCAAATTTATTTATTTTAATAATTAATAATAATAAATTTTGATTTATAATTAATTAATTAATTAATTTTAATATTTTTTTATTTTATTAATAATTCAATTATTATTTTCAAAATTTATTTTTATTTATTTTATTAATTTTATTTTTTTTGATTTTTCAAAATTTATTTACACACAAAATAAAATGAAAATAAAATAAATTACAATTAAAAATATTTATTAAATTGTTTACAAAATATAAATTGAAATGTAATTGAAAATTAAATTAAAATTAAATTTTAAGTTGAAAATTGAATATAATTGAATTAATAATTGATATTAATTATTATTTAATATTTTATAGATTAATTATTTTTGAAATTAAAATTAAATTATTATTTATAAATATTATTTATATTTTTGATAAAAGAATAATAAAATAATAAAATAATAAAATAATAAAGAAATAAAAATAATTAAAACAACTATCAATTTTATATTTATTTTTTTCTCCTTTTATTTTTTTATATTTTCTCCATTTCAAAAATACTTTTTATCTTTTCAAAAATACTTTTATCTTTTTTTTTAAAATAATTTTATATTCTTTTTCATTTTTTTTTTTTTTTAATTTAAATTTTTAAATCTCCATTTCAAAAAATAAATTTTTATCTTTTTATTAAATTAAATTAAATTAAATTAAATTAAATTAAATTAAATTAAACTTTAAATTAAAATTATTTTTTATTTTTAATTAAATTCAAAATATCTTTTATTTATTTATTTATTTATTTTTGTTTTCAAAATTTTCAATAAATTAAATTGAAATTTAAATTAATGAATAAAGAATAAATCAAATAAATAAATCAAATAAAATGAATATATATATATAAATAAATTATTAAATCAAATTTTGAATTTAAAATATAAATAAATAAATTAAATATTTATTTTAATATTAATTAATTTTTATTAATTTTAATTTAAAATATTTTATAATTCAAATCTAAATTAAATTGAAATTGAAAATGAAAATGAAATTAAATTAGATTTAAAATAAATTAAATTGTAAATGAAATTAAAATGAAATTTTGAATAAAAATAATAAATGAAAATAAATAAATAATTATTCTAAAAATATAAAAAGAATTACAAAATAAAAATCAAATTCAAAAAAAGAATATTTAATAAAATATATTTTTATTAATATATTTATTATTCTGATATTATATTTATTATATTATTTATTAATATAATATTGATAATAAATTTGATTATATTATTATATTAATTTTGAATATATATTTTGATTTAATATTTATTATTGAAAAATGTTTAAAATATATAAATTAGAATAAAATTTGATTTTTTTTATTTTTTTTTTGATTTATATTTATATAAATTGAAATTAAAGTTGATAAAAAAAATATTATTTATTTTGATTTATACTTTTAAAAATTTATTTTTATTTTTAAACATTTTACATTATATATATTTTGAATTGATATTTATTATTATATATTTATTAATTATATATTCATTTGTTATATTTATATAATATAATTAATATTCATTTTTATTTTATTATTAATTCAAATATTATTTTATTTTTATTTATTTTATTGATTTATTTGTTTGAAATTAAAATGAAATTTTTGAATAAAAAATATTAATTATTCAAAAATGGAAAAGAATTAGAATTAGAAAATCAAATCAAAAAAAAGAATATTTAATTAATAAAATATATTTTTGATTTAATATTTATTATTGAAATATATAAATTGGAATAAATTTTGATTTTTTTTGATTTATATTTATATAAATTGAAATAAAATTGATAAAAAATATTATTTATTTTGATTTCTACTTTTAAAAATTTATTTTTATTTTTAAACATTTTATATTATATATTTTGAATTGATATTTATTATTATATATTTATTAATTATATATTCATTTTTGATTTATTATTTTTCATTTCAAATTTATATATTTTTATTTTCCCCTAAATTCATAAAAATAAATTAAAATGAATTAAATTTAAAAATATTTATTTATTTATTTATAAATAAAATATAAATATGAATTGAAATTAAAATGAAATTTTGAATAAAAGAAATATTAATTATTCCAAAAAAAATGGAAAAGAATTAGAAAATCAAATCAAAAAATATTTAATAAATAAAATATATTTTTATTTATATATTTTTATTCATATTTTTATATATTTTTATTTTATTTTTTTGGATTGAAAATGATAATAATAATAAATGAAAAGAAATAAATGTTAATTCATTATTTCAAAAATAGAAAATAAAATTTAATAAAATTTATATTTATATTTATATTTATATATTTTCAAATAATATCAATACAAAATCATAAAAATCAATTAAAAAAAATTAAATGATAAAAATATTTTATTAAATAATTTGCAAATATTAAATTTTTGTAAATTATTATTTGATTGAATTTGTTATTAAAAATAAAAATTAAAATTAAAAATAATAAAATTATTAAATAAATTATATTTAAAATAGAATGAAATTAATAAATTAAATAAATAAATAATATTAAATTAAATATATTAAATAGAAATTAATATTTATTATAAATAATGAATATTAATAAATTATTAATTAGATATAAATTTATAATCTAAATTTGAATAAATTATATATATTCAATACATTTGTGAGTTATAAATATTTTTTAAAAATTTGAATACATATTTGAATAAACTTGATTCAATAAATTTTATCTAAAATTGCAAATAATCACTTTTTTTTCTCTTCAATTCAAAACTCATTTTACGGGAAAAAAGAAAAAAATCAAAAATCAAGAAAAAAAAAAAAGAAAAATTGAGTAAATTAATCAAATCAATAAAATGTGTTTTTTTTTAAATTGAATAAATTAAAATTATTTTTTTCCCTTCTCTTTCATTTTTATTAGATTCATTCATTTTTTTTTGCAAATTAATTTGTTTTTCTCTCAACTAAACCCTTATTAAGAATCAAAAATTATATTTAATTTAAAATCAAAAATTTGAAAAAAAAAAATTTCATTTATTCCATTATCCTCAATAAAGAAATGAAATTTAACTGATCTGTTTTAATCCTTTTAGGAAATATTTCTCTCTTTTTTCTTGATTGGATATTTTTTTTTTGATTTTTCTTTTTATTTTGATTTCCTGAAAACTTGTTTGAATGTGAGAATATATTTTTTATTTTTTCAAAGTTTTTTCTTTGTTTATTTTGAATTGTTTCTGTCTTTTTTATTGTTTCAAAGTTTTTGTTTTTGTTTTTGTTTTTGTTGTTGAAAATGTTATTTTATTCTGATTACAAACTAGAAAAAAAAATTTTACAATCAAATCCCATTTTTTTTTAATCTTAAATAACAATAAATCTCATAACAAAAGAAATTAATATATACAATCATCAAGAAAATTAATTCAGATTTATTCTCTTAAAACATTTAATTTTATTTTTTTTTTCATTTTTCATTTTTTTGATTGATTATCCTATTAAATTTAAATTTAATAAATAAATTAAATATAATAAATAGATATAAATATTAATTATAAATAATGAATATAAATAAAATATTTATTAATTATTAATTAATTATTAATATAAATATTTATATTAATTTACAATCTAAATTTATCAAATTAAAAATTAAAATAAAATTAAATTAATTATATTTAAAATAAATTTAATAAATTAAATTAAATATAATAAATAGATATAAATATCAATTATAAATAATGAATATAAATAAAATATTTAATTAATTATTAATTTATTATTAATATAAATATTTATATTAATTTGTAATCTAAATTTATCAAATTAAAAATTAAAATAAAATTAAATTAATCATATTTAAAAATAAATTTAATAAATTAATTAAATATAATAAATAGATATAAATATTAATTATAAATAATGAATATAAATAAAATATTAATAAATTATTAATTAATTATTAATATAAATATTTATATTAATTTACAATCTAAATTTATCAAATTAAAAATTAAAATAAAATTAAATTAATCATATTTAAAAATAAATTTAATAAATAAATTAAATATAATAAATAGATATAAATATTAATTATAAATAATGAATATAAATAAAATATTTATTAAATTATTAATTTATTATTAATATAAATATTTATATTAATTTGTAATCTAAATTTAACAAATTAAAAATTAAAATAAAATTAAATTAATTATATTTAAAAATAAAATTTAATAAATTAAATTAAATATAATAAATAGATATAAATATTAATTATAAATAATGAATATAAATAAAATATTAATTAATTATTAATTAATTATTAATATAAATATTTATATTAATTTGTAATCTAAATTTATCAAATTAAAAATTAAAAATAAAATTAAATTAAATTAAATTTTATTTTAAAATAAAATTTAATAAATTAAATTAAATATAATAAATAGATATAAATATTAATTATAAATAATGAATATAAATAAAAATATTAATTAAATTATTAATTTAAATTAATATAAATATTTATATTAATTTGTAATCTAAATTTAACAAATTAAAAATTAAAATAAAATTAAATTAATCATATTTAAAATAAAATGAATAAATAAATTAAATATAATAAATAGATATAAATATTAATTATAAATAATGAATATAAATAAAATATTTATTAATTATTAATTAATTACTAATATAAATATTAATATTGATTTGTAATCTAAATTTAACAAATTAAAAATTAAAATAAAATTAAATTAAAAATAAATTAAATATAATTGAATAGATATTAATAATAATTATTTGTTATTTTATTATTTTTAGATTGATTTTTCCAATAATTTATAATTAAATATTAATTTAAATTTTAAATAAAAATTAATTAAAAAAATTTAATTAAATTTTAAATTAAAAAATAAATAAAAGGGAAAAAATAATTATTTTTCTCTTTTATCCTTTTTATTTTTATTTTTTATTTTATTTTTTCTCCTTTTTATTTTTAATTAAAAATTCATTAGTTCAATTATTTCCTTTTTTTTTTGTTTTTTTGTTTTTTTGTTTTTATAATAATTTTATTTCAAAATTATTAAATTAATTATATTTAAAATAAATTGAATAAATTAATTAAATATAATAAATAGATATAAATATATAAATATTATATAAATAATGAATATAAATAAAATATTTATTAAATATTAATTAAATACTAATATAAATATTTATATTAATATGTAATCTAAATTTAACAAATTAAAAATTAAAATAAAATTAAATTAATCATATTTAAAATAAATTGAATAAATAAATTAAATATAATAAATAGATAAATATTAATTATAAATAATGAATATAAATAAAATATTTAATTAAATTATTAATTAAATATAATATAAATATTTATATTAATTTGTAATCTAAATTTAACAAATTAAAAATTAAAAATAAAATTAAATTAATCATATTTAAAATAAATTGAATAAATTAAAATTAAATAATATAATAAATAGATATAAATATTAATTATAAATAATGAATATAAATAAAATATTAATTAAATATTAATTAATATAAATATTTATATTTATATTAATATGTAATCTAAATTTAAATTTAAATAAAAAATTAAAAATTAAATTAAAAATAAAATAAAATCATATTTAAAAATAAATTTAATAAATAAATTAAATTAAATATAATAAATAGATATAAATATTAATTATAAATAATGAATATAAATAAATATTTAAAATAAAATAAATTAATTAATTAAATATTAATTAAAAAATATAAATAAATATTATATTAATATGTAATCTAAATTTAACAAATTAAAAAATAAAAAATAAAAATTAAATTAAATATATTTTAAAATAAATTGAATAAAATAAATTAATATAAATATAAATAAATAGATATAAATATTAATTATAAATAATGAATATAAATAAAATATTTATTAAATATTAATTAATTATTAATATAAATATTTATATTAATATGTAATCTAAATTTAACAAATAAATAAATAAAAAATCATTTCTTTTTATTTTATTTATTGGAAATAGAAATAGAAATATAAATATAAATATAAATATAAATATAAATATAAATATAAATATAAATATAAATATAAATATAAATATAAATATAAATATAAATATAAATATAAATATAAATTATGTGTTATTTGTCTTCTTAAATGAAAATAAATCAATTCATTTGTTTTGTAAATTATTCATTCAATAGTTTCTAAATCATTTTTAAAAGCCAAATAAATAAATATCAAATCAATCTGAAAATCAATCTGAAAATAAATCTGAAAATAAATCTGAAAATAAATCTGAAAATCAATCTGAAAATCAATCTGAAAATCAATCTTAAAATAAATCTGAAAATCAATCTGAAAATAAATCTGAAAATAAATCTGAAAATAAATCTGAAAATAAATCTTAAAATAAATCTGAAAATAAATCTGAAAATAAATCTGAAAATAAATCTGAAAATAAATCTGAAAATAAATCTGAAAATAAATCTGAAAATCAATCTGAAAATAAATCTGAAAATAAATCAAAATAAATCTGAAAATAAATCTTAAAATAAATCTAAAAATAAATCTGAAAATAAATCTGAAAATAAATCTGAAAATAAATCTGAAAATAAATCTGAAAATCAATCTGAAAATAAATCTGAAAATAAATCTGAAAATAAATCTGAAAATAAATCTTAAAATAAATCTGAAAATAAATCTGAAAATAAATCTGAAAATAAATCTGAAAATAAATCTGAAAATAAATCTGAAAATAAATCTGAAAATAAATCTGAAAATAAATCTGAAAATAAATCTGAAAATCAATCTTAAAATAAATCTTAAAATCAATCTGAAAATCAATCAATTTATTTTTCGTTATTTTTGTTTTAAATTATCAACAACAAGAACAACAAGAAATTTCCTTCAATAAATGTAAATTAAAATTAAAATTAAAAATTAAAAATTTAGAATTAATATTAATAAATTTATTTTGTTAATGAATAGTTTTTTTGTTTTGATTATTTATATTGAAAGAAAAATTAATTTTAATATTATTATATTATTATTATTAATATTAATATTGATTATTTTTTGATTTTTTGATTTTTGATATTTTAAATAAATAAAAAGATTTTGTTAATTATTTTTGAATCTTATATTAATTAATTTAGAATCAATTAATTAATTAATTAATTAATTATAAATTCTTTTCATTTTTGATTTTTGATTTTTGATTTTTGATTTTATAAAGATTACATTAATTAAAATGTTTTTGAAAATGAATTTATTTTTGTTTTTTTGTTTTTAAAAAATAAAAGCACTAATCAAAATTTTCAATTTAAAACCTATTTAACCTAATAAAAAATAATAAATAAAATAAATATAAAATTAATAATAGAAATAAAATAATTAATTTAAATTTATTATTTAATTATTTATAATTGAAATAAAAATAATAAAAATATTTAATTAAATAATTAATAATAAAAATAAATAATAAAAATAATTTTATAATTTGAAATAAATATAAAATTAATAATAGAAATAAAATAATTAATTTAAATTTATTATTTAATTATTTATAATTGAAATAAAAATAATAAAAATAATTAATTAAATAATTAATAATAAAAATAAATAATAAAATAATTTTATAATTTGAAATAAATATAAAATTAATAATAGAAATAAAATAATTAATTTAAATTTATTATTTAATTATTTATAATTGAAATAAAATAATAAAAAAATAATAAATTAAATAATTAATAATAAAAATAAATAATAAAAATATAATTTTATAATTTAAAATAAATATAAAATAAATAATAGAAATAAAATAATTAATTTAAATTTATTATTTAATTATTTATAATTGAAATAAAAATAATAAAAATATTTAATTAAATAATTAATAATAAAAAAAATAAAATAAAAAAATATAATTTTATAATTTAAAATAAAATATAAAATTAATAATAAAATAAAATATTTAATTTAAATTTATTATTTAATTATTTATAATTGAAATAAGAATTTAAATTAAATTTTTAAATTGTAAATAAATAAATAAATAAATTAATAATCTAAATTTACTTTTAAATTAATTTGAATTTGAATATTTTTTAGTGTTTGGTGTTTCCTTTCATTTTCTAAAGGTAATTTTTATATTTATATTTATATTTATAAATATTCTTTGAAAAGAAAAAAATGAAAAATGAAAAATGAAAAATGAATTTGGAAATTTAAAAATAAAAATTATTAAAAACAAAAACAAAAACAAAAACAAAAACAAAAATGAATTAGAAATAAATTATTGATTTATTTTATTTTATTATTTATTAATCAATTAATGATATTTTCCAAAATCAAAATTTATTTATTTAAAAATAAAAAAAAATAAAAATAAATAAATAAATAAAAATAATTTTAAAATGATAAATAATTTAGAATAATAGATAAATCTAATCTAATTTAATCTAATCTAATTTAATTTAATTGAAAAAGAAATTCCATTAATTAATTTTGATAAATTATAATTATAAATAATGATAGATATTAATAAATATAAATTTAGATTTTTTTTGGAATTATTTTTATTTTGGAAATGAAGATGAATAAAATAAAATAAAATAAAATAAAATAAACATTTTATCTAATATAAATATAAATATAAAAATAAATTAGAATAAATATTAATTATAAATAGAATAAAATTAATTAATTAATTAATTTATTTATTTTTGGAAATTAAAATAAACTTACAAATAATAAATTAGTTAATAAAGTAATTTTTGGATTTAGATATTAAATTTACTTGAAATAAAATATATAAATATAAATATAAATATATAAATATAAATATAAATATAAATATAAGAAAGGATCATATCGCGTACTTTGTCGTTTTTCGAGTAAATGCCCCAATGTCTTTCAACTTCACCTCCCCCAATGCACCGGCCTTCGGCCTCTCCGCTACGCTACGGCGGGGAGGCTCAGTTGACGACTTGGGGCTTTACACGAAGACGACAAATGTCGCGTTTCTTATTTATTTCTTTTCATTATTGTTCTTATATTGTTCAATTTTGATTAGAATTATTAATTATTAAATTGATTTTAAATTGATTTAATTTGGATTGATTAATAATTAATAATTAGAAATAAATAAGGGCGTAGACTCGGGTGAGTATGTTAACACCAGCTTTTTCTTTGGGCGGGTGGCTAATTTCAAAGCTTAAAACATTGCCAAAGATGAACATCCCCCTTTTTTATTTTTATTTTTATTTTTATTTTTATTTTTATTTTTATTTTTATTTTCAAATTTTTTTCAATTTTCAATAGATTTATTTATATATTATATATATAAAAAAGAAAAAATGAAAAATGAAGAAGAAAAAATGAATTCCACTTTTTAAAAAAAAATCCACAAAAACATTTTTTTCCATTTTTTCTTTTCAATTTTTTTTATTTAAATTTAGAATAATTTTAATTAAGGAATTGTATCTAAATTTCAATTACTTTGAAAGTTTATATTTATATTTATTTTTATTTTCATTTTTTTTTGTTTATATTATTTATTTACTTCAATCTTTTATTATTTATTTATTTATTTATTTATTTATTAATTAATTAAAATCTAAAATAATTTTTAATTTATAAATAAATAAATAATAAATAAATTAATTAATTACATTCAAAGTTTACATGATTTTTATTTTGATTTTGATTTTGATTTTGATTTTGATTTTGATTTTGATTTTGATTTTGATTTCAAAAATGTTAAATAAATAAATAAATAAATAAAAAATCATTTCTTTTTATTTTATTTATTGAAAATATAAATATAAATATAAATATAAATATAAATATAAATATAAATATAAATATAAATATAAATATAAATATAAATATAAATATAAATATAAATATAAATATAAATATAAATATAAATATAAATATAAATATAAATATAAATATAAATATAAATTATTTGTCTTCTTAAATGAAAATAAATCAATTCATTTGTTTTGTAAATTATTTATTCAATAGTTTCTAAATCATTTTTAAAAGCCAAATAAATAAATATCAAATCAATCTGAAAATAAATCTGAAAATAAATCTAAAAATAAATCTAAAAATAAATCTGAAAATAAATCTGAAAATAAATCTGAAAATAAATCTGAAAATAAATCTGAAAATAAATCTAAAAATAAATCTGAAAATAAATCTGAAAATAAATCTGAAAATAAATCTGAAAATAAATCTGAAAATAAATCTTAAAATAAATCTAAAAATAAATCTGAAAATAAATCTGAAAATAAATCTGAAAATAAATCTGAAAATAAATCTTAAAATAAATCTAAAAATAAATCTGAAAATAAATCTGAAAATAAATCTGAAAATAAATCTGAAAATAAATCTGAAAATCAATCTTAAAATAAATCTGAAAATAAATCTTAAAATCAATCTGAAAATAAATCTGAAAATAAATCTGAAAATAAATCTGAAAATAAATCTGAAAATAAATCTGAAAATAAATCTTAAAATAAATCTGAAAATAAATCTGAAAATAAATCTAAAAATAAATCTGAAAATAAATCTGAAAATAAATCTGAAAATAAATCTGAAAATAAATCTGAAAATAAATCTGAAAATAAATCTGAAAATAAATCTGAAAATAAATCTGAAAATCAATCTGAAAATAAATCTGAAAATAAATCTGAAAATAAATCTGAAAATAAATCTGAAAATAAATCTGAAAATAAATCTGAAAATAAATCTGAAAATAAATCTGAAAATAAATCTGAAAATAAATCTGAAAATAAATCTGAAAATAAATCTGAAAATAAATCTGAAAATAAATCTGAAAATAAATCTGAAAATAAATCTGAAAATAAATCTGAAAATAAATCTGAAAATAAATCTGAAAATAAATCTGAAAATAAATCTTAAAATAAATCTGAAAATAAATCTAAAAATAAATCTTAAAATAAATCTGAAAATAAATCTGAAAATAAATCTGAAAATAAATCTGAAAATAAATCTTAAAATAAATCTGAAAATAAATCTGAAAATAAATCTGAAAATAAATCTGAAAATAAATCTGAAAATAAATCTGAAAATAAATCTGAAAATAAATCTAAAAATAAATCTGAAAATAAATCTGAAAATAAATCTGAAAATAAATCTGAAAATAAATCTGAAAATAAATCTGAAAATCAATCTAAAAATAAATCTGAAAATAAATCTGAAAATAAATCTTAAAATAAATCTTAAAATAAATCTGAAAATAAATCTGAAAATAAATCTGAAAATAAATCTAAAAATAAATCTGAAAATAAATCTGAAAATAAATCTAAAAATAAATCTGAAAATAAATCTGAAAATAAATCTGAAAATAAATCTGAAAATAAATCTGAAAATAAATCTAAAAATAAATCTGAAAATAAATCTGAAAATAAATCTTAAAATAAATCTGAAAATAAATCTAAAAATAAATCTTAAAATAAATCTTAAAATAAATCTAAAAATAAATCTGAAAATAAATCTGAAAATAAATCTGAAAATCAATCTAAAAATAAATCTTAAAATAAATCTGAAAATAAATCTTAAAATAAATCTAAAAATAAATCTGAAAATAAATCTAAAAATAAATCTGAAAATAAATCTGAAAATAAATCTGAAAATAAATCTGAAAATAAATCTGAAAATAAATCTGAAAATAAATCTTAAAAAAAATCAAAATAAATCTTAAAAATAAATCTGAAAATAAATCTGAAAATAAATCTGAAAATAAATCTGAAAATCAATCTGAAAATAAATCTTAAAATAAATCTGAAAATAAATCTGAAAATAAATCTGAAAATAAATCTAAAATAAATCTGAAAATAAATCTGAAAATAAATCTGAAAATAAATCTTAAAATAAATCTGAAAATAAATCTGAAAATAAATCTGAAAATAAATCTGAAAATAAATCTGAAAATAAATCTGAAAATAAATCTGAAAATAAATCTGAAAATAAATCTGAAAATAAATCTAAAAATCAATCTAAAAATAAATCTGAAAATAAATCTGAAAATAAATCTGAAAATAAATCTGAAAATCAATCTGAAAATAAATCTGAAAATAAATCTGAAAATAAATCTGAAAATAAATCTAAAAATAAATCTGAAAATAAATCTGAAAATAAATCTGAAAATAAATCTAAAAATAAATCTGAAAATAAATCTGAAAATAAATCTGAAAATAAAAAAAAAATCTAAATTGAAAATAAATCTGAAAATAAATCTGAAAATAAATCTGAAAATAAATCAAAAAATAAATCTTAAAATAAATCTAAAAATAAAATAAATAAATCTAAAAATAAATCTTAAAAATAAATCTAAAATTAAAATCAATCTGAAAATAAATCTGAAAATAAATCTTAAAAATAAATCTGAAAATAAATCTGAAAATAAATCTGAAAATAAATCTTAAAATAAATCTGAAAATAAATCTTTGTAAAATAAAATCTTAAAATAAATCTAAAAATAAATCTTAAAATAAATCTGAAAATAAATCTGAAAATAAATCTGAAAATAAATCTGAAAATAAATCTGAAAATAAATCTTAAAATAAATCTGAAAATAAATCTGAAAATAAATCTAAAAATAAATCTGAAAATCAATCAATTTATTTTTCGTTATTTTTGTTTTAAATTATCAACAACAACAACAACAAGAACAATAATAACAATAAGAAATTTCCTTCAATAAATGTAAATTAAAATTAAAATTAAAAATTAAAAATTTAGAATTAATATTAATAAATTTATTTTGTTAATGAATAGTTTTTTTTGTTTTGATTATTGATATTGAAAGAAAAATTGATTTTAATATTATTATTAATATTAATATTGATTATTTTTTGATTTTTTGATTTTTGATTACATTTTAAATAATTAAAAAGATTTTGTTAATTATTTTTGAATCTTATATTAATTAATTTAGAATCAATTAATTAATTAATTAATTAATTATAAATTCTTTTCATTTTTGATTTTTGATTTTTGATTTTTGATTTTATAAAAATAAACATTAATTAAAATGTTTTTGAAAACCTAAAAACATATTTTGTTTTTGTTTTAAAAAATAAAAATAAAATAAAATAATAAATCAAAATTTTCAATTTAAAACCTAAATACAATAAAAATAATAAAAAAATAATAAATAAAAATTAAAAATAAATTTAAAATAAATAATTAATTTAAAAATAATTAATTTAAATTTATTATTTAATTATTTATAATTGAAATAAAAATAATAAAAATATTTAATTAAATAATTAATAATAAAAATAAATAATAAAAATATAATTTTATAAAATTTAAATTAAATATAAAATAAATAATAAAATAAAATAAAATTTTTAATTTATTAAATTTAATTATTTATAATTGAAATAAAATAAAATTAAATTTTTAAATTTTTAAGTAAATAAATAAATAAATTTACTTTTTTGAATTGAATTGAATTGAATTGAATTGAATTGATTTTTATTAGTTTTGAATTTCCTTTCATTTTGTGATAATTTATTTTTATTTTTATTTTATAATTTTTATTCTTCTAAGAAAAAAATGAAAAAATGAAAAAATGAAAAATGAAAAATGAAAAATGAAAAATTAAAAATAATTTAATTAATTTTATTAATTAATTAATGATATTTTCCAAATCAAAAATCCATTTATTTATAAATAAAAATATAAATAAAAATAATTTGGAATAAATTAATAAATGAATAATAATAAATAAATAAATAAATAAATAATCAGATAAATTGAATCTAATCTAATCTAATCTAATCTAATCTAAATGAAGTGAAAAAGAAGTTTCATTAATTCAATAAATAAATAAATAATTAATTAATTAATTTTGGTAAATTGTGGATTATAAATAATGATTTTTTTTTTGGAAGAATTGAAAATGAATAAAATAAAGATTTTATCTAATATAAAAATAAAAATATAAGTAAAATTAATTAATTAATTTATAAATTTATAAATTTTGTGAATTAAAATAAACTTACAAGTAAATTAGTTAATAAAGTAGTTTTGGATTTAGATATTAAATTGTCTTGAAATAAAAAGTTTTCAAAATAAATAAAAATAATTAATTAAATAATTAATAATAAAAATAAATAATAAAATATAATTTTATAATTTAAATTAAATATAAAATTAATAATAGAAATAAAATAAATAATTTAAATTTATTAATAATAAAAATAAATAATAAAATATAATTTTATAATTTAAATTAAATATAAAATTAAGAATAGAAATAAAATCAATAATTTAAATTTATTAATAATAAAAATAAATAATAAAATAATAAAATAATAAAATGATAAATATTTTAAAATGAATACAGACATTTTAAGGAATTCCAAAAACTTATAAAAAAATTAATAATCAATTTTTTTTATTTTTTATTTTTATTTTTATGGAATATTTTGAATCAATAAAAAAAGAAAAGAAAAGAAAAAGAAAAATTGGATTTTTAATTTATTTATTTTAGATAAAAATATTAAAAGAAATGAAACAAACAAAACAAAACAAATTTGATGATTTTTTTTTGTTTCTAAATAAAACATATAAAAATAATATCAATTTGATTTTGTTTTTTATATTTATATTTAGATTTTATTTTCAGAACAAATTATCAATAGATTTTGAATTTTGAATTTGATTTAAATTTGATTTAAATTTTGATTTAAATTTTGATTTTGAATTTGATTTAAAATTTAAATTTTGATTTAAATTTTGGAAATGAAAAAAAAATGAAATGAATTAGAAATAAATTATTGATTGATTATTAATTAATTGATTGATATTTTCCAAATCAAAATTTATTTAATAAAAATAAAATAATTTAAAATAATAAATAAATAAATAATAGATAATAATCAGATAAATTGAATCTAAATGAAGTGAAAAAGAAATTTAATTAATTAATTACCTTTGATAAATTATAAATATAAATAATGATATAAATAAGTATAAATTTAGATTTTTGAAATTATTGATTTTTTATTTTTGAATTTAAATTTATAAATTATTTTGTTATAAATTTGTTTATAATATATATAAATAAATTGATTTTTTTTATTTTTAATTTAAATTATAAATAAATTGAAAATTAAATTTATATATTTTATATATAGAGAGAAATTGATTTTTATTTTTGAATATAAATTATAAATAAATTGAAATTAAATTAATTAATTATTTTGTTATAAATTTGTTTATAATATATATAAATAAATTGATTTTTTTATTTTTATTTAAATTTAAAAATAAATTGAAAATTAAATTTATATATTTTATATATAGAGAGAAATTGATTTTTATTTTTGAATATAAATTATAAATAAATTGGAAATTAAATTAATAAATTATTTTGTTATAAATTTGTTTATAATATATATAAATAAATTGATTTTTATTTTTAATTTAAATTATAAATAAATTGAAAAATAAATTTATATATTTTATATATAGAGAGAAATTGATTTTTATTTTTGAATATAAATTATAAATAAATTGAAAATTAAATTAATTAATTATTTTGTTATAAATTTGTTTATAATATATATAAATAAATTGATTTTTATTTTTAATTTAAATTATAAATAAATTGAAAATTAAATTTATATATTTTATATATAGAGAGAAATTGATTTTTATTTTTGAATATAAATTATAAATAAATTGAAATTAAATTAATTAATTATTTTGTTATAAATTTGTTTATAATATATATAAATAAATTGATTTTTAAATTTTGATTTAAATTTTTGGAAATGAAAAAATGAAATGAATTAGAAATAAATTATTGATTGATTATTATTTTTAATTTAATTGATTGATTTTTCCAAAATTGAAAATTTATTAATAAAAATAAAATAATTTAAAATAATAAATAAATAAATAATAGATAATAATCAGATAAATTGAATCTAAATGAAGTGAAAAGAAATTTAATTAATTATTTTAATAAATTATAAATTATAAAATAAATATAAATTTAGAAATTTTGAAATTTTTGATTTTTATTTTTTTAAAAATTAATAAATAAAATAAAATAAATTTGTTTAATAAAATATATAAATAAATTGATTTTTAATTTTTAATTTAAATTTTTTATTAAGTCGTTTTCGATTGACTGAGGATGAAATAATGTAAATTTATACAAAAATTTTTAAAAATTAATAAAAAATAACAAAAAATGAAAAAAATCATAAAAATTTTTTCATTTTTTTCATTTTTTCATTTCAATTTTTATCCAAATCTAGAATAATTTTTAGTTAAAAATTGCAATAAAATTAAATTTAGTTTTCAACTTGATATTATTTTCATTTTTTTCATTTCAATTTTTATCCAAATCTAGAATAATTTTCAGTTAAGAAATTGCAACCAAACGTTAAATAAATCTTCAACTTGATATTATTTTCATTTTTTTGTCAATTTTTACATTATTTTTTACATTATTTTTTACAAATTTTTTTCATTTTTTTTTCATTTCAATTTTTTATCCAAATCTAGAATAACTTTTAGTTAAGAAATTGCAACCAAACGTTACTCAGTCTTCAACTTGATATTATTTTCATTTTTTTTATTCATTTCAATTTTTTATCCAAATCTAAAATAACTTTCAGTTAAGAGATTGCAACCAAACGTTACTTAGTCTTCAACTTGATATTATTTTCATTTTTTTTTTTCATTTCAATTTTTTATCCAAATCTAGAATAACTTTCAGTTAAGAAATTGCAACCAAACGTTAGTTAGTCTTCAACTTGATATTATTTTCATTTTTTTTTTTTTCATTTTTTTTTTATTATTAAAATCTAAAATAATTTTTCATTCATAAATTATAAATAAATCGTAATTAATTATAATCAAACTTTACATTGTTTTGATTTTGATTTTGGTTTTTATTTTTATTTTGATTTTTATTTCAAAAATGATAAATAAAAAAATCATTTCTTTTTATTTTATTTATTGAAAAATATAAATAGAAATATAAATATAAATATAAATTATGTGTTATTTGTCTTCTTAAATGAAAATAAATCAATTCATTTGGTTTGTAAAGTATTCATTCAATAGTTTCTAAATCATTTTTAAAAAGCAAAATTATCCAAATAAAGAGAGAAATAAATCAAATTAAATCAATCAATCAATCTGAAAATAAATCTGAAAATAAATCTGAAAATAAATCTGAAAATAAATCTGAAAATAAATCTGAAAATCAATCTGAAAATAAATCTAAAAATCAATCTGAAAATCAATCTGAAAATCAATCTGAAAATCAATCAATTTATTTTTCGTTATTTTTGTTTTAAATTATCAACAAGAACAAGAACAATAACAACAATAAGAAATTTCCTTCAATAAATGTAAATTATAACTAAAATTAAAAATTAAAAATTTAGAATTAATATTAATAAATTTATTTTGTTAATGAATAGTTTTTTTGTTTTGATTATTGATATTGAAAGAAAAATTGATTTTAATATTATTAATATTAATATTAATATTGATTATTTTTTGATTCTTTTATATTTTAAATAATTAAAAAGATTTTGTTAATTATTTTTGAATCTTGTATTAATTAATTTAGAATCAATTAATTAATTAATTAATTATAAATTCTTTTCATTTTTCATTTTTGATTTTTGATTTTTGATTTTATAAAGATTACATTAATTAAAATGTTTTTGAAAGTGAATTTTTTTTTGTTTTTTTGTTTTTAAAAAATAAAAGCACTAATCAAAATTTTCAATTTAAAACCTATTTAACCTAATAAAAAATAATAGAAATAAATAATAAATTTAAATTTATTATTTAATTATTTATAATTGAAATAAAAATAATAAAAATATTTAATTAAATAATTAATAATAAAAATAAATAATAAAATATAATTTTATAATTTAAAATAAATATAAAATTAATAATAGAAATAAAATAATTAATTTAAATTTATTATTTAATTATTTATAATTGAAATAAAAATAATAAAAATATTTAATTAAATAATTAATAATAAAAATAAATAATAAAATATAATTTTATAATTTGAAATAAATATAAAATTAATAATAGAAATAAAATATTTAATTTAAATTTATTATTTAATTATTTATAATTGAAATAAAAATAATAAAAATATTTAATTAAATAATTAATAATAAAAATAAATAATAAAAATATAATTTTATAATTTAAAATAAATATAAAATTAATAATAGAAATAAAATAATTAATTTAAATTTATTATTTAATTATTTATAATTGAAATAAAAATAATAAAATATTTAATTAAATAATTAATAATAAAAATAAATAATAAAATATAATTTTATAATTTTAAAATAAAAATAAAAAATAATATAAAATAAAATAATTAATTTAAATTTATTATTTAATTATTTATAATTGAAATAAAAATAATAAAAATATTTAAATTAAATAATTTATAATAAAAATAAATAATAAAAAAATATAATTTTATAATTTAAAATAAATATAAAATTAATAATAGAAATAAAATATTTAATTTAAATTTATTATTTAATTATTTATAATTGAAATAAAAATAATAAAAATAATTAATTAAATAATTAATAATAAAAATAATTAATAAAAATATAATTTTATAAATTTAAAATAAATATAAAATTAATAATAGAAATAAAATAATTAATTTAAATTTATTATTTAATTATTTATAATTGAAATAAAAATAATAAAAATATTTAAATAAATAATTAATAATAAAAAATAAATAATAAAATATAATTTTATAATTTAAAATAAATATAAAATAAATAATAGAAATAAAATAAATAATTTAAATTTATTATTTAATTATTTATAATTGAAATAAAAATAATAAAAATATTTAATTAAATAATTAATAATAAAAATAAATAATAAAAAATAGTTTTATAATTTAAAATAAATATAAAATTAATAATAGAAATAAAATAATTAATTTAAATTTATTATTTAATTATTTATAATTGAAATAAAAATAATAAAAATAATTAATTAAATAATTAATAATAAAAATAAATAATAAAAAATAATTTTATAATTTAAAATAAATATAAAATTAATAATAGAAATAAAATAATTAATTTAAATTTATTATTTAATTATTTATAATTGAAATAAAAATAATAAAAATATTTAATTAAATAATTAATAATAAAAATAAATAATAAAATATAATTTTATAATTTGAAATAAATATAAAATAAATAATAGAAATAAAATAAATAATTTAAATTTATTATTTAATTATTTATAATTGAAATAAAAATAATAAAAATATTTAATTAAATAATTAATAATAAAAATAAATAATAAAATATAATTTTATAATTTAAAATAAATATAAAATTAAGAATAGAAATAAAATAATTAATTTAAATTTATTATTTAATTATTTATAATTGAAATAAAAATAAAATTAAATTTTTAAATTTTTAAATAAATAAATAAATAAATTTACTTTTGAATTGAATTGGATTGGATTGGATTGAATATTTTATTCTTTTATGAGATTTCCTTTCATTTTATTGATATTATTTTTATTTTTATAATTATTCTTTGAGAAAAAAAAAATGAAAAAAATGAAAAAAATAAAAAAATAAAAAAATCATTTTTTTTTTAGAAATGGACACAAAGAAAATTTTCAATTTTCAGTTAAACAAAACAGGCAATGTGTATTTTCCTGGGTATTCCTATGAACCAAGGGTTGTAATTCAAGTATTATTATTACTGAGCGAAAACTTAATTTGTGAAATTTTCAAAGACAAATCTCATCTCACATTTGCACAAATGGAAGAAATTTTGTGCGTAGGGCATTCATATATTCATAAACTTAATCAAAAATTTGTAAAAAATGTAGCAGCCTTGTTTTCGGAAAAAGTAGAGATGATGGTTGAAGAGGATTTTCATTATATTTTTGTAGAAGCGATAATCAAAACAACAGAAAAGATCATAAAAAATTCACATAAAACTTCCAATTCGAAAAAGAAATTAACATTGACACATGAAGAATTTATCAAAAATGAAATCAAGAAACAACCCTCAATATATATTCGAGAAATTCAATCGAAATTAAATGAGGAATTTAGCTTAGATATTTCGATTTCTAGTTTATATAAATATATCACGAATCAATTAAAATATTCCAAAAAGAAACTATCTTTGAGATCTCCGAGAAAGTTTACAGAAGAAAACAAGCATTTCCATGCCAAATTCAAGGAATATATGAAAGAAATATTTGATCTATTTGGAGACAACAATGTTATTTTTATTGATGAAGTTGGTGTGAATTTAGATTCTTTTCACAAAAAAAAACGAAGAAATTTTATCGCCTTTTATTGCAAAAGATGAGAAACATCGGATAAATTCAATATGTGCACTGTCTAATAATGGATTTGTTTGTATGGATTCATATCAAGATTCAATTAATGGAGTTAAATTTGCACAATTTATGATCGAAGTTTTGCTTCCACTTCTATCAGAATCGTCTGCAGTAGTCATGGATAATTGCTCTATCCATCATTCTGTGGATAACCTTGTCAAAGGATATTATCAGGAATTCAATCACTTAATTATTTACCTTCCACCATATTCCCCAGAACTCAACCCAATCGAAATGGGATTTGGTTGGCTAAAGCGTACTTTAGCAAGTTATCGAAAAGAATTTCTTGAAAATCCTTTCCAAACATGGCAAGATCTTGTTCAGAAATTTAATTCCACGCAAGATGCTCAATGCTATTTTGAAAAAGATTATGAATTTTTGAAAAAATAAATGAAAATATATTTCATTTTGTTTTCATTTTTGTTTTCATTTTTGTTTTTCATTTTTGTTTTTCATTTTTTTGTTTTCATTTTTTTGTTTTCATTTTTTTGTGTTTTCATTTTTTTTTGCTTTAACATGGAAATTGAACTTGATGAAAATAACGAAAACGAGGAAGAGACTTTTCAGGAATTAAAGAAGGAACTCCAAATGATTTTTTCACTAGGTTACCAAAGTGAAACCATTGTGAATTGCTTATTAAGATTCAAAATTATAGGTTCGGTTCAAACATATTCAACTGCAGAAAGTATTGAAATTGTCACACAACTTTGGAGAAGTTATTTTATAGATGCAACTGCTTTTTTGAAAGCCATTGAAATTTTAAGAAATCAAAATAACGAAGATATGAAACCTCCAATTCCTCCACTCTTTGAGAATTCATCCCATATTTTAGGAGATGAACATTTTTATGAAACAGATATGGATAATTCCCTCGATAACTTCCCCTTTTTGGAAAGATCTTATGAAGAGAATGAATCCGAAATTGATCAAGTCTTCTCGAATCACACATATGTAAATGAAAATACAAGAAGAAATATCTCTCCATATTCAGGTGAACAGAGGAGAATGCGTCGAGAACAGGAATTAGGTAATTTTTCTTTTGAAATATATATATATATATATAAAAGAAAACAAAAGCAAAAATCCAAACTAACCAAGATCATCAAGGTGATGGTCGAGAGAGCCAAAATTCTTCACAAAAAAAAAAGTGTTCATTATGCTTTCAATACAAAAGTAAACCACATATTTGTCCTTGCGAAAACGAAATGCGCGATCTTGGAACTCTAGAAATATTTAAGAGATGCGCAAATAATATCCGAGAAGGTGAAAAAAGAAGATACATATATTCTAGATGTGTGAATAACGCATCAGAACAATATCTGGAAGAAAATATTAATAAGGAAATTCTTGATTGGAAACAAACTAGAAGGAATAATAATCCCCCAAAAAGAACCAATCCCACACTTGTTAATATGGAGGAAAATTTGCATATACTTCATCAAGAAAACGATCCTGAAGTGAAAAAACAAAAGTTAATCCAAAATCAAAGGAGAAATAAGTAAAAAAACAAAAACAAAAAAAAAAAAAAAAAACAAAAACGAAATTATATTCTTTTGATATTAGTCATATTTCAAATATTACAAATGATAATCTAAACAACGATAGGAATAAAAGCAACACGACCACCATCACCAACAACAATAATAATAATAATCAACATCATTATTTTACCAATAATCTTTCTAATAATACTCATGCCAATAACCGCTCAAATTACCGAAGCCAAAGAAGAGTTTTTTTACCAAAAAGAAATGAATCAAATACATCTAGAAGACTTGCTCGCATTCAGACACGATCCCAATCCAGAATACCTGATATAAATGAAAATGGAAAAGAAGAATATATTTCCAAATCAAAATCAAAATCAAAATCAAAATCAAAATCAAAATCAAAATCGCAAACACAATCTATTTCAATTTCAAATTCAAAATCAAAATCAAATTCAAATTCAAAATCGCAAACACAATCTATTTCAATTTCAAATTTCAAATTCAAAATCAAATTCAAATTCAAATTCAAGATCAGAATCGCAATCACAATCAGAACAAGAAATAGAACCCGAAGTAGAAGTAGAACTAGAACCAAAACCAAAATCAAAATCAAAATCAAAATCAAAATCAAAATCAAAATCAAAATCAAAATCAAAATCAAAATCAAAACCAAAACCAAAACCAAAATCAAAACCAAAATCAAAATCAAAATCAAAACCAAAATCAAAATCAAAATCAAAATCAAAATCAAAATCAAAATCAAAATCAAAATCAAAATCGAAATCGAAATCGAAAATCAAAATCAAAACCAAAATCAAAATCAAAATCAAAATCGAAATCGAAAATCAAAATCAAAATCAAAATCAAAATCAACTACTTTTTTAAAACACCAAAAACCAAAAATGAAGAGCAAAAAGAAGCTTCAATTCTCTGAATTTTCTGAGCAATTTCAACAAACAGAAACTGAAGAGCAAAATTATAGAGGCAACCAAAATATAGATTTGGTTAATAAAGAAGATCATTCAACTTACAAAGTTATTCAGCAACAGCAACAACGAAGATTTTTTGTTCCAATAAATGCAGAAAAAGAATCATCAGATGAAAATTAGAAGGAGGAGAATCGAGCAATAATTAATTTGCATAAGGATTTCTATTGAACTTACTTACTATTTCTAAATCAAAATATTGGAGAATATATGATGGAATCATAATAAATGGATAATCACATTATGATTGATGCTCCTGAATCCATAATCTAATTGTCAATTAACTCTCAAATAATACTGAATTTTTTTCCCATTCTTCCAAATCAAACAATAAACAAAATCATTTCTTTTATTTTATTTTATTTATTTATTTATTTATTTATTTATTTATTTATTTATTTATTTATTTATTTATTTATTTATTTATTTATTTATTTATTTATTTATTTATTTATTTATTTATTTATTTATTTATTTATTTATTTATTTATTTATTTATTTATTTATTTATTTATTTATTTATTTATTTATTTATTTATTTATTTATTTATTTATTTATTTATTTATTTATTTATTTATTTATTTATTTATTTATTTATTTATTTATTTATTTATTTATTTATTTATTTATTTATTTATTTATTTATTTTTAAAAAAAACAAATCGAAAAAAATAAAATATAAATATAAATAAATCAATTAATTTTGTTTATAAATTATTCATTCAATAGTTTCTAAATCATTTTTTTAAAAGCCAAATTATCCAAATAAATAAAAATAAAAATATAAAAATAAAAATAAAAAGAATATCATCAATCTTAAAATAAATCTTAAAATCAATCTTAAAATAAATCTGAAAATAAATCTTAAAATAAATCTGAAAATCAATCTGAAAATCAATCTTAAAATCAATCTTAAAATAAATCTTAAAATCAATCTTAAAATCAATCTTAAAATAAATCTTAAAATCAATCTTAAAATCAATCTTAAAATCAATCTTAAAATCAATCTGAAAATCAATCTGAAAATAAATCTGAAAATCAATCTGAAAATAAATCTGAAAATAAATCTGAAAATAAATCTGAAAATCAATCAATTTATTTTTCGTTATTTTTGTTTTAAATTATCAACAAGAACAACAATAAGAAATTTCCTTCAATAAATGTAAATTATAATTAAAATTAAAAATTAAAAATTTAGAATTAATATTAATAAATTTATTTTGTTAATGAATAGTTTTTTTGTTTTGATTATTGATATTGAAAGAAAAATTGATTTTAATATTATTATTATTAATATTAATATTGATTATTTTTTGATTCTTTTATATTTTAAATAATTAAAAAGATTTTGTTAATTATTTTTGAATCTTGTATTAATTAATTTAGAATCAATTAATTAATCAATTAATTATAAATTCTTTTCATTTTTGATTTTTGATTTTTGATTTTATAAAGATTACATTAATTAAAATGTTTTTGAAAGTGAATTTTTTTTGTTTTTTTGTTTTTAAAAAATAAAAGCACTAATCAAAATTTTCAATTTAAAACCTATTTAACCTAATAAAAAATAATAGAAATAAAATAATAAATTAAATAATAGAAATAAAATAATTAATTTAAATTTATTATTTAATTATTTATAATTGAAATAAAAATAATAAAAATAATTAATTAAATAAATAATAATAAAAATAAATAATAAAATATAATTTTATAATTTGAAATAAATATAAAATTAATAATAGAAATAAAATATATAATTTAAATTTATTATTTAATTATTTATAATTGAAATAAAAATAATATAAATATTTAATTAAATAATTAATAATAAAAATAAATAATAAAAAATAATTTTATAATTTGAAATAAATATAAAATTAATAATAGAAATAAAATAATCAATTTAAATTTATTATTTAATTATTTATAATTGAAATAAAAATAATAAAAATAATTAATTAAATAATTAATAATAAAAATAAATAATAAAATATAATTTTATAATTTAAAATAAATATAAAATTAATAATAGAAATAAAATATTTAATTTAAATTTATTATTTAATTATTTATAATTGAAATAAAAATAATAAAAATAATTAATTAAATAATTAATAATAAAAATAAATAATAAAAATAGTTTTATAATTTAAAATAAATATAAAATTAATAATAGAAATAAATAATTAATTTAAATTTATTATTTAATTATTTATAATTGAAATAAAAATAATAAAAACAATTAATTAAATAAGTAATAATAAAAATAAATAATAAAATATAATTTTATAATTTGAAAATAAATATAAAATTAAGAATAGAAATAAAATATTTAAATTAAATTTATTATTTAATTATTTATAATTGAAATAAAAATAATAAAAATAATTTAATAAATAATTAATAATAAAAATAAATAATAAAAATAATTTTATAATTTAAAATAAATATAAAATAAATAATAGAAATAAAATATTTAATTTAAATTTATTATTTAATTATTTATAATTAAAATAAAAATAATAAAAATAATTAATTAAATAATTAATAATAAAAATAAAATAAATAATAAAAATAATTTTATAATTTAAAATAAATATAAAATTAATAATAGAAATAAAATAAATAATTTAAATTTATTATTTAATTATTTATAATTGAAATAAGAATTTAAATTAAATTTTTAAATTGTAAATAAATAAATAAATAAATTAATAATCTAAATTTACTTTTAAATTAAATTGAATTGAATATTTTTTTAGTGTTTGGTGTTTCCTTTCATTTTCTAAAGGTAATTTTTATATTTATATTTATATTTATAAATATTCTTTGAAAAGAAAAAAAAATGAAAAATGAAAAATGAAAAATGAATTTGGAAATTTAAAAATAAAAATTATTAAAAAACAAAAACAAAAAACAAAAACAAAAATGAATTAGAAATAAATTATTGATTTATTTTATTTTATTATTTATTAATCAATTAATGATATTTTCCAAAATCAAAATCAAAATTTATTTATTTATTATTTAAAAATAAAAACAAAAATAAAATAAATAAATAAAGTAATTTAAAATGATAAATAATTTAGAATAATAGATAAATCTAATTTAATCTAATTTAATTTAATTGAAAAAAGAAATTCCATTAATTAATTTTGATAAATTATAATTATAAATAATGATAGATATTAATAAATATAAATTTAGATTTTTTTTGGAATTATTTTTATTTTGGAAATGGAGATGAATAAAATAAAATAAAATAAAAATAAAATAAAATAAACATTTTATCTAATATAAATATAAATATAAAAATAAAATAGAATAAATATTAATTATAAATAGAATAAAATTAATTAATTAATTTATTTATTTTTGGAAATTAAAATAAACTTACAAATAATAAATTAGTTAATAAAGTAATTTTTGGATTTAGATATTAAATTTACTTGAAATAAAATATATAAATATAAATATATAAATATAAATATAAAAATATAAATATATGAGATCATATCGCGTACTTTGTCGTTTTTCGAGTAAATGCTCCAATGTCTTTTTCAACTTCACCTCCCCCAATGCACCGGCCTTCGGCCTCTCCGCTACGCTACGGCGGGGAGGCTCAGTTGACGACTTGGGGCTTTACACGAAGACGACAAATGTCGCGTTTCTTATTTATTTCTTTTCATTATTGTTCTTATATTGTTCAATTTTGATTAGAATTATTAATTATTAAATTGATTTTAAATTGATTTAATTTGGATTGATTAATAATTAATAATTAGAAATAAATAAGGGCGTAGACTCGGGTGAGTATGTTAACACCAGCTTTTTCTTTGGGCGGGTGGCTAATTTCAAAGCTTAAAACATTGCCAAAGATGAACATCCCCCTTTTTTATTTTTATTTTTATTTTTATTTTTATTTTTATTTTTATTTTTCAAATTTTCAATAGATTTATTTATATATTATATATATATAAAAAGAAAAATGAAAGAAGAAGAAAAAAATGAATTCCACTTTTTAAAAAAAAAAATCCACAAAAACATTTTTTTTCCATTTTTTCTTTTCAATTTTTTTTATTTAAATTTAGAATAATTTTAATTAAGGAATTGTATCTAAATTTCAATTACTTTGAAAGTTTATTTTTATTTTTATTTTCATTTTCATTTTTTTTGTTTATATTATTTATTTACTTCAATCTTTTATTATTTATTTATTTATTTATTAATTAATTAATTAAAATCTAAAATAATTTTTAATTTATAAATAAATAAATAATAAATAAATTAATTAATTATAATTAATTACATTCAAAGTTTACATGATTTTTATTTTTATTTTGATTTTGATTTTGATTTTGATTTTGATTTTATAAAGATTACATTAATTAAAATGTTTTTGAAAGTGAATTTTTTTTGTTTTTTTGTTTTTAAAAAATAAAAGCACTAATCAAAATTTTCAATTTAAAACCTATTTAACCTAATAAAAAATAATAGAAATAAAATAATAAATTAAATAATAGAAATAAAATAATTAATTTAAATTTATTATTTAATTATTTATAATTGAAATAAAAATAATATAAATAATTAATTAAATAAATAATCAATAATAAATAATAAAATATAATTTTATAATTTAAATTAAATATAAAATAAATAATAGAAATAAAATAATTAATTTAAATTTATTATTTAATTATTTATAATTGAAATAAAAATAAAATTAAATTTTTAAATTTTTAAGTAAATAAATAAATAAATTTACTTTTGAATTGAATTGAATTGAATTGAATTGAATTGGAATTGAATTGAATTGGATTGGATTGGATTGAATATTTTATTAGTTTTTGAGATTTCCTTTCATTTTGTGAAGGTAATTTTTATTTTTATTTTTATTTTTATTCTTATTTTTATTTTTATTCTTCTAAGAAAAAAAAAATGAAAAAAATGAAAAATGAAAAATGAAAAATGAAAATTAGAAATAATTTATTAATTAATTAATTAATGATATTTTCCAAATCAAAATCCATTTATTTATAAATAAAAATATAAATAAAAATAATTTGGAATAAATTAATAAATGAATAATAATAAATAAATAAATAAATAATCAGATAAATTGAATCTAATCTAATCTAATCTAATCTAAATGAAGTGAAAAAGGAGTTTCATTAATTCAATAAATAAATAAATAAATAATTAATTAATTAATTTTGGTAAATTGTGGATTATAAATAATGATTTTTTTTTTGGAAGAATTGAAAATGAATAAAATAAAGATTTTATCTAATATAAAAATAAAAATATAAGTAAAATTAATTAATTAATCTATAAATTTATAAATTTTGTGAATTAAAATAAAATTACAAGTAAATTAGTTAATAAAGTAGTTTTGGATTTAGTTATTAAATTGTCTTGAAATAAAAAGTTTTCAAAAAAAATAATTAATTAATTAAATAATTAATAATAAAAATAAATAATAAAATATAATTTTATAATTTGAAAATAAATATAAAATTAATAATAGAAATAAAATAAATAATTTAAATTTTATTAATAATAAAAAAAATAAATAATAAAATATAATTTTATAATTTAAAATTAAATATAAAATTAAGAATAGAAATAAAATCAATAATTTAAATTTATTAATAATAAAAATAAATAATAAAATAATAAAATGATAAATATTTTAAAATGAATACAGACATTTTAAGGAATTCCAAAAACTTATAAAAAAATTAATAATCAATTTTTTTTTATTTTTTATTTTTATTTTTATGGAATATTTTGAATCAATAAAAAAAGAAAAGAAAAGAAAAAGAAAAATTGGATTTTTAATTTATTTATTTATTTTAGATAAAAATATTAAAAGAAATGAAACAAACAAACAAAAACAAAACAAATTTGATGATTTTTTTTTGTTTCTAAATAAAACATATAAAAATAATATCAATTTGATTTTTTTTATATTTATATTTAGATTTTATTTTCAGAACAAATTATCAATAGATTTTGAATTTTGAATTTGATTTAAATTTTGAATTTAATTTGATTTGATTTGAATTTGATTTTGAATTTAAATTTTGATTTAAATTTTGATTTAAATTTTGGAAATGAAAAAAAAATGAAATGAATTAGAAATAAATTATTGATTGATTATTAATTAATTGATTGATATTTTCCAAATCAAAATTTATTAATAAAAATAAAATAATTTAAAATAATAAATAAATAAATAATAAATAATAATCAGATAAATTGAATCTAAATGAAGTGAAAAAGAAATTTAATTAATTAATTAATTACCTTTGATAAATTATAAATATAAATAATGATATAAATAAGTATAAATTTAGATTTTTGAAATTATTGATTTTTTATTTTTGAATTTAAATTTATAAATTATTTTGTTATAAATTTGTTTATAATATATATAAATAAATTGATTTTTTTTATTTTTAATTTTAAATTGAAATAAATTGAAAAATAAATTTATATATTTTATATATAGAGAGAAATTGATTTTTATTTTTGAATATAAATTATAAAATAAATTGGAAATTAAATTGATTAATTATTTTATTATAAATTTGTTTTATAATATATATAAAATAAATTGATTTTTTTTATTTTTGAATTTTAATTATAAATTAAATTTATATATTTTATATATAAAAGAAATTGATTTTTATTTTTGAATATAAATTATAAAATAAATTGGGAATTAAATTTATAAATTATTTTGTTATAAATTTGTTTATAATATATATAAATAAATTGGTTTTTATTTTTGAATTTAAATTATAAATAAATTGAAAATTAAATTTATATATTTTATATATAGAGAAATTGATTTTTATTTTTGAATATAAAATTATAAATAAATTGGAAATTAAATTTATAAATTATTTTATTATAAATTTGTTTATAATATATATAAATAAATTGATTTTTATTTTTAATTTAAATTATAAATAAATTAAAAATTAAATTTATATATTTTATATATAGAGAGAAATTGATTTTTATTTTTGAATATAAATTATAAATAAATTGAAAATTAAATTGATTAATTATTTTTATTATAAATTTGTTTATAATATATATAAATAAATTGATTTTTTTATTTTTAAATTTGAATTATAAATAAATTGAAAAATTAAATTCATATATTTTATTAAAATTTATATTTTAGAAATTGAAATTTTATTTTTTAATAAAATTATAAATAAATTGAAAATTAAAAATTAATTAATTATTTTATTATAAATATGTTTATTATATATATAAATAAATTGATTTTTTTTATTTTTAATTTGAATTGAAATAAATTAAAAATAAATTTATATATTTTATATATAGAGAGAAAAATTGATTTTTATTTTTGAATATAAATTTATAAATTGGGAATTAAATTAATTAATTATTTTATTATAAATTTTGTTTATAATATATATAAATAAATTGATTTTTTATTTTAAATTTAAATTATAAATAAATTAAAAATAAATTTATATATTTTATATATAGAGAGAAATTGATTTTTATTTTTGAATATAAATTATAAATAAATTGGAAATTAAATTGATTAATTATTTTTATTATAAATATGTTTATTATATATATAAATAAATTGATTTTTATTTTTAATTTGAATTATAAATAAATTAAAAATTAAATTTATATATTTTATATATAGAGAGAAATTGATTTTTATTTTTGAATATAAATTATAAATAAATTGGGAATTAAATTAATTAATTATTTTGTTATAAATTTGTTTATAATATATATAAATAAATTGATTTTTATTTTTAATTTGAATTATAAAATAAATTGAAAAATAAATTTATATATTTTATATATAGAGAGAAATTGATTTTTTATTTTTTGAATATAAATTATAAATAAATTGAAAATTAAATTTATTAATTATTTTGTTATAAATATGTTTATAATATATATAAATAAATTGATTTTTATTTTTAATTTTAATTTTGAATTATAAATAAATTGAAAAATAAATTTATATATTTTTATATATAGAGAGAAATTGATTTTTATTTTTGAATATAAATTATAAATAAATTGGGAATTAAATTAATAAATTATTTTGTTTATAAATTTGTTTATAATATATATAAATAAATTGATTTTTTATTTTTAAATTTAAATTGAAATAAATTGAAAATTAAATTTATATATTTTTATATATAGAGAGAAATTGATTTTTATTTTTGAATATAAATTATAAATAAATTGGGAATTAAATTAATAAATTATTTTGTTATAAATATGTTTATAATATATATAAAATAAATTGATTTTTATTTTTAATTTAAATTATAAATAAATTGAAAATTAAATTTATATATTTTATATATAGAGAGAAATTGATTTTTTATTTTTTGAATATAAATTATAAATAAATTGGAAATTAAATTAATAAAGTATTTTGTTATAAATTTGTTTATAATATATATAAATAAATTGATTTAAATTTGGATTTAAATTTTGGAAATGAAAAAAAAATGAAATGAATTAGAAATAAATTATTGATTGATTATTAATTAATTGATTGATATTTTCCAAATCAAAATTTATTAATAAAAATAAAATAATTTAAAATAATAAATAAATAAATAATAAATAATAATCAGATAAATTGAATCTAAATGAAGTGAAAAAGAAATTTAATTAATTACCTTTAATAAATTATAATTATAAATAATGATATAAATTTAGATTTTTGAAATTATTGATTTTTTATTTTATTTTTATTTTAGGAAATTGGAGATGAATAAAAATAAAATAAAGATTTTATCTAATAGAAATAAATAGAATAAATTAAATAAATTAATTCAGAATTTGAAAATAAATAAATTTAAAAGTAAATTAATTAATAAAGTAATTACAGATTTAGATAGTAAATTGATTTAAAATAAATAAAAAGAAGAAGAGTTTTATTTGGGAATATTTTGGTTTTTATTTTTATATTTTGGAGTTTGAATTTTTTAAACAAAAATAAATTTAATATAAATTTAATATTAATTTTTTTGTATTGATTTAATTTTGTATTATTTTATTCTAAATTTATAATAAATTTTTGAATTTTTAATATTTTTTTGGAATAAAATTAATATTAATTTTACATCATTTTTACATCATTAATCATAAATTTTATCCTCATTTATAATTAATTAATAAAAAATAAAAAATAAAAAATAAAAATAAAAATAAAAAATAAAAAATAAAAAATAAAAATAAAAATAAAAAATAAAAAATATATGTTTCCCCCTTAAATAATATTTTTTATTTTTAAAAATATAAGAACAAAAGGTTAAATCTCAATAGATCGTATTTATTTTTAAATAAATAAAATATAAAAATTATTTATTTAAAAATCTTACTCTACTACTTACAATCCCTTGTTCTATTTTAAAGTCGTTTACTGAATATTTTTATTCTTCATTTTTATATATAAATATTTTTCAATTTTATTAATATAAAATTTATTTTAAATTATTGTTTTTAATAAATGAAGTTTTGATTTTTAAAATGAGTATTTTATTAATTTAGTTTGGTTTCTGGCTTAGAGGCTTTCAGCCATAATCCTTCAGATATAAGCTTCTAATCATTGCTTATTCATCCAAATCATTTTACCTTTAATCTGAAACAACAGTTCCTCTCGTACTATGTTGTATTACTATCAAAATACTTTTTATTTTTATTTTATTTAAATAAATGGTAGGGTAAAACTAACCTGTCTCACGACGGTCTAAACCCAGCTCACGTTCCCTTTTAACGGGTGAACAATCCGACCCTTATTCCCTTATACAAGAATAGGATAGGAAGAGCCGACATCGAAGAATCAAAAAGCAACGTCGCTTTGAACGCTCGGCTGCCACAAGCCAGTTATCCCTCAGGTAACTTTTCTGACACCTCTAATTTCATTATCTACTTTAAATTTATAGATTTCATTGAATATTTTTAAAGGATCGCTAGGCCATGCTTTCACACTTTTTATTCTTACTGAAAATTTAATTTAAAGAAGCTTTTACCCTTATGTTCTAAACATGATTTCTGTTCTTCTTGAGCTTCTCTTAGGACGTCTGCGTTATTTTATAGCAGTCGTGCCGCCCCAGCCAAACTCCCCACCTGATCTTGTTTTTGTTGTTTTTATATTTAAATAAAATAATTTAAAAAAATATAAAATTTTGGATTGGGTTTTATTTATTTTTATTTAAAATTAATATTATAAATAAATTAGAATAAAATAATTTATTTATTTACCCACTTAAACAAATTAGTAATATGATACCAAGAGTAGCGGTATTTCACTTTTGTTTTTC
>JAPDFW010000144.1:0-111000 GCA_028826165.1 Anaeramoeba ignava | reverse complement strand
GAATTAGGGACTATTTCTTTTGAATTTCAAAATCTATCGTTTCTCCAATGAAGCGTTGTTATTTTGTAATTATTTATTCATTTTATTGGATGAGATGAAAAATTAATTTTCTTTTAAATCTTTTTGAAATTTTTAAACTTTATCTTTTCAATAATAACAAAATTTAATTGAATTTTGTATTATTTCATTATTTAAATTGATTTAATTAAATCAAAGCAAATTTCAGTAAATTTATTTATATTTTTCACAAACAATGTCCACATTCAATTGTTTTTCTTGAATTGGATGAAACAAATTGAAACAAGTATCATTTGGAAATATAAGAACCCAAATTATGGTTTGCATTTATTTTTTATTAAGAACTACATATTGTAAATAAATTGTTGTAATGAATTTTGTAAAGATTATTTGATTTTTCAATAAATTTTTTTTAAATTTTTCTGAAAATTTTTTAGCTTCTTTTCAAATTTGTTTTCAAATGAAATTGGTTCCATTTTGTGAAAATATTTTTAATCTTCATAAAAATTTTGTTTTCAAAAAGTAAAATTAATATTGGAATATTTTCTTTCTTGTTGTTGAATTTTCTTTTCTTTAAGTTTCTAAAATTAGATTGAATTGATTGATAAATTTGTTGATTTAATAATTGAGGATATAATTTATCAAAAAATTTATCTTTATTTTGATAATCTAATATTTTGTATTCATATTTATTTTAATTAAATTTTCAATTTTGAACTGCAAATGTTATTGAAAGATGTTTTACGATTATTTTTGATAAAAGATAATCTTCTAATTCCATTTTTTTCATTATAATTTCAAAAATGAAAAGAATATAAAAAGCTTTCTTTTCTGAATAATAAAAGTAAACATTTTGAAAGAATTGAACTCATTCTTATATTTTTTTTGAATTTTTAATGCAAGTTCAAAATAAAATTATCCAAATAAATTGATTATAAAAGAATTCAATTTCTTTTTGATTTTATTTTTAAATTGATTTGATTATTAATTTTTTAATCTTTTAATTTTTGAAATATTTCTAATATACAAATGCTTTCACACAGTATTAAATTTTAATTTAATTTGATTAATATTTATTTAATTTAATTTATTTAATATTTATTTGATTTAATTTGATCTATCATTATTTTGATTTTAATTTTAATATTATTTAATTTTAATTGGATTACCATATTTATTTAAATTAATTTGATTATATATTTAATTGGATTTTTATTGATATTTTTCTATTTAATTTGATTTTCAATATTTATTTTAATTTATTTGATTTCTAATTTATTTAATTCTTTAAATTGATTTGACAATATTTATTTTAATTTGAATTTTGATTTTATTTTTATTTAATTTAATTTTGGATTAATAATATTTATATTTCAATTTTGAATTTTTCATTTTATTTAATTTTACAATTAATATTTAATATTTACCTTTTTAATTTAATTTGGGTCATTTATTTTATTTTTTAATTTGATTAATATTTGATTTGGAATTTAATTTACCATTATTTTTATTTTATTTGAATATTCACATTTATTTATTTTTTCAATTTACATTGAATAATTTATTTACCCAATTTATTTATTTAATATTTACTTTGCCATTTCAATTTGACAATATTTATTGAATTTTAATTTTCAATATTTCATTGGATTTATAATTGGACAATATTTTATTTGATTTAATTTTGACAATATTTTTATTTAATTTCGATTTATCAATATTTATTTTGGGATTAATTTGATTAATATTTATTTTGATTTAATTTGATTAATATTTATTTAATTTAATTTGATTAATATTTATTTATTTGAATTTAATTAATATTTATTTGATTTAATTTGATTAATATTTATTTTAATTTAATTTGGATTAAATATTTATTTAATTTGATTAATATTTGATTTATTTGATTAATATTTATTTATTTAATTTGATTAATATTTATTTGATTTAATTTGATTAATTTATTTAATTTAATTTTGATTTGAATAATATTTATTTTAATTTTAATTTTTATTTAAATTAAATTAATAAATAAAAATAAAAAGTAATAATTATTAAAATATATTATTTATTATTTTTATATTTAAATAAAAATGGAATTTTGTTTTTGTTTTGAAAAATAAAAAGAAACTAAAGAAAGGAAGAAAGAAAAATGGAAATTAAAATAAAAATAATTGATAATTTAGAAATTAAAATTTAATTTGTGGAATTAGGGGAAAATAAAAATAAAAATCGAATTATTTAATAAAAATAAAAATAAAAATCAAAAAGTTGAATTAACAAAAAGAAAAATATTTGTTAATCAATTAAAAAGAATTTTAAAATAAAAATAAATTTAAATTCTTTTTATCAATCTTTTATTTTTTTAAATTAAAAATAAAAATAAAAGAAAAATTAAAAAACAAAAATAAGAACAATTATCTTTTGATGTTGATTCCAAAATTTTTTCTTTTATTAAATCTTTTTATCTTTTTATCTTTTTATCTTTTTTTTATCTTTTTCAAGAACATTAAAAATTTTAAAAATCAAAAATTAATTATTTAATTTTCAAATATTTGTTAAAAACATTAACTGGAAGAACAATACCATTTGATGTTGATTCAAAATGATTCTATTGAAAATATTAAATCAAAATTCAAGAAAAAGAAGGAATTTCATCTGAACAACAAAGGTTAATTTTTGCAGGAAACAATTAGAAGATTCAAGAACTTTAAATGATTATTCAATTCAAAAAGAATCAACAATTCATTTAGTTTTTAAGATTAAGAGGTGGAAATTTCCAAATATTTGTTAAAACATTAATGGAAGAACAATTACTTTTGATGTTGATTCAAATGATTCTATTGAGAATATTAAATCAAAAATTCAAGAAAAGGAAGAATTTCATCTGAACAACAAAGGTTAATATTTGCTGGAAAACAATTAGAAGATTCAAGAACATTAAATGATTATTCAATTCAAAAAGATTCAAATAATAATCATTTAGTTTTAAGATTAAGAGGTGGAAATTTCCAAATATTTGTTAAAACATTAACTGGAAGAACAATTACTTTGATGTTGATCCAAATGATTCTATTGAGAATATTAAATCAAAAATTCAAGAAAAAGAAGGAATTTCATCTGAACAACAAGATTAATTTTTGCAGAAAACAATTAGAAGATTCAAGAACATTAAATGATTATTCAGTTCAAAAAGATTCAACAACGATTTAGTTTTAAGATTAAGAGGTGGAAATTAATTTAAATTTGTTAAAATTTAACTTTTTCATTTCATTTGATGTTTAAAAATGATTTTTGAGAATTGAATAAATCAATAAAAATAAATTTCACAAAAATAAATTTTATTCTGGAAAACATTCCACTTTTATTTTAAATAAAAATAAAAGAAAAGAAAATATTTTTATTTTTGTTTTCCAATCAATTTTTAATTAATTATCCTTTTTCTTAAATGAAAATGTTGAGAAAAATTTCAAAAACTTCAATGAAAAGAAAGAAGAAAAAGGTAACACCAAAATCAAATTATTTGATTTTGTTTTTAATGATTGATTAATCAGTATCAAAACTTTATGTAATTTGTTGAAGGTGAAGAAGAAGTTGAATCTGAATTATGATGTTTTTCTTTTTCTTTTTCATCTTTCTTTTTCATCTTTCTTTTCTTTTGGGTTTCAACTTTGGTTTTCAACTTTTGGGTTTCAACTTTTGGGTTTCAACTTTTGGTTTCATCTTTTCATTTTTTCATCTTTTTGGTTTTTCAAACTTTTAGTTTTTCCTTTTTGGTTTTTCATCTTTTGGTTTTTCATCTTTTTGTTTTTATCATCTTTTTTGGTTTCATCTTTCTTTGTTTTCTTTTTATTTTTCATCTTTCTTAACTTTTGGTTTTTCATCTTTTGGTTTTTCATCTTTTGGTTTTTCAACTTTTGGTTTTTCAACTTTTGGTTTTTCATCTTTTGGTTTTTCTTTTGGTTTTAACTTTTGGTTTTTCATCTTTTGGTTTTTTTGGTTTCAACTTTTTTTTTCATCTTTCTTTTTTTCAACTTTTATCATCTTTTTTTTTCAACTTTTGGCTTTTCATCTTTTGGTTTTTGGTCTTTTGGTTTTTCAACTTTTTGGTTTTTCATCTTTCTTTTATCATCTTTTTTTTTCATCTTTTTATCATCTTTTGGTTTTTCATCTTTCTTTTTATCATCTTTTGGGTTTTCATCTTTTTTTTTTTCATCTTTTGGCTTTTCATCTTTTGGTTTCATCTTTTGACTTTTCATCTTTTGTTTTTCATCTTTGTTTTCATCTTTTGGTTTTTCATCTTGTTCTTGAGATTCTTTTGCTTTTTGTTAATTCTTTCTTTTTGGTTTTTCTTTTCTTTTTTTCAATTTTAGAAAGTTTTTCTTCCTTGTTTTTCTCTCTTTCTTTCTTTTTTTTTAAGAGATTCTTCTCTTTCAATTTCATTTTCTTTTGAATTCAATTGAACTATTTTCTTTAATATCAAATTTTGGTTGAAGAATTTTTGCGTAAATCTTGAATATCTTCCTTGGTTTTCAGACTAATAATTTCAACAATTTGTTCGAATAATTGATTTGAATATTTCCATTTGTTTTCAAAATGTTTTTGTGATCTAAGTGTAGTTTCAAGTGCAGTTCCATGTTTTGGATCTTCAAGTTCAGGTTTAGCACCATTTGCCAAAAGATATTTAACAATATCAAGATGTCCATATAAACAAGCATTGTGAATTGGGGATACTTTTTGTTGATCAAGTGCGTTTACATCAATTTTGTGAGAAACAAGCCATTCAACAATTTCTAACATTCCTGAACTGCATGCAATGTGAATTGGCATTTCTCCATTTTGATCAAATGTATCAATTGGTATTCCCTTTTGGAAAAGAAGATCCAAAATTTCCATTTTTTCTTGATGGATTGAAACTTTCTTTTCAACTTTCTTTTCAACTTTCTTTTCATCTTTCTTTTCATCTTTTTTTTCATCTTTCTTTTCATCTTTTTTTTCATCTTTCTTTTTCTTCTTTTTCTTTTCTTTATCTGATGAATCTGAATCACTTGATTTTGATTTTGATTTTGATTTTGATTTTGACTTTGATTTTGACTTTGATTTTGACTTTGATTTTGATTTTGATTTTTTTTTTTCATCTTTCTTTTCTTTTTCTTTTTCATCTTTCTTTTCTTTTTCTTTTTCATCTTTCTTTTCTTTTTCTTTTTCATCTTTCTTTTCTTTTTCTTTTTCATCTTTCTTTTCTTTTTCATTCTCTTTTTCATTCTCTTTTTCATTCTCTTTTTCATTCTCTTTTTCATTCTCTTTTTCATTCTCTTTTGGTTTTTCTTCATCTTTTGGTTTTCTATTAAATTCTAAAGTAACCCAATCTTTTATTAATTTACCACCCAAACAAACAACATGAATCAAAGTATAATCTTTATAATTAAAAACAGCTCCTTTATCTAAAAGCAATTTGACAACTTGAAAATTAGATAAAAAAACAGCAAGATGTAAAGGAGTTCTTCCTTTAACATCTTTTTCCTCAATTTTTGCACCAACAACAATTTAACAACATTAATGTTTTCTTGCGCTGCTAACAACTGCAGCATGAATTGGAGCCTTGCCTTCCTTGTCTTTTAAATTCAAATCTGCTTTAGCATTAATAAGCATATTGCAAGCTTCCTCATTTCCACCAACACAAGCAAAAATAAGTGGAGTTCTTCCATTTGAATCCTGCACATTGGGATCTGCTCCCTTCTTCAAAAGAATATCCATTGCTTCTGTGTCTTTTCCTAAGACTGCATGTTGAAGTGCTGAAAAATTTGTGTGTTTGTCAATCATATTGATATTTATTCCTGGAAAATCTAACAGAAAATTAACTACTACATATTTTTGTCTTATAGAATACACAAGTGGACTCTCATGCTCCCCATCTGTTGCATTTATTGTTTTGGGTGTGATTAATTTTTAATACTATAGAATCTTCTTGATCAATTGCTTTTTGAATTTTTACTAATTTTGCCCCCATTTTTTTTGGATTTTTTTTGCTCTTTTTTATTTAAATTTTATTTAAATTTTTATTTTTATTTTTAATTATTAATTTTGATTTTTATTTAGAATAACAATATATTTTTATTTTTATTTTGGTTTTTATTTAGATTTTATTAATTAAAATAACGTAAATGGTTAATTGAAATTTATTTTTAATTGTTATTTATTTTTATTATTTATTTTTGCTTTTTTTTTTTGTTTTTGATTTTACTTACCAAAAACAATTATTAAAAAAAAAAAAATTTTTCAATTAAATCCAATATTTTTAATAATTAAAAAAAAAAATTAAAAGAATAATAAAAATCAAAAAAAAAATTTTTCTTTTCTTTTTTCTTGATTAATTTGAAAATAAAAATGAAAAATAAAAATGAAAAATTTAAAAAAAAAAATAAAAATTTAATAAATAATAAATTAATATTAATAATAAATTTTTAAAATTAAATTTATAAATAATTTATTAACTAATTAATATATTTTTATATTTAATTTTTAATTTAAAATGAAAATATTTTAAATTTAATAAAAAATTTAATAATAATAAATTAATATTAATAATAAATTCTTTTTAAAATTAAATTTATAAATAATTTATTAAATTAATATATTTTATGTTTAATTTTTAATTTAAAATGAAAATATTTTAAATTTAATAAAAATTTAATAATAATAAATTAATATTAATAATAAATTCTTTTTAAAATTAAATTTATAAATAATTTATTAAATAATTAATATATTTTTATGTTTAATTTTTAATTTAAAATGAAAATATTTTAAATTTAATAAAAAATTAATAATAATAATAAATTAATATTAATAATAAATTCTTTTTAAAATTAAATTTATAAATAATTTATTAACTAATTAATTAATATATTTTTATGTTTAATTTTTAATTTAAATTGAAAATATTTTAAAATTAATATAAAATTTAATAATAATAAATTAATATTAATAATAAATTCTTTTTAAAATCAAATTTATAAATAATTTATTAACTAATTAATATATTTTTATGTTTAATTTTTAATTTAAAATGAAAATATTTTAAAATTAATATAAAATTTAATAATAATAAATTAATATTAATAATAAATTCTTTTTAAAATTAAATTTATAAATAATTTATTAAGTAATTAATATATTTTTATATTTAATTTTTTTTTAATTTAAAATGAAAATATTTTAAATTTAACATAAAAATTTAATAATAATAAATTAATATTAATAATAAATTCTTTTTAAAATTAAATTTATAAATAATTTATTAAGTAATTAATATATTTTTATATTTAATTTTTAATTTAAAATGAAAATATTTTTAAATTTAATAAAAATTAATAATAATAAATTAATATTAATAATAAATTCTTTTTTAAAATTAAATTTAATAAATAATTTATTAACTAATTAATATATTTTTATGTTTAATTTTTAATTTAAAATGAAAATATTTTTAATTTAATATAAAATTTAATAATAATAAATTAATATTAATAATAAATTCTTTTAAAATTAAATTTATAAATAATTTATTAAGTAATTAATATATTTTTATATTTAATTTTTAATTTAAAATGAAAATATTTTAAATTTAATAAAATTTAATAATAATAAATTAATATTAATAATAAATTCTTTTTAAAATTAAATTTATAAATAATTTATTAACTAATTAATATATTTTTATATTTAATTTTTAATTTAAAATGAAAATATTTTAATTTTAATAAAAATTTAATGATAATAATTTAATATTAATAATAAATTCTTTTTTAAAATCAAATTTATAAATAATTTATTAACTAATTAATATATTTTTATGTTTAATTTTTAATTTAAATTGAAAAATATTTTTAATTTAATATAAAATTTAATAATAATAAATTAATATTAATAATAAATTCTTTTTAAAATTAAATTTATAAATAATTTATTAAGTAATTAATATATTTTTATATTTAATTTTTAATTTAAAATGAAAATATTTTAAATTTAATAAAAATTTAATAATAATAAATTAATAATAATAATAAATCCTTTTTTAAAATTAAATTTATAAATAATTTATTAAGTAATTAATATATTTTTATGTTTAATTTTTAATTTAAAAATGAAAATATTTTAAATTTAACAAAAATTTAATAATAATAATTTAATATTAATAATAAATTCTTTTTAAAATTAAATTTATAAATAATTTATTAAGTAATTAATATATTTTTATATTTAATTTTTAATTTAAAATGAAAATATTTTAAATTTAATAAAAAAATTTAATAATAATAAATTAATATTAATAATAAATTCTTTTTAAAATTAAATTTATAAATAATTTATTAAGTAATTAATATATTTTTTATGTTTAATTTTTAATTTAAAATGAAAATATTTTTAATTTAACATAAAATTTAATAATAATAAATTAATATTAATAATAAATTCTTTTTGAAATTAAATTTATAAATAATTTATTAAGTAATTAATATATTTTATATTAAATTTTTATTTAAAATGAAAATATTTTAAATTTAACATAAAATTTAATAATAAATTAAATAATATTAAATAAATTCTTTTTAAAATTAAATTTATAAATAATTTATTAACTAATTAATATATTTTTTATGTTTAATTTTTTAAATTTAAAATGAAAATATTTTAAATTTAACATAAAATTTAATAATAATAAATTAATAATAATAATAAATCCTTTTTAAAATTAAATTTATAAATAATTTATTAAGTAATTAATATATTTTTATGTTTAATTTTTAATTTAAAATGAAAATATTTTAAATTTAATATAAAATTTAATAATAATAAATTAATAATAATAATAAATTCTTTTTAAAATTAAATTTATAAATAATTTATTAACTAATTAATATATTTTTATGTTTAATTTTTAATTTAAATTGAAAATATTTTTAATTTAATATAAAATTTAATAATAATAAATTAATAATAATAATAAATCCTTTTTCAAAATTAAATTTATAAATAATTTATTAAGTAATTAATATATTTTTATATTTAATTTTTAATTTAAAATGAAAACTCCTTTTTGCTTTTTTTTTTTTAATTTTTAATTTTGTTTTTAAAAGTTTTTTTCATTTAAAAACTTAAAAGAATATCAATTTTTAGTTATGAATGGATGAAACAAAAACATATTTCATGTGCCAAACATAGTTAAATTAATCATAAATTTGATTTTTTCTTTTTAATTTCTTTTCTTTTTTTATCTCTTTTCTTTTTTTTTGATCTTTGTTTTGATTTTTTGGATTCATTTTTATTAGGTGTCTTCTTATCAACTTCATCAGAAGACTCTTGTTCATCAGAAATATATTCATCCTCTTTATTAAAACTTTCTTTATCATCAATTTTTTCCGATTCAATTTCATCCACTTTATTTTTTTCAATATCTCCATTTTTAGAAGTAAAATTTAATTTTCTAGAAATTAAATCTTGATCAACAAAAGATTTAGTTTCTTTTTCTTTTTCTTCCGACATATTTTTCTTATTCTTTTTTTTTGTATTTTGATGTGATTTTTTTAATTCTCTTGTACTACTTCTTTGTGGAGGTTGTAAATTTTTAACGGGTGTAATTTCTGGTGTTTTATTGTGTTTTCTTTTTAAATCATCTTCTTGATTTTGTTTTTCTGGTAATTGATTCGTTAATATTGATTCCACTTCTTTATTTGTTGATTCATTTTTTTCATCTTTTTTATTCATCATTTTTTTTTTATTTTAAATTTTTTTAAAAAAAAAAGAATAATTGAAAAATGAAAAAAATAAAAAATTGTTTGAAATTTTTCTCTCATTAAATTTCTAAAATGAATTAGGAATAAAATAATATTACTGAATAAAAATTTATATAAGAAATGTTTTTGATTAGTTTTATTATTCTTATATTTATTAATTTCTCTTTTTATTTTTGATATTTTTTTAAATATTTTTTTATTCAAAAAATAAATTTATTTTTAATTAAAAAATTAATTTTTAATTTAATTCTTTCAAAATATTTAATTCCAAAAAAAAAAATATTTAAATCTTTAAAAAAAAAATGTGGAACAAAAAAAAAAGGAAAAAGTGAAATTTTTATTTGAATTATTTTGAAATTAAATTTACTTTTTTTAACTTTTAAATTGAATTCGGAAAAAAAATAATCTAAATCTAAATTTAAATAATTTAAACTTTAATTCTAATTTTAAATCATTTTTTATTTTAAAATTTAATTTTCTTTTTTAAAAAAAATTTTTTCGATCAAAATTAAAAAAAAATTAAAAAAAATTTTTGAAATGATTATTTAAATAAAATTAAATAAAAGATTTAAAAAAGAAATTAAATTTATGACTCAACTCTTTTTTTTTAAAAAATATTATAAATTAAAAATTATTTTTTTTATTGTTTAAAAAAGAAAAAAAAAACGATCAAAAAAATTAAATAAAAAGAAAATTACTTTTTTTCTTTTTCTTTTTCTTTTTTAAATGAATGAAAATAAATGTTGTTGTTGTGGATTTGAACTTGATAAATTTTCTCGACCCAAACCTTTTAGACTTGTTTTAGAATTATCTTCAATTTATGGTTCTTCTAATAGAATTTGTAATAAATGTAGATTGCATAATTATCGCAAAGTTTGTTATTTTTTTATATTTTAATTTAAAATTAAAATTAAATTTATTATTGTTTTTTATTTTTATTCCCTTATTTTAATTTAAATTATTTTTTAAATTATTTTTTATTTTTATTTTTATTTTTATTTTTTATTTTTTAAAAAGAAAAAAGAATGGAAAAAAAAAATTTTTTTTTTCTTTTTAAAATAAATAAATTTCGATATTTATTCTTTTTAAAATTTATTAAGAAAAAAAGAAAAGAAATTTATTTTTTTGCTTTTTTCTTATTATTATTCTTCTTATTCCTCTTTTTATTTTGGAATTATTAATTTATTTTTATTTAATTTTAGTTAAAAAAGATTAAAGCAAAAGAAAGAAATTCAAATGATTTATTAAAACCTCAATCAAAATCTCATAAAAAAAATAAAAATAATTTAAAAAATAATCTAAAAAATGGATCAAAAAATAATCAAATCAAAAATGTAATATTTAATTAAATTTTCTATTTAAAAAAACAAAATAATTCTTCTTTAAAATTTTAATCTTAATTTTCAATTCCACTTTTTTTTTTTTAATTAATAAATAAAATTTAAAAATAGAATAAAAATATTGATCTAAATAACAATAATAATAATAATAATTCAATTTCAAAACAAATAAAAGAATTAATAAACAAAATTAATTTAATAAAAGAAGAAAATGAAAATTTAAAAGCAGAAAATATTACTTTAAGTCAATTAATTAAAGAATATTTAGAAGATAATTTAGAATTAGAATATTTAATTTCAAATAAAAAAGAACAAATTAAAAAAATTAAAAAAGGAATTAAAGAAAAAGGATTAAAAAAATTGAATAAATAAACAAAAAATTTTTTTCATTTTTTTTCTCATTTTCTTTTAATTTTTTTTTTGGAAAAATGAAAAAAACAATAAAAATAACAATAATTTTGTTTTTTTCTGTTATGGTTTGTTTAAATCAAGCTCCAAATTCAATTTCTAAACCAGAATTATTATGGTCTTATGTTGGTTGTTATTCTTCATGGTGTGAAACTGGTTGGTAAAGTTTATTTTTTTTAATATTTTTCATTGAATTTTTTTTTAATTAATTTTTTTTGTTGACTTTTTATATTTTTTTTCAAAATAAACAAATTTATTTTTAAAAGGTATTCTTCACCAGCTCTTTTAGAAACACAAGGAAAAATTGTTGCAGCTTCTTATTCTGTTTGGATGATTGATGGAGCAACAGGAAATATCGAATGGACAGCTGCAGCTGGTCATGGTTCAAATGAACCTTCAGCTTCTAGTGTTGGAAGAACTTGTTTGTTTTTTTTCCAATAATAAATAATAAATATTAAATATTAAATATTAAATAATAAATATTAAATATTAAATAATAAATAATAAATAATAAATAATAAATAATAAATATTAAATATTAAATAATAAATAATAAATATTAAATAATAAATAATAAATAATAAATAATAAATAATAAATAATAAATAAAATAATAAATAATAAATATTAAATATTAAATATTAAATAAAAATAATAAATAATAAATATTATTAAATAATAAATAAAATATGAAATAATAAATAATAAATAACAACAAATATTAAATACATTCAAATTAAATGGAAATATTGTTATGGATTTAAATGGAAATATTAAATATTAAATTTAAAAAACAAATATTAAAATATTAAATGAAAATATTAAATAATAAATGCTAATAATTAAAATGGTGAATGGAAATATTATCAAATAATAAATAATAAATAATAAGGAAATAAATGCAAATAAAAATAAAAATAAAAATAATATTTAAAATATATAAATGTTGTTAATAAATAAAAATATTTATTAAATAATAAATATTAAATAATAAATAATAAATAAATAAAATACAAATAATATTTAAATAATAAATTTATATTAAATATTAATTTAAATATTTATATTTAATATTTAAATATTTTATATTTAAATATTAAATATTAAAATATTAAATAAAATATATAATAATAAATATTTAATAAATTTAAATATAAATTTAATAAAATAATTATAATAATATATAAATAATAAATAAATAAAATATAAATTTATAAATGAATAAATAATAATAAATAAATATTAAGTAAATATTAAATATTAAATAATAAATAATAAATAATAAATATTAAATATTAAATATTAAATATTAAATATTAAATTTAAATATTAAATAATAAATATTAAATAATAAATATTAAATAATAAATAATAAATAATAAATATTTAAATATTAAATAATAAATAATAAATAATAAATATTAAATATTAAATTTATATTCTTGCTGATGTTGATCATGATGGAGAAACTGAAATTGTTATGGGACATTCAAATGGATGGATTAGTGTTATGGATTTAAATGGAATTATGAAACCAGGATTTCCAAAACAAGTTGCATCTAATGAAATTCGTTCTTTAACAGTTGCTGATTTTAATGGTGATGGATATTATCAAATTTTGTAGGGAATTGCTCAAAGGAGACTTTAAATGTTTTTATCAGGATGGCCTCAAAGACAATCATCTGTATATATTTATATTTATATTTATATTTATATTTATATTTATATTTGATATTGATATTTATATTTATATTTATATTTATATTTATATTTATATTTATATTTATTTTATATTTATATTAATATTTATATTTATATTTATATTTATATTTATATTTATTATATATATTTATATTTATATTTATATTTATATTTATATTTATATTTATATTTATATTTATATTAATATTTATATTTATATTTTAGACACCAGGAGGTTCTTGGGGAACGTATGATGCAACACAAGGTGTCCAAACTTTTACAATTAATGGAACAACAAAAACATATCTTTTTGTGCCAAGTGATGTTTGTTCAATATGTGTTTATGATATTAATGCAACTCCACTTATTGCAAATAATGTATTTGGAGGAGGTGGTCAATATTGGGGAGAAGTATCTTTTTATTTAGATGTTGCTTATGAATATCAAGGTTGGATTGATTGTAGTGTTCATAATTTAAGAGGAAATCTTGCAGATAGTGGAGTTTCTTTTGCAGATATTGATGGAGAAAAAAGAGTATTTATTATCATTATCATTATTTTTTTAATCCACTTTTTTTATAATTTAATTTTAATTTTAATTTTAATTTTAATTTTAATTTTAATTTGTTTAGATAATCATTATCACAAATCAATATGATTGTATTGGAGGTACAAATTAATTTTACTCATTCTTTTTATCAAAATCAAATTCAAAATCAAAATCAAAATCAAAATCAAATTCAAATTCAAAATTAAATTCGAAATCAAATTCAAATTCAAAATCAAAATTAAAATTAAATTCAAAATTAAAATTATAGGAGGATATGATGTTCAATTTCTTAGTCCATTTATTGTTAATATTGATAGAACTAGATTTGTCAGTTCTAATCATGATTGGACTGTTGTTCCAGTAACAAATCATGTTGTTTCTAATGATTATAATGTTATTCAAAATCCACAATGGCATGCAGTTCCAGTTGATATTGATGGAGATGTATTTATTTAATTAACTAAATATATTAATCAAAATCAAAATCAAAATCAATATTAAAATCAATATTAAAATCAATATTAAAATCAAAATCAAAATCAAAATCAAAATTAAAATCAAAATGAAAATCAAAATCCAAAATTAAAATCAAAATCAAAATCAAAATTAAAATCAAAATTAAAATTAAAATCAAAAATCAAAATCAAAATCAAAATTAAAATTAAATTTAAATCAAAATCAAAATAAATATCAAAATCAAAATAAATAAAAGGGAGATGTTGAAATTCTTTGGTCAGGATATGATGGATGTCTTCATGCATATTGGCTTGATAAAAGTGAACATTACAATTGGCCATATTGTGCATATTCAGGATCAGGAACAATTTATTTTTCATCTGAACCAGCTATAGTAGATATAGATGATGATGGGCATGCAGAAATCATAATAACAACATGGGCACAAGGTGATTCATATAAAAATGGAAAATTAATCATTCTTTCATATTCAGGAGATATAATTCATTCAATCGATTTACCATCACCAAGATCATCATCAGTTACATGGGGAGGATCACTTCCAGCACCATCAATAGGAAGAATAGCAGGAACAAATAATATACAAATTGTTATCAACACTGTTTATGCTGGAGTTGTTGCTTATAATATTCCAGATTCAGGAAGTTCAAATATTTTATGGCCTTCAAGTAGAGGTAATTATCATAGATCTGGATATAGTGATGCTAAAATCCGAAGTTTTAAATCTATTAGTAGTTTAAAAAGTTATGGAGCTGTTGTAGGATCTTTATGTGGACTTACTTTTCTTGGACTTTTTGCTTTTGTTGCTGTTTCTTATCGTAAAAATAATAAGAGTGTTAAAATGATGTGTTTTTCTTGGAAAACTCATTGTGGATTTTGCAAAACAAAATGTTGTCACAAAAAATAATTCATCATTTCCAATTTCAATTTCAATTTAATTTCAATTTCATTCCAATTTAATTTCCGTTTAATTTCAATTCAATTTCAATTTCAATTTCAATTTTAATTCCAATTTCAATTTCAATTTAATTTCAATTTCCATTTAATTTCAATTTAATTTCAATTTAATTTAATTTCAATTTCAATTTAATTTCAATTCAATTCAATTTCCATTTAATTTCAATTCCAATTTAATTTCAATTTCAATTTAATTTCAATTTAATTTCAATTCAATTCAATTTCAATTTTAATTCCAATTTCAATTTCAATTTAATTCCAATTTCATTTCCAATTTCAATTTAAATTCCAAATTCAATTTAATTTCAATTTCAATTTCAATTTCAATTCAATTTCAATTTCAATTTTAATTCAATTTCAATTTAATTTAATTTCAATTTAATTTCGATTCCAATTTAATTTCAATTTAATTTTAATTTCAATTTCAATTTCAATTTAATTTCAATTTCCATTTTTTGATTTGATTTGTTCCACTTTTTTCTTTTCAATTCTAAAATAAAAAATTAAAAAAAACAAATCTAATTTTAATTTTAATTTTAATTTTAATTTTAATTTCAATAAAAAAAATTTTCCACTTTCTTAAAAATGAGGAAAAAAAAGATTATTTCCCAAATTTTTTTTCTTTTTGAAAACCCCAAAAAATTTTTTTAATTTTCTTCTTTTAATTTTTTTTTTTGGAAAAATGAAAAAAACAATAAAAATAACAATAATTTTGTTTTTTTCTGTTATGGTTTGTTTAAATCAAGCTTCAAATTCAATTTCTAAACCAGAATTATTATGGTCTTATGTTGGTTGTTATTCTTCATGGTGTGACACTGGTTGGTAAAGTTTATTTTTTTTAATATTTTTCATTGAATTTTTTTTTTGATTGATTAAAAAAAAATTTGATGAAAGGATTTGTTTTATTTATTTATAAATTTATTAATTTATTTTTAAAAGGTATTCTTCACCAGCTCTTTTAGAATCACAAGGAAAAGTTGTTGCAGCTTCTTATTCTGTTTGGATGATTGATGGAGCAACAGGAGATATTGAATGGACAGCTGCAGCTGGTCATGGTTCAAATGAATCTTCAGCTTCTAGTGTTGGAAGAACTTGTTTGTTTTTTTTCCAATAATAAATATTAAATAATAAATATTAAATAATAAATATTAAATATTAAATAATAAATATTAAATATTAAATACTAAATATTAAATATTAAATATTAAATATTAAATAATAAATATTAAATATTAAATATTAAATAATAAATAATAAATAATAAATATTAAATAATAAATATTAAATAATAAATATTAAATAATAAATATTAAATATTAAATATTAAATATTAAATATTAAATATTAAATAATAAATATTAAATATTAAATATTAAATATTAAATATTAAATATTAAATATTAAATAATAAATATAAAATATTAAATAATAAATAATAAATAATAAATATTAAATATTAAATATTAAATATTAAATTAGGGCCTGGAGTTATTCTTGCTGATGTTGATCATGATGGAGAAACTGAAATTGTTATGGGACATTCAAATGGATGGATTAGTGTTATGGATTTAAATGGAATTATGAAACCAGGATTTCCAAAACAAGTTGCATCTAATGAAATTCGTTCTTTAACAGTTGCTGATTTTAATGGTGATGGATATTATCAAATTGTAGCAGGAATTGCTCAAGGAAGTAATATTAATACATATGTTGTTGATTATCAAGGAAATGTTTTATCAGGATGGCCTCAAAGACAATCATCTGTATATATTTATATTTATATTTATATTTATATTTATATTTATATTTATATTTATATTTATATTTATATTTATATTTATGTTTATATTTATATTTATATTTATATTAATATTAATTTTGATTTATATTTATATTTATATTTATATTTATATTTTATATTTATATTTATATTTATATTTATATTTATATTTATATTTATATTTATATTTATATTTATATTTATATTTATATTTATATTTATATTTATATTTATATTTATATTTATATTTATATTTATATTTATATTTATATTTATATTTATATTTATATTTATATTTTTATATTATTTATATTTATTTTTATATTTTATATTTATTTTATATTTATATTTATATTTATATTTATATTTATATTTATATTTATATTTATATTTATATTTATATTTATATTTATATTAATATTTATATTTATATAATATTTTATAAATTATATTTATAATATTAAATATTTATATTAATTTATTTATTATATATTATTTATAATTTATATTTTGATATTTATATTTATTTTTTTTATATTTTATATTTATATTAATATTTATATTAATATTTATATTTATATTTATATTAATATTTATATTTATATTTATATTAATATTTATATTTATATTTATATTAATATTTATATTTATATTTATATTTATATTTATATTAATATTTATATTTTATATTTATATTTATATTTATATTTATATTAATATTTATATTTATATTTATATTAATATTTATAATTATATTTATATTTATATTTATATTTATATTTATGTTTATATTTATATTTATATTTATAATTATATTTATATTTATATTTATATTAATATTTATAATTATATTTATATTTATATTTATATTTATATTTATATTTTAATTTTGATTTATAATTATATTTATATTTATAATTATATTTGATATTTATATATATATATTAATATTTATAATAATATTTATATTAATATTTATATTTATATTTATATTTATATTTATATTTATATTTATATTTATATTTATATTTATATTTATATTTTATATTTATATTTTAGACACCAGGAGGTTCTGCTGGAATTTATGATGAAACACAAGGTGTCCAAACTTTTACAATTAATGGAACAACAAAAACATATCTTTTTGTGCCAAGTGATGTTTGTACAATATGTGTTTATGATATTAATGCAACTCCACTTATTGCAAATAATGTATTTGGAGGAGGTGGTCAATATTGGGGAGATGTTGCTTTTTATTTAGATGTTGCTTATGAATATCAAGGTTGGATTGATTGTAGTGTTCATAATTTAAGAGGAAATCTTGCAGATAGTGGAGTTTCTTTTGCAGATATTGATGGAGAAAAAAGAGTATTTATTATTATTATCATTATTTTTTTAATCCACTTTTTTTATAATTTAATTTTAATTTTAATTTTAATTTGTTTAGATAATCATTATCACAAATCAATATGATTGCTATGGAGGTACAAATTAATTTTACTCATTCTTTTTATCAAAATCAAAATCAAAATCAAAATCAAAATCAAAATCAAAATCAAAATCAAATTCAAATTCAAAATCAAAATCAAAATTAAATTCAAAATCAAAATCAAATTCAAATTCAAATTCAAAATCAAAATTAAAATTAAATTCAAAATTAAAATTATAGGAGGATATGATGTTCAATTTCTTAGTCCTTTTATTGTTAATATTGATAGAACTAGATTTGTTAGCTCAAAGTATGATTGGACTGTTGTTCCAGTAACAAATCATGTTGTTTCTGATAATTATAGTGTTATTGAAACTCCACAATGGCATGCAGTTCCAGTTGATATTGATGGAGATGTATTTATTTAATTAACTAAATATATTAATCAAAATTAAAATCAATATTAAAATCAAAATCAAAATCAAAATAAATATTAAAATCAAAATCAAAATTAAAACCAAAATTAAAATCAAAATGAAAATCAAAATCAAAATCAAATTCAAAATCAAAATCAAAATCAAATTCAAAATCAAAATCAAAATCAAAATTAAAATCAAAATCAAAATCAAAATCCAAAATTAAAATTAAAATCAAAATTAAAATTAAAATCAAAATCAAAATCAAAATTAAAATCAATATTAAAATCAAAATCAAAATCAAAATAAATATTAAAATCAAAATAAATAAAAGGGAGATGTTGAAATTCTTTGGTCAGGATATGATGGATGTCTTCATGCATATTGGCTCGATAAAAGTGAACATTACAATTGGCCATATTGTGCATATTCAGGATCAGGAACAATTTATTTTTCATCTGAACCAGCTATAGTAGATATAGATGATGATGGGCATGCAGAAATCATAATAACAACATGGGCACAAATTGGTTCATATCAAAATGGAAAATTAATCATTCTTTCATATTCAGGAGATATAATTCATTCAATCGATTTACCATCACCAAGATCATCATCAGTTACATGGGGAGGATCACTTCCAGCACCATCAATAGGAAGAATAGCAGGAACAAATAATATACAAATTGTTATCAATACTGTTTATGCTGGAGTTGTTGCTTATAATATTCCAGATTCAGGAAGTTCAAATATTTTATGGCCTTCAAGTAGAGGTAATTATCATAGATCTGGATATAGTGATGCTAAAATCCGAAGTTTTAAATCTATTAGTAGTTTAAAAAGTTATGGAGCTGTTATAGGATCTTTATGTGGACTTACTTTTCTTGGACTTTTTGCTTTTGTTGCTGTTTCTTATAGTAAAAATAATAAGAGTGTTAAAATGATGTGTTTTTCTTGGAAAACTCATTGTGGATTTTGCAAAACAAAATGTTGTCACAAAAAATAATTCATCATTTCCAATTTCAATTTCAATTTAATTTCAATTTCATTCCAATTTAATTTCCGTTTAATTTCAATTCAATTCCAATTCAATTCCAATTCCCAAATTCAATTTAATTCAATTTCAATTTAATTTAATTTTAATTTTAATTTTAATTTCAATTTCAATTTCAATTTCAATTTAATTCCAATTTAATTTCAATTTAATTTCAATTTCAATTTAATTTCAATTTTCAATTTAATTTTCAATTCAATTCAATTTAATTTCAATTTAATTTCAATTTAATTCAATTTTAATTTCAATTTTAATTTCAATTTAATTTCAATTTAATTTCAATTTCATTTCAATTTAAATTCAATTTAATTTCAATTTAATTTCAATTTCAATTTAATTTCAATTTCAATTTCCATTTTTAATTTCAATTTAATTTTAATTTCCATTTTTTGATTTGATTTGTTCCACTTTTTTCTTTTCAATTCTAAAATAAAAAATTAAAAAAACAAATCTAATTTTAATTTTAATTTTAATTCTAAATTGTAACAATAAACAGGATTGACAAATTCAATTTTCCTTTTTTTATTTTTTTAATTTTTAATTCAAAAAAAAAATTTTTCAATCATTTTTTTCTTTTTAAATTTATTTTTTTTTCAAGTTTTTTTTTTTTTAAATTAAAAAATTCAAATGAGTGATTCAAACAACGATTCAGAAAAAGAAAAAAAAACCAAGAAAGAAGATACACATAAAAGTACAAGACATCATCACAAATCAACTCATTCAAGTCATTCAAGTCATTCAAGACATCACACACATCATACAAAAAGAAAATGAAAAAGAAAATGAAAATGAAAAAGAAAATGAAAAAGAAAATGAAAATGAAAATGATAATGATAATGATAATGATAATGATAATGATAATGATAATGATAATGATAATGATAATGATAATGAAAACGATAATGATAATGAAAAAAACGATCCTAAAAATTAATAAAAAAAGAAAACGATTTTTCATAAAAATCAAAAACCTCGTCATTTGATCAAAAAACAAATTAATAAAGTCAAAGATAAGATTTTTCATAAAAGTCATAAATCTCATCGTCATAAAAAGACAAAAATGATGGTTCAATTGAAATTTTAATTTTAATTTTCATGATTTTTTTTTTAAAATTAATTTTAATTTTAATTTTTAATTTTAATATTAATTTTAATTTTAATTTCAATTTTAATTTTAATTTTAATTTTAATTTTAATTTTAATTTTAATTTTAATTTTAATTTTAATATTAATTTTAATTTCAATTTTAATATTAATTTCAATTTTTATTTTAATTTCAATTTTAATTTTAATTTCAATTTTAATTTTATTTTTAATTTTAATTTTAATTTTAATTTTAATTTTAATTTTAATTTTAATTTTAATTTTAATTTCAAAATCAATTTTAATTTCAAAATCAATTTCAAAATTAATTTCAAAACTACTTAGAATAGCAAATCTTGATTTACCACAAATTGCGGTTGTTGGATGTCAAAGTTCTGGAAAAAGTAGTGTACTTGAAAATGTTGTAGGAAGAGATTTCCTTCCAAGGTAATTAAATACAAAATAAAAAACAATCATAAAAAACAAATAATTTATGAATAATTTTCAATGAATAGAGGAACAGGAATAGTAACAAGAAGACCATTAGTTTTACAATTAATTCGAGACACTTCATTAAATAATGGTGAATTATAATTTCAAACAAAAAATTTCGAAATTAAAATGAATTATTAAAAATTTAAATTTAAAAAATTGGAAAAAAGAATATGGAGTTTTTTTACATAAAAGTAAAGAAAAATTTTATGATTTTAATGAAATTCGAGAAGAAATTGAGAGAGATACAGATAGAGTAACTGGAAGAAATAAAGGATTATCTCCTTTACCTATTAATTTGCGTTTATATTCTCCTCATGTTGTTAATTTAACTTTAATTGATCTTCCTGGTGTAACAAAAATTGCTGTTGGTATGGAATTATGAATGAAATTATGAATGAAATTAAAATTGAAATTAAAATTAAAATTAAAATTAAAATTAAAATTAAAATTAAAATTAAAATTAAAATTAAAATTAAAATTAAAATCAAAATTAAAATTAAAATTAAAATTAAAATTAAAATTAAAAATTAAAATTAAAATTAAAATTAAAAATTAAAATTAAAATTAAAATTAAAATTAAAAATTAAAATTAAAATTAAAAATTAAAATCAAAATTATAATTAATATCAAAATTAAAATTAAAATTAAAATGAAAATTAATATAAAAATTAAGGTGATCAACCTGAAGATATTGAAAAACAAATCGAAGATATGGTTTTGAATTATATTAAAAGACCAAATTGTATCATTCTTGCAGTATCACCAGCAAATAACGATCTTGCAAATTCAGATTCATTAAAACTTGCAAAAAGTGTTGATCCAAATCGTATGAAATTTTGAAATCAAATAAAAAAAATAATTTCAAGAAAAAGAATTAAAAATAATTCCAACTGAAAATATTCATTTGATTTAAGGTGATCGAACAATTGGAGTATTGACAAAACTTGATTTAATGGATGAAGGAACAGATGCTTTAGATGTTCTTGAAGGAAAAGTGATTGGAATGAAATTTATTGGAGTTGTTAATAGAGGTCAAAAAGATATTGAATCAAATACATCAATTCAAGATGCATTGAATGCAGAAAAAGAATTTTTTGAGAATCATGAAAGATATTCATCAATTTCACATCGTTTAGGAACACCTTATCTTGCGAGTTTATTAAATCAAGTTGGAATTATTTCAAAAATTATTTCAAATTTTATTTCAAAATTTATTTCAAAATTTATTTCAAATTTTATTTCAAATTTTATTTCAAAATTTATTTCAAAATTTATTTCAAAATTTAGAAATTAATACAACATATTCAACAAAGTCTTCCTCAAATTTGGAAGGATGTTGAAGAACAATTAGCAAAAGCACAAAAAGAACTTGAACGTATTGGAGAAAATGAAGGAGACTCTCAAAAGAAACAGGTTTTTATAAAATAATTTTTCAATAAGAAAAATGGAAATTCAAATGGAATTTAATGATTGAAAAAAAAATCATTTTTAAATTTAATTATTTTTAATGTTTATTAAATAAATGAAGATTGCTTTCCGTTCTTTATCAGGATTTTCACAAGAATTAAAGAATGTTATTGATGGAACAAGTTCTGATGTTGATGATTCAACAATAACAGAATATGCGCATAAATTACTTGGTGGTGCAAAAATTAGAGATCATTTTACAAAATCACTTATTAGGGATATTGAGAGACTTCAATTAAATGAAGCTTTAACAGATGAGAGTATTGCAGATTCTCTTTTAAATTCAAATTATAATTAAAATTAAAATTAAAATTAAAATTATAATTAAAATTAAAATCAAAATTAAAATTATAATTAAAATTAAAATTAAAATTAAAATTAAAATCAAAATTAAAATTAAAATTAAAATCAAAATTAATTTATTAAATTAAATTTAAAATCAAAATCAAAATTAAAATTAAAATTAAAATTAAAATTATAATTAAAATTAAAATCAAAATTAAAATTAAAATTAAAATTAAAATTAAAATTAAAATTAAAATTAAAATTAAAATTAAAATTAAAATTAAAATTAAAATCAAAATTAAAATCAAAATTAAAATCAAAATTAAAATCAAAATTAAAATTCATTTGAAAAACCTGTAAAGAAATTGAAAACTTCATCCAAAACTCTGAAGGAGCAATATCTCGATTAGGAGTACCAGAAAAAGCATTTCATTGGGCGATTCGAGTTGGATTATCCCAATTAATTGAACCATGCCGAAACTGTGTTGTGAATGTAGAAAAGGATCTTCTTGATATAATAGCAGATACAGCACAGAAGATCCAAGAGTTTCAAAACTTTCCAATGTTAAAAGAAAGAATACTTGCAATATCAAAAGAATTATTATCATCTTTAAGACAACCTGCAATTGAATTAGTCACTCAGATTGTCGAAATGGAGCTTGCTTACATCAATTTTGAACATCCTTCTTTGCATGTTAGAAGATTTGCGGAAGATAAAACTATTGAAAGTTTGGAAGGATGGTTAATGAAAAAAGGTGGAAAATCAAATAAATGGCAGCAACGTTGGGTCGTCTTGAAATCAAGAACTCTCTTTTATTTTAATAATCCAAATGATTCAACTCCTTTAGGTGTTGTTCCTTTGGAAGGTTGTATTATTGAAACTGTAGAAGATATTGAAAATGCAAAAAAAGAACTTGAAAAAAAGAAAAATGATCCTGAATTTGCGAGTAAAAAATATTTAAAATATTTAAGATAAATATTCAAATTATTTAAATTAAATATTCAAATTATTTAAAATAAATATTCAAATTATTTAAAATATTTAAAATATTCAAAATAAATATTCAAATTTTTCAAAATAATTATTTAAAATAAATATTTAAAATAAATATTCAAATTATTTTAAAATATTCAAAATAAAATTCAAAATAAATATTCAAAATATTCAAATTAAAATATTCAAATTATTTAAATTAAATATTCAAATTATTCAAAAATAAATATTCAAATTATTTAAAATAAATATTCAAATTATTCAAAATATTCAAAATAAATATTCAAAATAAATATTTAAAATAAATATTCAAATTTTTCAAAATAAATATTCAAATTATTTAAAAATAAATATTCAAATTATTCAAATTAAATATTTAAAATAAATATTTAAAATAAATATTCAAATTAAAAGATCAAATTATTCAAAACTTAAATATTAAAAGATTAATTTAAAAATAAATATTCAAAAAATTAATATTCAAATTAAATATTCAAATTAAATATTCAAAATTGTCGAAATATTATTTAAAAATAAATATTCAAAATAAATATTTGCAATATTCAAAAATAAATATTCAAAATAAATATTCAAAATAAATATTTAAATTATTCAAATTAAAAAGGTTAAAATATTTAAAATAAATTATTCAAAATAAATATTCAAAATATTCAGAACTAAATATTTTATTTTAATAATTAAAAATAAATTATTTAAAATAAATATTCAAAATATTCAAATTAAATATTCAAATTATTTAAAATAAATATTCTCAAATTAAATAAAAAATATTTAAAATTTTTAAAAATAAAATATTTAATTCAAAATAAAATTAAATATTTAAAATAAATATTCAAAATAAATATTCAAAATAAATATTCAAATTATTTAAAATAAAAATTCAAAATATTTTAAAATAAATATTCAAAATAAAATATTTAAAATAAATATTCAAATTTTTCAAAATAAATATTCAAATTATTTAAAATAAATATTCAAATTATTCAAATTAAATATTTAAAATAAATATTTAAAATAAATATTTAAAATAAATATTCAAAATAAATATTCAAATTAATTAAAATAAATATTCAAAATAAATTATTCAAAATAATTATTCAAATTATTCAAAATAAATATTCAAATTATTCAAAATAAATATTCAAATTATTCAAAATAAATATTCAAATTATTTAAAATAAATTATTTAAAATAAATTATTCAAAATAAATATTCAAAATATTCGAAATAAATATTCAAAATAAATATTAATATTATTTAAATTAAATATTCATTAAAAAAAAAAAAGAAAAACTTATCCAAATCCCAGATGGTCCAGAAGTTCCACAAAAAAGGAAATTTTTCAGTCGATCTAAAAAATCACAATTATCAACTAAAGATCTCAAATTATATTTCCGAGTGAGACATCCAACAACACAAATAATTCACGGAAGAGACACAATCGAATTAATAGCAGAAGACGAAGTTTCATTAAAGAATTGGTACACAAGCATCAAACGAGATGCTCAAGGAAATTTCCGTGATCAAAACAAAAGTAAAAGAGATATTTGGTTAGTTCGAGAAGTTGTTGCTTCTTATTTTGAAACTGTCAAAACTTCTGTTCTTGATGGAATTCCTAAATCAATTATGTATTCAATGGTTAATCCATTGAAAAAAGACTTAGAAGGAGAATTGATGACTCGTATTTATGATGAAGAACTTTTGGTTAATATTATGCACGAAGATAAAGGAGTTAAACAAAGAAGAAAACAATTGAAAAAAACTATTATGTTATTGAAAGAAGCAAAAGAAATTATGAAAAAAGTTCAATCGATCAAAGTTAAATCAAAAAATTAAATTCAATTCAAAATTCAAAATTCAATTCAATTCAAAATTTTAATTCTTATTTTTTTTTCTTTCTTCAAATAAATAATTTTTTTTTTTAAAACAATTTTTTTTGTGTTCCACTTTTTTTGTTTTATTATTTTTCTTAATTGATTAGTTAAAAGAAAAGAAAAGAAAAGAAAAAATTTTGTTGAATGAAATTAATTCATTTTTTGCCTGTTGAATAATTCGGTTGCTTGGGAAACAATATTTGGAATTGTTTGATTCAATCCATAACCAGTCATTATTGCTTGTAAATCTTGAAGAATCGTTTTTGTAATGACAATATCTGACCTTAAATTGTTTGTGTAAATCCAGTTTTGAAAAATGTCAAAAGATTCATCAGTAAAATCATTGAATTCATCATATTTTTCCATATTTGCATCTTCTTGGAATTTTTTATTGAAAAATTTACTTCTTGCAAACAAAATGATTTTATGGAAAGTTGTTTTTTTGATTTCTTTTTTGATTTCTTTTTTAATTCTAACAATTTCAAAATCACGATCTTGTTGAGAAAAATTCATTTCTGACAAAGTATCTATCATTGATTCATTCAAATTAAAATCAAATTGGAACTCTTCTCGAAGATTTTTATCGATTTGGTAGTTGCCATAGATAAGTTGAAAAATTTCGTTTGCTTCATTGGATGATTTTTGTGAAATGTATTCTCGAAATTCATCGATTTGATCTTCTGTGCCTATTCTGTAATTGAGGATAAATCGATGGGCGGAAATATTTTCACCTTTTGTCTGGAAAGTGATGTCACAAAGTTCCTTTTTTTCGAAAAGTTGGAGAAGATCGAACAGAATACTTGAGAAGAAAGAGTAATAGAGAAACGAGTTGAAATCGCCGCAAGTAATGTGATAATTATCGATATCGAAAAACAAATCAGGAAGTTTTATTTCGAAAGGAGTCGGATGAAAATCTGTGTTTCCAGTGCCTAATTGGGCATCTTCGTTGCAGCCGAATCCAATCATTTTTCCGTTTGCTGTTAAAATCAATGAGTGGTTCATTCCAACTGAAATTTCAAGAATATTATCATCTTTAAATAAACTTGATTTTACTTCCGTAAATTGCGAAATATCGTCTTTTTCGCTAATCCCGTTATAACCTGCTCTTCCGCATGAGTAAAGCGTGCGCGGATTCAGGGGGTTTACACCCATGATACTAATAGGCGGAGGATTATTGTCGTCTTCAACAAGCATGAGAGTGTGGTAATTTCCGAGCTTGATGTCAATAATTTTCCTTTTTGGAAGTTCTTCGATTTCTCGTAATTCATGATTTTTGGATAAGTTATTTTTTTCCAGTCCAAGTTGACCATAAAAGTTGTCTCCGCAAACAAAAACCATGTTGGATCTAGTGATAAGAAACACGGAATTCGAGCAAATTCCAGAGAAAATCCTCTCAATGTTTCTTTTAAGCAAGTTCAAACTCTCTGATTTTCTTGGCGGTTCAAATCCAAGTTGCCCGTGAGTATTTGAGCCTATTCCATAAGCATTTCCCTTTTGGCTGAGCAAGTAAATTGCTTTTTCACCACAAACAACGTCGATAAAAATATTTTCTTTTGAGTCCGAAATTTTTAACGGAAAAAAAACGTCAGAATTTTTATTAACGTCTTTTCCTTTTCCAAAAGCATGTCCTTCTGTAGTTAAAACGGCCTGAATGTACAAGCCTGCGCTGATTTTCTTGATGATTTGCGGTCCTTTTTTTGCTTGTTCTTCATCGAAAACTTCAATTTCTTTGTAATCTTCTGATTCTTGTGTGTATTCAAATGCTTGTCCCTTTTGCGTTAGAAATGTTATTGATGTGTATCCTGGTGCTACTTGCGTTATTGGATCGTTGTGATTCTTTAATGGCTTGATTTCTGTTGGCTTCATTATTAGTTCTTCTTCTTCTTTTTCTTCTTTTCTTGTTTCTGGTTTTAATCCTTCAAATGTTTTTCTTCCAAAAAAGAAAAATTCATTTTTTTTGTGTTCCATTTTGAAGAGAAAAAAAAAATGAAAAATGAAAAATGAAAAATGAAAAATGAAAAAATGAAATTTTAATTTTTATTTTTAATTTTAATTTTAATTTTAATTTTAATTTTGATTTTAATTTTAATTTTAATTTTAATTTTAATTTTAATTTTAATTTTGATTTTAATTTTAATTTGAATTTTAATTTTAATTTTAATTTTAATTTTAATTTTTAATTTTAATTTTAATTTTAATTATTAAATTTTTTAATTTTAATTTAATTTTTAATTTTCAATTTTAATTTGAATTTTCAATAAATTTTTAATTTGATTTGAATAAATCCAATATTCAAATATTTGAAATGATTTATTACTTAATTCACTATAATCTGTAACTTTATTTGATTTATCTTCTGTTACAGATAAAAACATTCCTCGATATAATTCACTTCTCATTATTAATATTAATTTAGGAAATTTATACTGTTTTTCTTTTCTTTCAATTATAAAATCTTTTTCATTTTCATTTAAATAAATTCTTTTCATTGTTTCTTCAATTTTTTCATTTGAATTTATAATTTCTTTAATTTCAAAATATAATTTTGGATTTATTTTGGAATTATTTGAATAAATCATTTCAAATATTTGATTTGATTCTTTAATTGATTTATTTGAAATAATTTCTTGAAGTTTTTCAATTTGATTTTGATCTTTTAATCTATATTTCAATATTAATTTATGAGCTTCAATTATTTCTCCATTTTCTGTTTTAAATGAAATATTACAAAATTCTTTTCTTCTAAATAGTTTTATCAAATCTTCTTCAAGATTGGAAAAAGAAAGAGGAGAATAATAAAGAAATGATTTTTCATCTCCACAAGAAATATGATAATTGAAAATATCTTCATTAAATCTTAATTTAGGAAGTTCAATTTGAATTGGAATTTTTTGATATTCTCTATCTCCAGTTCCTAATTGACCATGATAATTATGCCCAAATCCTATTAATTTCTCTTTAGTTGTTAAAATCAAAGTATGATCAAATCCAACAGAAAAATCAATAATATTATCATTTTCAAATAAAGATAATTTGATTTCAGTAAATTCATAAGTATTTTCATCATCTTTACCAAGTCCATTATAATGAGAATATCCACATGAATAAAGTTTTCTTTTTGGATTTTCATCTTCAATCAACATTATTGAATGAAAAAATCCAGATTGAATATCAATTATTTTACCTTTTGGAATATTTTGGATTTTGGTTAATTTATCGATCTTTATTTCTGTTATTGATTTTCCTAATCCAAGTTGACCAGAACTGTTATCACCACATCCAAATAATTCTTGATTTGAATTTAAAAGAAAAACATGATTTGAAGTATTTCCTGAAAATATTTTAGAAACATTTTTCATCATTAAAATTGGTTTTTCTGTTTTTTCAAGTGTTTTAGAATCAAAACCAAGTTGGCAATTATAATTTGAACCAATTCCATAAGCATTTTTATTTGAAGTTAATAAATAAATTGAACGAGATCCAGAAACAATATCTTCAATTATTCTATCATTTGTATCTTCAATTAATGATGAAATATTGATAAATTTATTTGGATTTTTTGGATTAATATCTTTTCCTTTGGCAAATACATTTCCTTCTTTTGTTAAAATAGCTACATTATCAGCATCAACAATTACTTTTTGAATATTTTCAATTTGGATTTCTTTAGGATTTTGTTTTGAATCATTTTCATTTAAATATTCTATTGCTTTTCCATTTTTAAAAAGGAAAATTGTTGAAAAATTTCCTGATGAAATTTGTTTAATTTGTTTTTCATTTTCATTTTCATTTTCATTTTCAAATTTAAATTGAATTGGTTTTGTTATTTTATCTGGTTCATTTTTGAAAAGTTTTGGTTTTTCATTTCTTCCAAAAAATAAAATTTCATTCATTTTTAAAAAGAAAAAAATGGAAAAATGAAATTTTTAATTTTAATTTTAATTTTAATTTTAATTTTAATTTTAATTTTGATTTTAATTTTAATTTTAATTTTAATTTTAAATTTTAATTTTAATTTTGATTATTAAATTTTTTAATTAATAAATCCAATAAATTTGGATTTGTTTGATTTAATTGAAAATAATCAATTCCAATTTCTATTTCATTAATTATTTCTTGTGTAATTTGAATTTCATCTTTAATTTGATTTGAATAAATCCAATATTCAAATATTTGAAATGATTTATTACTTAATTCACTATAATCTGTAACTTTATTTGATTTATCTTCTGTTACAGATAAAAACATTCCTCGATATAATTCACTTCTCATTATTAATATTAATTTAGGAAATTTATACTGTTTTTCTTTTCTTTCAATTATAAAATCTTTTTCATTTTCATTTAAATAAATTCTTTTCATTGTTTCTTCAATTTTTTCATTTGAATTTATAATTTCTTTAATTTCATAATATAATTTTGGATTTATTTTGGAATTATTTGAATAAATCATTTCAAATATTTGATTTGATTCTTTAATTGATTTATTTGAAATAATTTCTTGAAGTTTTTCAAATTGATTTTGATCTTTTAATCTATATTTCAATATTAATTTATGAGCTTCAATTATTTCTCCATTTTCGGTTTTAAATGAAATATTACAAAATTCTTTTCTTCTAAATAATTTTATCAAATCTTCTTCAAGATTGGAAAAAGGAGGAGAATAATAAAGAAATGATTTTTCATCTCCACAAGAAATATGATAATTAGAAATATCTTCATTAAATCTTAATTTAGGAAGTTCAATTTGAATTGGAATTTTTTGATATTCTCTATCTCCAGTTCCTAATTGACCATGATAATTATGCCCAAATCCTATTAATTTCTCTTTAGTTGTTAAAATCAAAGTATGATCAAATCCAACAGAAAAATCAATAATATTATCATTTTCAAATAAAGATGATTTGATTTCAGTAAATTGATAAGTGTTTTCATCTTTGCCAAGTCCATTATGTCCATAATCTCCACATGAATAAAGTTTTCTTTTTTGATTTTCATTTTCAATCAACATTATTGAATGATAACTTCCACATTGAATATCAATTATTTTACCTTTTGGAATATTTTGGATTTTGGTTAATTCATGGATTTCATCTTCTATTGCTAGGGATCTTAATCCAAGTTGACCATATGCATGAATTCCGCATACAAATAATTCTTGATTTGAATTTAAAAGAAAAACATGATTTGAAGTATTTCCTGAAAATATTTTAGAAACATTTTTCATCATTAAAATTGGTTTTTCTGTTTTTTCAACCGAATAAGAATCAAAACCAAGTTGGCCATTATAATTTGAACCAATTCCATAAGCATTATGATTTGAAGTTAATAAGTAAATTGAACGAGATCCAGAAACAATATCTTCAATTATTCTATCATTTGTATCTTCAATTAATGATGAAATATTGATAAATTTATTTGGATTTTTTGGATTAATATCTTTTCCTTTGGCAAATATATTTCCTTCTTTTGTTAAAATAGCTTTATTATCAGCATCAACAATTACTTTTTGAATATTTTCAATTTGGATTTCTTTAGGATTTTGATATGAATATCTTAAATATTCTATTGCTTTTCCATTTTCAAAAAGGAAAATTGTTGAAAATAAACTTGTTGAAATTTGTTTAATTTGTTTTTCATTTTCATTTTCATTTTCATTTTCAAATTTAAATTGAATTGGTTTTGTTATTTTATCTGGTTCATTTTTGATAAGTTTTGGTTTTTCATTTCTTCCAAAAAATAAAATTTCATTCATTTTTAAAAAGAAAAAAATGAAAAATAATTTTTGGAATTTTAATTTTAATTTTAATTTTAATTTTAATTTTAATTTTAATTTTAATTTTAATTTTGATTTTAATTTTAATTTTGATTATTAAATTTTTTAATTAATAAATCCAATAAATTTGGATTTGTTTGATTTAATTGAAAATAATCAATTCCAATTTCTATTTCATTAATTATTTCTTGTGTAATTTGAATTTCATCTTTAATTTGATTTGAATAAATCCAATATTCAAATATTTGAAATGATTTATTACTTAATTCACTATAATCTGTAACTTTATTAGAAGTATCATTTGTTACAGATAAAAACATTCCTCGATATAATTCACTTCTCATTATTAATATTAATTTTGGGAATTTATATTGTTTTTCTTTTCTTTCAATTGTAAAATCTTTTTCATTTTCATTTAAATAAATTCTTTTAATTGTTTCTTCAATTTTTTCATTGGAATTTATAATTTCTTTAATTTCAGAATATAATTTTGGATTTATTTTGGAATTATTTGAATAAATCATTTCAAATATTTGATTTGATTCTTTAATTGATTTATTTGAAATAATTTCTTGAAGTTTTTCAATTTGATTTTGATCTTTTAATCTATATTTCAATATTAATTTATGAGCTTCAATTATTTCTCCATTTTCTGTTTTAAATGAAATATTACAAAATTCTTTTCTTCTAAATAATTTTATCAAATCTTCTTCAAGATTGGAAAAAGAAGGAGGAGAATAATAAAGAAATGATTTTTCATCTCCACAAGAAATATGATAATTAGAAATATTTTCATTAAATCTTAATTTAGGAAGTTCAATTTGAATTGGAATTAATTGATCATTTATATCTTCAGTTCCTAATTGGCTAAGATAATTATGCCCAAATCCTATTAGTGTTGAATTATTTGTTAAAATCAAAGTATGATTGTATCCAACAGAAATTTCAAGAATATCATCATTTTCAAATAAAGATGATTTGATTTCAGTAAATTCATCAGTATCTTCATCATCTTTACCAAGTCCATTATAATGAGAATATCCACATGAATAAAGTTTTCTTTTTGGATTTTCATCTTCAATCAACATTATTGAATGAAAAAATCCAGATTGAATATCAATTATTTTGCCTTTTGGAATATTTTGGATTTTGGTTAATTTATCGATCTTTATTTCTGTTATTGATTTTCCTAATCCAAGTTGACCAAATTGATTATATCCGCATACAAATAATTCTTGATTTGAATTTAAAAGAAAAACATGATTTGAAGTATTTCCTGAAAATATTTTAGAAACATTTTTCATCATTAAAATTGGTTTTTCTGTTTTTTCAAGTGTTTTAGAATCAAAACCAAGTTGGCCATTAATATTGTAACCAATTCCATAAGCATTTTTATTTGAAGTTAATAAATAAATTGAATAATATCCAGAAACAACATCTTCAATTATTCTATCATTTGTATCTTCAATTAATGATGAAATATTGATAAATTCTTTTGGATTTTCTGGATTAATATCATATCCTTTGGCAAATACATTTCCTTCTTTTGTTAAAATAGCTTCATTATCAGCATCAACAATTACTTTTTGAATATTTTCTTCAATTTGGATTTTTGAAGGATTTTGTTTTGAATCATTTTCATTTAAATATTCTATTGCTTTTCCATTTTCAAAAAGGAAAATTGTTGAAAAATTTCCTGATGAAATTTGCTTAATTTGTTTTTCATTTTCATTTTCATTTTCATTTTCATTTTCATTTTCATTTTCATTTTCATTTTCATTTTCATTTTCATTTTCAAATTTAAATTGAATTGGTTTTGTTATTTTATGTGGTTCATTTTTTATAAGTTTTGGTTTTTCATTTCTTCCAAAAAATAAAACGTCATTCATTTTTAAAAAGAAAAAAATGAAAAAAATTGAATTTTAATTTTAATTTTTTCATTTTTTTTTTCTTTAAAATGTCAAGAAGACAACAAAATCCAGATATAAAAATATCAAAGACATTAAGTTATCTTTTAAGACATGGAGCTAAAAAAGAAAAGATTAAAATGCGAACTGATGGATTTGTTTTAGTATCTGATCTTTTAGAACATAGATCATTAAAAAGAATAACTTTCGAAGATATAAAAAGAATAGTTGAAAACAACGATAAAAAAAGATTTCTTCTTTCAAAAGATGAAAATCAAAATGACATCATCAAAGCAACTCAAGGTCATACAATTGAAGTCAAAGATCTGAGTCTCACAAAGATCACAAAAGAGAATTTACCACAATGTGCTGTTCATGGCACAAATCGAAAAAATTGGAATATCATCAAAAATCAAGGACTTTCCAAAATGAAAAGAAATCATATCCATTTTGCTCCAAAAGAACCTGGAAAAGGTCAAGTTATTTCTGGAATGAGAACTTCTTCTGAAATCATGATTTTTGTTGATCTTGAAAAGGCTTTAGAAGATGGAATTCAGTTTTTCCAAAGTGAAAATGAAGTTATTTTATCTGAAGGAATTGATGGAATTATTCCTCCTAAATATTTCTCAAAAGTTGTTGATTCAAAAACTCAAAAAATTATTTTTTCTTCAAATGAGAATGAGAAAGAGAAAGAGAAATAAAAAAATAATTTGAAATTCAATTCAAATTCTCATTTTTACTCAATCAAGAATAAAAACAATTCAATTTTAATTTTAATTTTAATTTTAATTTTAATTTTAATTTTGATTTTGATTTTGATTTTGATTTTGTTTTTGATCTTGATTTTGTTTGAAATATTTGGTTGTAAGTGTTTTTGTTTTCTTTTGATCTTTTTTTGTGTAATTTGAATTGCAGTATAAAAGTCCTTCAAATCGAATTTTAGATAAAAGATTTATAAATTGAATTTTTTCTTTTAAAGAAGCTTGAATGAACCAAGATTTAATGATAAGATGAAAAGAATCTCTCCATTTAATTAAAATTGATTCCCAAAATGTATCAAATTTCAATTTTTGTTTTTCAATTTCTTTCGAATTATAATAATCTCTAATTTGTTGAAAAAATTCTCTTTGAATTTTATTTTGATATTCTGAACTTTCGAGAAACCAATCCCAAATCAAAAAAAAGGAAGGTTTTGAAGCTAAGAATTTCAGGATAGTTTGTCCACTTGAAATATCAATTGATTGCTGAATTTCATCGATATCTTTTCCTTTATGGACTCTTACTCTGTGTCTAATCTCAAATAAAATCATAATAATCAGAGTTGAAAAGGAAATCCAAATTAGCGTAATAATAAATATTCCTAAAATTCCTTTTCCACTTGTTTGCTGGAAATCATTTGAAGCAAAAACCATTCCTGAAAAAAGAATAATTTCCGAAAAACAAATCAACACAAATTCAAGTGTGTTATGCCGATCTGCAATAAAGGGTTTTGCTTGAATTTGTAAAACAAGCGCAAAAAGAAGAACAACCACACAAAAAATTGATTGAATAATTGGATCAAATGAAAGAAATAATTGAGCAATAGTCAACAATAATTTGCGAATCATCACAAATATTTCCCAAAAAAACCAAGTTTTTGTGTATCTTGTGCATAATAATCCAAATCTTAAATCAAAACTTTGCTCATCAAGTTTTTTGGAAGAAACAAAAAAAAGAATTGAGAGAATAAGAGGAATTCCAACAACGTAGAGAACCAAAAACACTATTGCGAATGGGAATATATCTTTCCACCATTTCTCGTAGCAGAAAAGAGATGAATCACCTCCAAATGTATATGTTCCTTCGGATTGCTTTTTGCAATCAAATATTTGGAGAACTTTGTAAGAAAGAAATAAATAAATAAAAGAGAGAATTGTTGTGTAAGAATTAATCAAGTTGTTGTAAAGCGATTTCCTCTGCTCTTTGCTAAATCCATGTGTGAAGAGTTGGCTAATTTTGAATCTTAGCCATGAAAACACATAGAGATATTTATTTGTTGTTTGTCTGCTTGGTTTTGAACAAAATCTTGGGAATTTCCTCATAAATCCTGCTCCGCATTTTCCAATAATTTTGGAATGAAGAAAAACAAAAAAATAAACAACCAACAAAACAAGAAGAAGAATAAAAGGAAAAACCATGCAAAGTGCCCATTTTTGCGTATAAGTTAGTTGGAGATTGCATTCAACTGCAAGATAATCAATATTGAAATTGAAGAGAGAAATTGATCTCCAAGTGGATCCAATAGAATCAGGCCAATTCAATTTAAGTCCAGAAATAACTGCCAGAATTTGAAAGAAAGAGAATGTGATACTAAAAGATGCGAAATAATTCTTGACTTTTCTTGCAATAATGAAAAGAAACAAACAAAGAAGAATAACAAAAATCCCAACAAGAACCAATCGATTTTTTTGATTATTAGGACATTTCATGCATTGGTTCCCAAATTTATAAAATCCTTGCAAACAAACAGAACATAAACTACCACTGTATCCAAGTTCTTTGTTGCAATTGTCAGTTCCACCTCCTGGACAAGCCTCTTTTACCGAACATTCAAGAAATGTTGTTGGATCAGAACTTGAATGCCAATATCCTTCTTCTGCAGCAGGATTAACAATCCCAACATCATCACACACACTTCCTTTGGAACAAATTTTGCATGTCTCCCTTGCTAATCCATAATATCCTATTGAACAGAGGCAATCATCAATACTTGATGCTCCATAAATATTTGTTTCCGAATTTGTTGGACATAAATGACATGATGTTTGTCCGGATTCGTCTTGGTAGGTATTGACTTCACAAGGGCTACATGAAGTTGATTCTGGTTGTGTATTATATTTTCCTAATGGGCAATTATCACATTTCGAAGATGCGTTTTTTGAGCTGTATACTCCTGGCCAACAAGATTCACACCTTGTTGGATTATGACTAAATTTCCCTGCTTCACAAATATAACAGCCAGAAGAACCTTTCTCAGAGTTATATTGTCCTAATGGGCATTGTGTGCAAATAGTTGAATTAAATCCCGATGAATAAGTCCCTTTTTCGCATTCCAAACACGTAGTTTCTCCTTCATTTGGTTGAAATAAACCTGGAGAACACCCTTCACACTCTTCTTGTCCTTCCTTATCTGAAAAATGTCCTACTGGACACTTCTTGCAAGAAAATACTCCAATTTCATCATTGTACCATCCTTCAGAACAATTTTGACATGGCTGATCAAAACTGTTACTATATTTCCCTTTCCTACATCCTTGGACATTTCCAATAACCCAATCTCCATTTTGTGAAAATTTAGTGGATTGATCCTCATTTGTTTGCAGATTTTCTAAAGAAAAATTAAAGGGGGATAATAAATAGATAACATTATATGGATCTGTTCTTGGAGTATTTTGTGAATCTCGAAGTAATTCGACTGTTAAATTATTGTTAAATATTGGTGGCTTGTTAATTTTTAATTCAGTATTAGTAGATTCCACTCTTAAATTCATATTTGTATTTTCGCTGATTTCAAAATTCCCATCAATCTTCATTCCTTTCTCAATAATATAATTTCCATAGAAAGTCAATGTTGATTCATTTTGAATTGTAAATGATGAGTTCGTTAGATATATGAAATCAGAGCCTATTCCAGCATTACTATTATTCAGAACGGAATCTTGTAAAAGAATCAAGGTTGAATTATTGAGCTGAAAACCTTCGTAACTTACTAATTTTCGAAATAAAATATTAGAAGCAGATGCTACAAAATTTCCATAATTGTAAAAATTAGCATCAAAGGATATATTATTTTTTGATTCAACCGAAAAATTTCCATAATTATGAAACCCTGATATTGAAAAAGAATCTGAAACGAGATAACAGGAATCCTCGAAGTAATAATCTTCCTCTACTTTCAAAGTAGAATTGTACAACCCAAAATGAGCGTTTGAGTAGCAAAAAAAAGATTTTACTGTTACTAATGAGTTGGAAATATTTTTAGAAGCTTCAAGACCTGAAACTCTCATTTCTCCATTCACAGAAATATTCACAAGATCCATTGTTGTAGATTCAGAAATGTTCAAATTTCCATTCACAGAAATATTTATTCCAGTATCTCTTAACCCTTGAATTTTTCCTGTTCCATATAGCATTAACCCTTTTTCAAAATTCATGTTGTTTGCTGATTCAAAAAGACCTGAACAAGAAAACTCTTGATTGAACTGAATATTGTCAGAAAAATTGAGAGTTCCGTTTTGTTGATTATCCAAAGAAAAATTAAAAAAGATTCCATCGAATTCTTCATTGAGGTTATATCCTTGCTTTTTTTCATTAATTAGTGAAGGTTCGTTTTGAAATACTGTAATTAATCCTTGATTTTCAATTTTGGATGAACTTTTTGTATCTGTTATATTGAATGTTTTGATAACAAGATGAGAAGAATCCCTCATCTCGAATTTAATATTATGGATAATAGTGTTATTATTGATTTCAATGTATCCTTGTGATTGAATTATTGATTGCTCAATTGTGTTCTCGTTAATAATTACTTCATTGCTTGTTCCATCTCCAAAAATCAAAGAAGAATCAGTTTCGTTTGCTCTGATGGTAGTGAATGTGAATTTTCCTTGTGAAATATTCAGATTTTTCAAAATAAAATAACTTTCTAATTCAACTTCTGAATAGAACCCCACAATATACAGTGTTCCAATAAAATCTTCATTTGAGCTATTAATTTTGAAAAAAGATTGATTTACTAAAATATTACTACTTGAATCGACAATAAAATTAGCATTCATTTCGAAACTTAGGTTTTGCAGTTTAAGTGAAGAATCATTGACAATATAACAGAAGACATTGTTTGTCCAAGAAGAAAATAAATAAGGTGTTGAGTTATCTGAAGAAAAAATTGTGAGAATGGAATTTGAATTCAAATTAAATCCTGAAGAAGAACCAAAAAAAACAGTTGAGAAGGAAACAAAATCGAGAAATGATTCTGAATTTTCTTTTGCTTGAATTTGGCCATTTTGGAATGTTAAATTAGAAGCATTAAGAATATTATATCCTTCAAGAAAAAGACCCTTTAAAGTTGAATTGAAATGAGTTATGTTTGAATTTTCCATTTTCATCGAAGGAAGGAAAGGTTGATTTTCCAAAAAAATCAAACTCGCATCTATTATGCTTAATGGATATTCATTTTCTGAATCACAACTGAAATTTGTCAAAGGATCATAAATTATAGAATTTCGAATCGTTAAATACCCATTTAATGTAATATTTGTTTTGTTAAAAACTGAGGAATCAACATTTGAAAATTCTAATTTTCCATTTGCTGTGATTTGGATATTTTTTCCTTGAAAAATACCATCAAAAAATAAACTACCATTAATAATCAATTCATCTGGAATAAAGGATCCATTTCCAAAAAGAGTAAAAAGAGAACCTGGTTCAGAATTTGCTAATGATGTATAAAATTGAGCAGAATTTTGAAACTCAATGGATCCATTTCCCGTAAATTTTGTGTTTTGTGAATCAATTGTGATGTTATTCAATATTGAGTCTGAATTGAAGGTTGTTTGGCTTGTAACAACTAAAAAATTAGTATTATTGCCAATAATAGTTCCTCGATCAGTTCGCAAGATTGTCATTGTATAATTTGTGCTTCCGTTCTGGGAATATAGTTCCAGATTTACTTCAGAATTTTGAAAAAGAATAGATGGAAGATGAACTGAGGGAAGAGAAGTACTGATGAAAAATTGATCATAAATATGAATCAAGCCATTATCAGTGGTTTCGTTGTTATTTAAATTTAACACCTTTAAAGGAGAAGCAATTGTTTTAGTGTCTGATGAATTGAAAAAAATATTATCTGAAACTTGAAGAGTTGCTGAACCATGCAATGAAGCGGAATTAATAAAATCAATTCTTCTAATTGTTAATGAATCATTGATTTCTAAAGTTGTATTATTCACTATCAAAAATAGATCTGATGTTTGAAAATTACAAGATGAAGAAAAAATGGAAAAATTATTTTGAATCTCGACTTTTGTATCTTCACTAAAAAAATTTGTTCCATTAAAATAAAGAGAAGCAGAAATAATTTTTGAATTGGAAGCATCTCCATAAATAGAAATTGATTCATTAACATTTAAAACATCTCCAAAAATCGAAGAGTCTTCATAGAGAGTTAAATTTTTCATTTTTAAATCGCCATTAGTTATTGTTACATCTGTATCCTTTATTGTCAGCGCTAAAGGAACACATTCAGATAAATAAGTTGAGATTCCATCAACTATTAAATTAAAATTTCCATCACAATTATTTATCGTAATATTTTTGGGCGGGTTAATACTAAGGCTAAAATCAAAATTTTGAAAAGAATTATCATTTGAACTAATCAAAGATTCAATCAGAAAAGAAGAATCTTGTGAAAGAATAAACTTTTCTTCTACAGATCTAGTCACTCCACTTATATCGCAATTATACAAATAACAAAATGAAGAGGTGGAAGAAATTTGAGCTTTACCACTAAAATTCACATGATCAAAAATCACAGGGTTTGATGTATGTACAATAACTTGAGCTGAGAAAGTCAAATTTGAACCACAATTTGAAGTATTAATTCGAGTATTATTAACTAGATTGAACTATTTGATTTTGAATATTTTCCGATTCAAAATTCCAAAAAGAAAACAATAAATTTAAACAAAAAAATATTTCAAAGAGTAATTTTTTAATTGTTTTTACTTGAATTAAACCCGTAAATGTTGTTGGTTCGTTCAAAGGTTCTTGGCACGTAATGTTTATCTATTCAAAATTCAATTAAAAAATTTTGAAAAAAAAAGTTAATCTAAGTAAAAGTTACGAATCAATTTCTTTTTACATTTTCCTGTTCATTAACAGTAGAATAATTAGAATAAGTATTTCCTGGTACAAAATAATATGTATTATTACTTTCAATTTCTTCGTAATTTGTTGGTAAAGGAAGTTCAGCACAATTTGTTTCTAAAAAGAAAGAAAAACATAATTTCTCAATTAAATTTTTCTTAATAACGTTTTTTTTTGATTTGATTTTTTTTACTGTAAATAAGAAAGAGAATTGCCAAAAAATAAATTAAAAAAGAAAAGTTAATCAACTTCATAATTTATGTGTTTGAAAAGATGGTTAAAAAAAAATAAATCAAAATGAAAAAAGAAAAAAAATTTTTTTTTTAATTTTTTTGGATTTTTCATTTGTTTAAAAAATTAAACAATTTTCTTTTTCTTTTTCTTTTTCATTTTGATTTTGATTATTAATTTTAATTTTCATTTCTTGTTTAAAAAATTAAACAATTTTCTTTTTCTTTTTTGTTTTCATTTTGATTTTGATTATTAATTTGATTTTGATTTTGATTATTAAATTTGTTAATTAATAAATCAAATAAATTTGGATTTGTTTGATTTAATTGAAAATAATCAATTCCTGTTTGAATTTCATCAATTATTTCTTGTGTAATTTGAATTCCTTCTTTAATTTGATTTGAATAAATCCAATATTCAAATATTTGAAATGATTTATTACTTAATTCACTATAATCTGTAACTTTATTAGATTTATCTTCAGTTACAGATAAAAACATTCCTCGATATAATTCACTTCTCATTATTAATATTAATTTTGGAAATTTATATTGTTTTTCTTTTCTTTCAATTATAAAATCATTTTCATTTTCATTTAAATAAATTCTTTTAATTGTTTCTTCTATTTTTTCATTTGAATTTATAATTTCTTTAATTTCAGAATATAATATTGGATTTATTATTCTGTTTGAATAAATCATTTCAAATATTTGATTTGATTCTTTAATTGATTTTTTTGAAATAATTTCTTGAAGTTTTTCAATTTGATTTTCATTTTGATTTAATCTATATTTTAATATTAATTTATGAGCTTCAATTACTTCTCCATTTTTGGTTTTAAATGAAATATTACAAAATTCTTTTCTTTCAAATAGTTTTATCAAATCTTCTTCAAGATTGGAAAAAGAAAGAGGAGAATAATAAAGAAATGATTTGTAAGCACCACAAGAAATATGATAATTGGAAATATCTTCATTAAATCTTAATTTAGGAAGTTCAATTTGAATTGGAATTGATTGATATTCTGTATCTCCAGTTCCTAATTGACCAAAATCATTATTTCCAAATGAAATTATTTTCCCTTTGGAAGTTAAAATCAAAGTATGGTTGTGCCCAACAGAAATTTCAAGAATATTATCATCATTTTCAAATAAAGATGATTTAATTTCAGTAAATTCTTTTGTACTTTGTCCAAATTTTTTATCAAGTCCATTATATTCATAATCTCCACATGAATAAAGTTTTCTTTTTTGATTTTCATCTTCAATCAACATTATTGAATGGAAATATCCAGACTGAATATCAATTATTTTGCCTTTTGGAATATTTTGTATTTTGGTTAATTTATTGAATTTTATTTCATCTTTTCCTAAATCAAATTGGCCACAACCAAATAATTGTTGATTTGAATTTAAAAGAAAAACAAAAATTGAAGCATTTCCTGAAAATATTTTAGAAACATTTTTCATCATTAAAATTGGTTTTTTAACATATTTCGGTATTTTAATACCAATTTGACTAGATTCATTTGAACCAATTCCATAAGCATTTTGATTTGAAGTTAATAAGTAAATTGAACACCAACCACAAACAATATCTTCAATTATTCTATCATTTTTATCTTCAATTAATGATGAAATATTGATAAATTCATTTGGATTTTTTGGGTCGATATAACTTCCTTTTGCAAATACATTTCCTTCTTTTGTTAAAATAGCTTCATTTTGCCAACCAACAGTTACTTTTTGAATATTTTCTTCAATTTGGATTTTTTCAGGATTTTGATTTAAATCATTTTCAGTTAAATATTCTATTGCTTTTCCATTTTTAAAAAGGAAAATTGTTGAAAAATAACCTGATGAAATTTGTTTAATTTGTTTTTCATTTTCATTTTCATTTTCATTTTCATTTTCAAATTTAAATTGAATTGGTTTTGTTATTTTATTTGGTTTATTTTTGATAAGTTTTAAAAATTCATTTTCACCAAAAAATATAATTTCATTCATTTTTAAAAAGTAAAAAAATGATTTTTAGATTTTAAATTTATTAATTAAATTTTGTTTTTACAAAATCAAAAATTAACAAAATCAACTAAACATTAATTTCGCAAAAAGGAATTTTCATTTTCAATTCATTTAAAGCATCATTTGAAATCAAAGGACAACTTCTACAATGAAGAACTTGAAGATTATGAGAGCATTCAATAAGTTTAAGAATGGATTTATCAGTAATTCTGAAGCATTGATTAAAATCAAGAAATTCTAAATTTGGACAATTTTCAGCGATAAATAAAATGGATTGATCTGTTAGTAATTTGCATCCATATAATTGAATTGTTGTTAAGAAAGAACAATTTTTCACAATAATTGAAATTGCTCTATCATCAATTTGCCGACATCCATATAATTTCAAAGTTAATAGCCAAGGCGCTCTAGATGAAATTTGATGAATGAATTCCTCTGAAAATTCTGACCATGAAAGATCAAGTGTTTTGAGTTGATGAAGATATGGAACATTTTCCCAGAACAATATATCTCCTTCATTAATTCTTGAGCACCACGATAAAATTAATATCTTTTTTTTTTTTGTAATTATTTTAATTTGAATATTTTCAATGTTTTAAATAATTTAAATATTATTCAAATTTACTCGTAAATTGGGACAATATTTAACAATTGAAGTGATTGAATTTTGTGTAATTTCTAATCCTCTTAATTGTAAACGAACAAGTTTTCTCAATAAATATGCAATTTTTTCGATAGTTTTGTCACCAATTTGCGAATTTTGTGGTAAATTCAATACTTTCAATCGTGATAATTTTGTTATCTTTTCTTCAATAACTGGAACTGTAATTTTATCACATCCAGTGATATTCAGTGATTTTAATGAATTTGAGCAATTTTCCGAAATGGCATTTATTGAGAAATCTGTTAAATTAATACAATATGAAACATCTAATCTTGAAAGTTTGCAATTTTTTGAAATTTCAATTATTGAAAAATCTGAAATTAATTCGCAATTTTGAAGAAGAAGAATTTTAATTTTTTTGCAAGAAACACTCAAATCAGTAATTCCTTTATCTGTAATTCTTGTGCATCCAGAAAGTGATAATGTTTCTAATAAAGTGCATTTTGTTGATATCGCATTAACTGCTTTATCAGTTATTAAAGTGCAATTATTAAAATCCAATTCTCTTATTTGTGAAAAATTTTCCATCATTAATTCAACAATATTATCATCAATTTTTTGACATTTTCCAAGTGAAAGAATTCTTTGTTTTTTTTCACAAACACAAATTTTTTATGAATAATTTTTTTGCAATTAATAATTTTCCAATTTTATTTACATAAGGTTTGGAAGATTTTTGGAAAGTTCTATAAAACCTTGTTTAGAAATTTCAGTACAACCAGAAATAAACAAAGATTTTAAATTTTTACAATTTTGAGATATTAAGCCAATACTTTTATCTGTTATTGCAGAGCAATAAGCCAAATCAAGAGAGCATAAATTATAGCAATTATTTGTAATATAAACTACAGACTAATTTTGATATTTTTAATATTTTTAATATTTTTAATATTTTTAATATTTTTGATATTTTTAATATTTTTGATATTTTTGATATTTTTGATATTTTTAATATTTTTAATATTTTTAATATTTTTAATATTTTTAATATTTTTAATATTTTTAATATTTTTAATATTTTTAATATTTTTAATATTTTTAATATTTTTAATATTTTTAATATTTTAATATTTTTGATATTTTTAATATTTTTAATATTTTTAATATTTTGATTTTTTTAATATTTTTCATATTTTTTTATCTTTTTAATTTTTAATAATTTTAATATTTTTAATAATTTTAATATTTTTGATATTTTTAATATTTTTAATATTTTTAATATTTTTAATATTTTTAATATTTTTAATATTTTTGATATTTTTAATATTTTTAATATTTTTAATATTTTTAATATTTTTAATAATTTTAATAATTTTAATAATTTTAATATTTTTGATATTTTTAATATTTTTAATATTTTACTTGATCTGTAATTTTTAAACAACCTGAAAGGATTAATTCAGTTAAATCTTTTGATTTTTTTGTTAATTGTTCAATTCCTTTATCTGTGATATTTTCAATTCTGGATAAGTAATAAATGAAAAGGAATATCAAGGAAATTTTGGATATTTATTATTGAATATTTATTTTTGAATATTTATTTTGAATATTTTGAATATTTATTTTTGAATATTTATATTGAATATTTTGAATATTTATTTTTAAATATTTATATTGAATATTTATTTTGAATATTTATATTGAAATATTTTGAATATTTATTTTGAATATTTATATTGAATATTTATTTTGAATATTTATTTTTGAATATTTATTTTGAATATTTATTTTGAATATTTATATTGAATATTTTGAATATTTATATTGAATATTTTGAATATTTATTTTTGAATATTTTGAATATTTATTTTTGAATATTTATTTTGAATATTTTGAATATTTTGAATATTTATTTTGAATATTGAATATTTGAATATTTTGAATATTTATATTTTGAATATTTTGAATATTTTGAATATTTATTTTTGAATATTTATTTTTGAATATTTATTTTTGAATATTTATTTTGAATATTTTGAATATTTATTTTTGAATATTTGAATATTTTGAATATTTATATTGAATATTTATATTGAATATATTGAATATTTATTTTTAATATTTATTTTTGAATATTTATTTTTGAATATTTATTTTTGAATATTTATTTTGAATATTTATATTGAATATTTATTTTTGAATATTTATTTTTGAATATTTTGAATATTTTGAATATTTATTATTGAATATTTATATTGAATATTTATATTGAATATTTTGAATATTTATTTTTGAATATTTTGAATATTTATTTTGAATATTTATATTTGAATATTTTGAATATTTTGAATATTTATATTTGAATATATTGAATATTTTGAATATTTTGAATATTTATTTTTGAATTTCAGTTAAATTTATAAAAAAGGATATATTAATAGAACTTAAACAACTAATCAAATCAGATAACATAAATATGGATTTATCTGTTAAATTACAACCAGATAAATCAAGGTATTTTAAAGAAAGATTAACAAAAAGAGCAATTTGTTCAATTCCAAGATCAGAAATCATAAAATTATTAGCCAATTTTAATCTTTCAATTTGAGGATGAACAAAATCGGATACATTATTATCTGTTAACATATGTCTTGAACGAATCCATTCTAGTATATATTCTCGCAAATCATATGGTAGTTTTCGAATTTCTCGATAAAGTTCTTTGTGTCGTGATATTTCTCTACAACAAATATCAAGAAGTGAAAGTGGTTCCATTTTAATTATAATTATTTTAATATATAAATTTTTTTTTTCTTATTCTAATTTTATTAAAAAAAAAATGAAAAAAAATTATTTGAATAAAAAAAATTTTTTAATTGAAAATTCTTTTTTCTTTTCTTTTCTTTTCTTTTCTTTTTTTCTTTTCTTTTTCTCATTCTCCTTTTTTTTTTTAATTTTAGATTTTGAAAAAAAAAATTGTTTTTTTGATTAAATTTTTATTTTGATTTGTTTTTTTTTTAATTTTGATTTGAAAAGAAATTGAAGAAAAGGAAAAAAAATTTCAAGATCAATCAAATAAGAAAAAATGTAAATCAATTATTTTCTTTTTGAAGATCGGGTTTTTCTTTTTTGTTTTTGTTGTTTTTCCTTTTTGACTGAATCCTAAAATTAAAAAAAATTAAAAAAAATTTAAAAAATTAACAATAAATTTAAAAAAAAAAGAAAAAAGGGAATTTGTTACTTTTTTCAAATCTTTTTTTTTCTTTCTTTTCTTTGAATGATTTTTTCGTTTTTCTTTTTTATTTTCTTTTTCTTTTTCTTTTTGTTCTTTTTGATCCACTTTTTGATCCACTTTTTGTTCTTTTTCTCTTTGTTCTTTTTCTCTTTGTTCTTTTTCTTTTTGTTCTTTTTTTTGTTCTTTTTGTTTTTGTTCTTTTTCTTTTTGTTTTTGTTCTTTTTCTTTTTGTTTTTGTTCTTTTTCTTGTTCTTCTTTTTCTCTTTGTTCTTTTTTTTGTTCTTTTTCTTTTTGTTCTTTTTCTTTTTGTTCTTTTTCTTTTTGTTCTTTTTCTCTTTGATTATTTTTGGTTTTTGATTATTTTGTTTTTGATTATTTTGTGGTTTTTGTTGATTTCTCATTGAAAAAAAAGAATCTAAACGAGATTGAACAGGTTCCTTTCTAGCTTTTTGTAATTTTTCAATTCCCTTTTCTATTCTTTCTTGTTGAAAACCTTTTTCTTTACATAAATATTCAATCAAACCTTGAGGATCAGGATCACTCCATTTAAAAGTGATTTCATTTGGATCAATAACTTGTGGATTTTTAAATAAATTTCTAGCTTCTTCATAACGGAAATTTTCAGAAACTCTATAAGCTTTATGAGAAGCAATTGCCTTCAAAATTTTCTCAATATTTTTGTGTTTTTGGATTAATTCTAATGCTCTTTTATTTCCCAACTCCTGCGATTGTATCAGTATAATCGCATCCACAAAGAATTGAAAAATCAATAAATTGATCCATTGTTAATTTGAATGATTTCAATACTTTCTCAAGATCAAATTCTAATATTTGCTTTTGTTTTGCTTGTGATGATGTTAAGTTTCTAATCATTCGTGGTGATCCAAATGTAAGTGTGTCCATATCTTCTGATGCTACTGCATATACTTTTTTTGATTTGCATAATACTGCACATTGTGCTTCTGCTTCAGATGGTGCTTTTTATTTCCAAGAGAAAAATAATTTTGATTTTAATATTGATTTTAATTTTAATATTGATTTTGAATTTCAATTTGAATTTGAATTTTAATTTTGATTTTAATTTTAATTTTGATTTTAATTTAGATTTTGATTTTAATTTAGATTTTGATTTATATTTTGATTTTAATTTTGATTTAGATTTTGATTTTGATTTTAATTTTGATTTTAATTTATATTTTGATTTTGATTTAGATTTAGATTTTAATTTATATTTTGATTTTGATTTAGATTTTGATTTTAATTTTGATTTTGATTTTGATTTAGATTTAGATTTTAATTTTTATTTTGATTTTGATTTTGATTTTGATTTTGATTTTGATTTAGATTTTGATTTTGATTTTGATTTTGATTTTGATTTTGATTTTGATTTTGATTTTGATTTTGATTTTGATTTTGATTTTGATTTTGATTTTGATTTAAATTTGATTTTGATTTTGATTTTGATTTTGATTTTGATTTTAATTTTGATTTTGATTTTGATTTAGATTTTAATTTTGATTTTGATTTTGATTTTGATTTTGATTTTGATTTTGATTTTGATTTTGATTTTGATTTTGATTTTGATTTTGATTTTGATTTTAATTTTGATTTTAATTTTGATTTATATTTTGATTTTAATTTATATTTTGATTTAGATTTTGATTTAGATTTTGATTTTGATTTAGATTTTAATTTATATTTTGATTTTGATTTTAATTTTGATTTTGATTTTGATTTTGATTTTAATTTTAATTTTAATTTTGATTTTGATTTTGATTTTAATTTTAATTTTGATTTATATTTTGATTTTAATTTTGATTTTGATTTATATTTTGATTTTAATTTATATTTTGATTTTAATTTTGATTTAGATTTTAATTTTGATTTAGATTTTGATTTTGATTTTGATTTTAATTTTGATTTTGATTTATATTTTGATTTTAATTTATATTTTGATTTTAATTTTGATTTAGATTTTAATTTTGATTTAGATTTTAATTTTGATTTTGATTTTGATTTTCATTTTGATTTTAATTTTGATTTTGATTTTCATTTTGATTTTAATAAATACCTTCAATATATGGAATTCCCATTAATTTTAAAAGTCTTTTGCAATCTTCAACATGTTCTTTTGTAGCTCTAACGGTTCTTTTTTGAAATTTAGCAGATGAAATTGAATCACCAGCTTCTTTTGCTTTTTCAAAATCAGCTTGAGCTTTTTCTCTTTTTTCTCTTCTTTTAGCAAGTTCTTCTGATTTAAATTCAGGAGCTTTTCCATCAAAAACATAAACAGGTTTGATTCCGTTAACAATTAATCTAATAGTTCTATAAAACATTCCTTGAAGATGACTTGTTACTTCTCCCATTTGATTTTTTAATTGATTTCCATCTTCTCCTGTTCTTACTGCTATTAAAAATTGATAAATTGCTGTTGATGCATCTATTGCAATTATTCTTCCAAAATAATTCTTTAATTGTTCAACTCTAACTGATTCTGGTGCTTTTTCTTTAATTTGATTTGTTAAACCTTTTATTCCCATTTGATTTTTATTATTATTTTTATTAAAAAAAAATAGAAATAAATTTGAAAAAAAAAAGTGGATTGTTTAAATTAAAATTTTAATTTATTTTTTTAACGAATTTTTTTAATTAAAATTTTTTTTTAATTTAATTTTTTTTTTTTCATTTTTTAAGTTCAAAAATAAAGCATTTTTTATGAGCAAAATTTTCTATTTATTTTTTTAATTAAAAAAAATATTTTTATTATAAAATTTTGTTCCATTGGAATGCAAGAAATAAAAATCTAAATAAGAAATTGTCAAATAATCAAATGAAAGAAATAAATTTTTTTAATTTAAAAAAAAAAAATTTTTTTTCATTTTTCCATTTTGACAAACAATTTTAAAAAGCAAATTCAAATGAAAATTCTTTTATTTTCAATTATTTTATTTTTAATTTTTAATTTTGGATCAACTGCAGATGTTTTTGATTATTATCATTTTAAAATGATGTAAAACAATAATAAATTTTATTTCCAAATGCAGAGATAATTTAATTTAATTTATTAGTTCAATTTAATTTTAATTTATTAATTCAATAATTCAATTTAATTCAATTTAATTTAATTTATTTTATTAATTTAATTCAATTTAATTTATTAATTCAATTTAATCTAATTTAATTTATTTTAATTTAATTTAATTTAATTTAATTTATTTTAATTTATTTTAATTTAATAATTCAATTCAATTTAGTTCAATTTAATTTAATTTATTAATTCAATTCAATTTATTTTAATTTAATTTAATTTAATTTAATTTATTTTAATTTAATTTAATTTAATTTAATTTAATTTAATTCAATTTAATTTATTAATTTTAATTTATTTTAATTTATTTTAATTTATTTTAATTTAATTTAATTTAATTTAATTTAATTTATTAATTTAATTTAATTTATTAATTCAATTTAATTCAATTTAATTTAATTTAATTTAATTTATTTTAATTTAATTTCAATTTAATTCAATAATTTAATTCAATAATTTAATTTAATTTAATTTATTTTATTAGTTCAATTTAATTCAATTTATTTAATTCAATAATTCAATTTAATTTAATTTATTTTATTAGTTCAATTCAATTTAATTTATTTTATTAGTTCAATTTAATTTAATTTATTAATTTAATTTAATTTATTTTATTTCAATTCAATTTATTGTATTAATTTATTTCAATTCAATTTAATTTATTATAATAATTCAATTTAATTCAATTTATTATAATAATTCAATTTATTATAATTTCAATTCAATTTAATTTAATTTAATTTAATTTAATTTAATTTATTAATTTAATTTAATTTAATTTAATTTATTTCAATTTAATTCAATTTAATTTATTATAATAATTCAATAATTTATTTTAATTTAATTTAATTTAATTTAATTTAATTTAATTTAATTTAATTTAATTTAATTTAATTTAATTTAATTTAATTCAATATAATTTAATTCAATTTAATTTAATTCAATTTAATTTAATTTAATCTAATTTAATTTAATTTTAAATTTAATATTAAAAAGGTGGCCACTTTCTGATTGTGTTAATGCACCAAACTGTTCAGTACCTGATTGGTATAAAACATTTTCAATTCACACATTTGTTCCAAGAACAGATGCAAACATACCAGTCAATTGCACACCAAGTTATCCATTTAACGAAACTGAAATATCAACATTCAAAACATTATTATCAATATTATGGCCTGATTTTTGGGATTTTGCGAATCCTGAAGATTTCTGGGCAACAAATTGGGTAAATCACGGAACATGTGCATTATCTGAATTAGGGACTGAGGAAAATTACTTTCAACATGCGCTTATTCTTCGAGCTTATACTTCTGCCGGAGATTTTCTTGCTAATGCAAATATAGTTCCTTCAGATTCTGTCGCGTATTCTTATCATCTTATTGATATTGCTGTTCGTGCTGCTACTGGAAAACTTGCTACTATACATTGTCGTGGTATGGGTGATAAGATTATTCTTCATGAAATTGGTTTTTGTTTTGATAAACAGTTTAATATGTTTGATTGCAGTCAGGAATTAAGAACTCAAGAAGGAAGTGATTGTCCTCAAAATATCTATGATAGTAGCATCTATTATATTCAACATTTGAGTTCTTGATTTCTTTTATTTGATTTCAAAGCAGATTTAATCAGAATTTAATCAGAATTTAATCAGAATTTAATCAGAATCAATAAAGATTCAACAAAATTTATTTGAATTTGATTTTAAAAATTGATTTAAAATTTGATTTTAAAATTTGATTTAAAATTGATTTAAATTTGATTTAAAAATTTGATTTAAAATTGATTTAAATTTGATTTAAAAATTTGATTTAAAATTTGTTTGAAATTTGATTTAAAATTTATTTAAAATTGATTTAAGATTTAAAATTTGATTTAAAATTTGATTTAAAATTTGATTTAAAATTTGATTTAAAATTTGATTTAAATTTGATTTAAAAATTTGATTTAAAATTTGATTTAAAATTTGATTTAAAAATTGATTTTAAAATTTGATTTAAAATTGATTTAAGATTTGATTTAAAATTTGATTTTAAAATTTGATTTAAAAATTAATTTAAAATTTGATTTAAAATTTGATTTAAAATTTGATTTAAAAATTGATTTAAAATTTGATTTTAAAATTTGATTTAAAATTTGATTTAAAATTGATTTAAAATTTGATTTAAGATTTGATTTTAAATTTGATTTAAGATTTGATTTTAAAATTTGATTTAAAATTTGATTTAAAATTTGATTTAAATTTAATTTAAAATTGATTTAATTAAAATTTGATTTAAAATTTGATTTAAAATTTGATTTAAAAATTTGATTTAAAATTGATTTAAAATTGATTTAAAATTTGATTTAAAATTTGATTTAAAATTTGATTTAAAATTTGATTTAAGATTTGATTTAAATTTGATTTAAAATTGATTTAAAATTTGATTTAGATTTGAAATTTAAAAATTCTATTTGGAAAATGTTTCTTTGATTTGATTAACAAGCAAATTATTAATTTTCCCTAAATAAGAAAATAATTTCTTTTCCTTTTGTTTTTCACTTGTAATTGGAATTAATTTATAAATAATTCCACACAAAGAAACAGCTAATTCCCTAACTTCTCTTTTTGAATTTAATAATCCTAATCTAACACATTTCATTATCAACTCAAATTCTTTTCCAATACCAAATTTAATAATAAATTCTTGAATAAACCTCAAAAGTCCAAAAATTGGTTTCCAAGAAAATTTTCCTAAAAAAGAATTTTTTTGAACATTTTTTGAACTTGATCTTGTTTTAGGTTTTTGTGATAAACCAGGTTTTCTTTGAGTTTTTTGATCTGGTAAATTAATAGCAATTGCAATTCTAAGAATATTTGTTCTATCAATAAAATTACAAACAGAAATTAATGTTTGAATTGATGAAACACTAACTCTTGAATTTGAATCACCAAGTTTTTCACAAATTAATTTGATTGATTCTTGAAAAAATACAAATTTTGATTGAGAATAATTTTCCACAAATTTTGAAAAGAAAATTAAAGATTCAAAAAAAACTTGATTTACTTTTTCTTTCAACAATCTTGAAGAAAGAAGAGAAAGAATTTCTAATGGGAATTTTTGATTTCCTTCTGAAATTTCTTGTGTGATTTCTTTGATAGCTTGTGATCTTGTTATCCATTTTTTAGAAAATAAAGGAAGAATATCATTTTCTTGGAAAACTTGAAGGAGTTTGTTTACAATTTTTTGGTCTGTTTGATTTAATTCTACTTCTTCTACTTCTTCTACTTCTTCATTTTCATTTTCATTTTCATTTTCATTAAAAGGAAATTGATTTTGATTTGAATTTTGATTAAATTGATTTAGATTTGAATTTGAATTTAAATTGATTTTGATTTTGATTTGGATTTTGATTAAATTGATTTAGATTTGAATTTTGATTAAATTGATTTAGATTTTGATTTGAATTTTTTCACAAATTAATTTGATTTAGATTCTTGATTTGGATTTTGATTGAAAATAATTTTCCACAAATTTTGAAAAGAAAATTAAAGATTCAAAAACTTGATTTACTTTTTGAATTCAACAAATTGATTTAGAATTTTAATGATTTTTGATTTCCTTCTGAAATTTCTTGTGTGATTTCTTTGATAGCTTGTGATCTTGTTATCCATTTTTAGAAAATAAATTGAAGAATATCATTTTTCTTGGAAAACTTGAAGGAGTTTGTTTACAATTTTTGGTCTGTTTGATTTAATTCTATTTTCTACTTTTCTATTTTCTTTTTTCATTTTCATTTTCATTTTTGATTTAAAAGGATTTGATTTAGTTTTGATTAAATTGATTTAGATTTGAATTTGAATTAAATTTTGATTTTTGAATTTTGAATTAAATTGATTAAGATTTGAATTTGAATTTTTGATTGAATTTTTTGATTAAATTGATTTTGATTTGAATTTGAATTTTTGATTTAAATTGATTTAGATTTGAATTTTGATTAAATTGATTAAGATTTGAATTTGAATTTGAATTAAATTGATTTAGATTTTGATTTGGATTTTGATTAAATTGATTTAGATTTTGATTTAAATCTTCAAATGATTCTTCCATTTCTTTTCCATAAACATTAATAACTATAATTCCAATCTAAAAAAAATTAATAAAATTATCCTAATTATTTTTTTTTTGATTAATAAATTAAATTTTTACTTGTGATTTTGAATTATAAATATTTGAATGAAATCCTTCAAAACTAATTAAAATTGATAAACATTTTTTTTCAATATAAATTGATCTTAATTCTCTTGCTAAAAAATTATTTTCTTGATTATCATGAGTTTTTGCAAATCCAAGAAATTCAAATTGAGAATTTTTGGATTGAATAGAAATTTTTAATAAATTAGGAATTAATTTCTCATGAAAAAGTAATTGAATCTTTTGACAATAAATTTCTTTTCCAAATGAAATTATCATTTCTTTTGGAAATTTTGATTGAGGTTTTGAAATCCATCCATTTCCATTCATAATTGAATTTGTTCCAAAATTAGAAATATTTTGAAAAATATAATTTTTTAAATCTTCTTGATTTTCTTTTGAAAAAATTTGAAAATTGATAAAATTCATTTTAAATTTTGAAAAGAAAAAAATGATCAAAAAAAAATGATCAAAAAAAAATTAATTTAGATTTGATTTAAATTGACTTTGATTTGGATTTAAATTGACTTTGATTTGGATTAGATTTAAATTGATAAAATTCATTTTAAATTTTAATCAAAAAAGAAAATTAATTTAGATTTGATTTGAATTGACTTTGATTTGGATTTGATTTAAATTGATAAAATTCATTTTAAATTTTAATCAAAAAAGAAAATTAATTTAGATTTGATTTAAATTGATTTAGATTTGGATTAAATTTAAATTGATAAAATTCATTTTAAATTTTAATCAAAAATTAATTTAGATTTGATTTAAATTGATTTGGATTAGATTTAAATTGATAAAATTGATTTGATTTAAATTGATTTGGATTTAGATTTGGATTAAATTGATAAAATTCATTTTAAATTTTAATCAAAAAAAAAAATTAATTTAGATTTGATTTAAATTGATTTGATTTGGATTTGATTTAAATTGATAAAATTCATTTTAAATTTTAATCAAAAAAGAAAATTAATTTAGATTTGATTTAAATTGATTTTGATTTGGATTAGATTTAAATTGATAAAATTCATTTTAAATTTTAATCAAAAAAGAAAATTAATTTGGATTTGATTTGATTTAAATTGATTTGGATTAAATTTAAATTGATAAAATTCATTTTAAATTTTGAAAAAAAAAAGAAAATTAATTTGGATTTGATTTAAATTGACTTTGATTTGATTTAAATTGATTTGGATTTAGATTAGATTTAAATTGATAAAATTCATTTTAAATTTTAATCAAAAAAGAAAATTAATTTAGATTTGATTTAAATTGATTTAGATTTGGATTAAATTTAAATTGATAAAATTCATTTTAAATTTTAATCAAAAAAAAATTAATTTAGATTTGATTTAAAATTTGATTTAAATTGATTTGGATTTGGATTAAATTTAAATTGATAAAATTCATTTTAAATTTTAATCAAAAAAGAAAATTAATTTGGATTAGATTTAAATTGACTTTGATTTGGATTAGATTTAAATTGATTTAGATTTGGATTAAATTTAAATTGATAAAATTCATTTTAAATTTTAATCAAAAAAGAAAATTAATTTGGATTTGATTTAAATTGATTTGGATTAAATTTAAATTGATAAAATTCATTTTAAATTTTGAAAAAAAAAAGAAAATTAATTTGGATTTGATTTAAATTGATTTGGATTTAGATTAGATTTAAATTGATAAAATTCATTTTAAATTTTAATCAAAAAAGAAAATTAATTTAGATTTGATTTAAATTGATTTGGATTTGGATTAAATTTAAATTGATAAAATTCATTTTAAATTTTAAAAAGAAAAAAAAATTAATTTGGATTTGGATTTAAATTGACTTTGATTTGGATTAAATTGATAAAATTCATTTCAAATTTTAATCAAAAAAAAAATTTTAGATTTGATTTAAATTGATTTGGATTAAATTTAAATTGATAAAATTCATTTTAAATTGACTTTGATTTGATTTGATTTAAATTGATTTGGATTTGGATTAGATTTAAATTGATAAAATTCATTTTAAATTTTAATCAAAAAAAAAGAAAATTAATTTGGATTAGATTTAAATTGACTTTGATTTTGATTAGATTTAAATTGATAAAATTCATTTTAAATTGACTTTGATTTGATTTGATTTAAATGGATTTGGATTAAATTTAAATTGATAAAATTCATTTTAAATTTTGAAAAAGAAAAAAAACAAAAAGAAAAAAAGAAAAAATAATCATCAATTTTGGAAATGTCTTGCAATAATTTTGCCATCAGCACCAGAAGAAATAATTTCATCACCAGAAGATATAATCCTAGTAACACCATAAGCAGCAACTGTTTTTGTTGAAACTTTATCTCTAAAACGAAGTCTTTTTGAATGCTCACTTTTAAATTGCTCCAAAAGTTTAAAAGAAGGCAAATCATAAGCGTTTATTGACCCATCAGTTGCGCCAGTAAAAACAACTGATTCATCATGATTAATCGCAATTGTTTTGATAGTTGTTTTATGATTGCGTTTGGAAGAAAAAAGCAACTGTGATTTCCGAAGATCAAAAACATGAAGACTTCCTTTTTTTCCTCCGCAAATAAGAAGATTGTATTTTTTGGAAAACGCAAGTGATGAAGCACTTCCATCATTTAAAACGTCAAATTTTGCAATTCGGTTATTCATAGGTGGCATAAGTGTATCCCATAAAGAGATGTTTTCTGTGTTTGAATCTGTTTTGCCAACAGTTGCAATCACACTTCCTGAATTGATGAACAAAAAATCATTCGCTCTTTTTAGATGACATTCAAGACTGTAAAAAGGTTGAAACGGTTCGTTTTGTTTGTGGTCGCAATTCCACAAACGCACAAACCCAGAAACATCAGAAACCCCAAATTGTCTTCCATCAGGCGTGAAATTCACCTTGAGAATTTTTTTGTTCGTCTGTTTTTGTATTTCATAAAGTGGCATTTTTTTCTGGAATTCGAAAAAAAATAATCTTCCATTTAATCCTGATGAAATATAAAAGGGTGATTTTGGATGAGATTCAACCCAACTCGAATGGTGTGACTCAAGCGTGAAATTGGCAGAGTTCCACGGCTTTGCTCTTGAAACCAACGAGTATATCTTGCGCTTCTTTTGCGTCAAATATTGGCTTCGATCATCCACTAAAAATCTACTTTTTGTAAATTTATAAACAGGTCCAGAAATTAGTTTTTCGGGAATTTTCAAGTTAGGTAGATCAATCAAAAGTTTGTAACGCATTGGTCGATCCAAACAACTTAATTTTTCATTGAAAAAATGTGCGTCCAAAACGGTTTTTTGTTCCAAATTCTCAAAATTCTCCAAATTATGGGCAATTTTGGGTTGGTTCTTTTTGTTGCGGAATTTTTTCTTAATTTTCTTTTTTGTAGGTGAAACCAAATCGTTTTGTTTCTGTTGTTCTTTATTTTTGTGTTGATATTGAGATTGATGTTTTGGCCTGAGATCTAATTGGGAATGCAAATTAGGGATTCGAGAAGAGTCGCATTGAGAAAAATGGAAAGATGAAGGATTTGTTAGGGATTCATGTTCCAAATATTCGTGATAAAGTTGGAAAAATCTTTCATTTTCTGAGTCTCCAATCGAAATATCAAGAAGTCCTTTTGTACTTGCAATTGCGAATTGATTCTTGTCGAGATTGTTGATGCAAAATGAGCGGAATAGTCCCATAGAGTTGACCAAAACTCGTGGTCCTGTTTGCTCTATTGGTGGTTCTGATGAGTGTTTTTTTGTGAGATGGCTCTTATAACTTTCTCTTCCAAAATGATGGAATCTTGATCTGCAAATGCTATTTTGAATCACTTCCAAAATGATATGCTTATATTTTGTTCTCATAAAATTCCACAAACGATTGTGTTTTTCGTCTTGGAAATTAAAGTGGAGAATTTCTTCAATAAACAACGCAAAACTATGGATTGTGTCTATATTTTGCTGATAAAATTGAACAAGATGGTTCCGCACCTCCGAATTAAGATGTTCCATTGATATTAAAATTTGTTGCTCGGATTCAATCGGGTTTTCCATTTGGGATGTTTCAATCATTTCAGTCCCAAAACATTTCACAAATTGTATTTTTAATTGTGTCTTGAAAAAATGAAGAACAGTTAATTTGGATAAGTGAAATGCAACATTGCTGATATTGGTTAATGAGGAACAAAAAACTTTGCTCTGTTTTCCTCTCATCTCATCCTGTTTTTGTTGCTTTTTTTGTTCCAATTTTATATTTGTATTGATATTTTCCAATTCAAATTGCTCATTATTGATTTCCTGTTTATCGATCAACCCCAATCTCTGCTTCAATTCCAAATCATAAAGATCATCTTCTGTTTTGGCTCTTTCCATTCCAGCAAAATTATCCGGATGGAAATGGTTGCGAATATATTCTTGGATAAACGCTTCCAATTTTTTAATCACTTCCCGAAACATATGTTTTTCGTTTGGTTCTTTTGCCAAGAAATCTCTTATAATATCATATTTTCTTTCCATAAACCCCAGAATGAATATCCCAAAATACAATGTAAAAGTTGCTTTTGCAATAGTTTTTTCCAGGCTTGGATCTTTTGTTTTTTGTGCTGATTTTCTCAATCTGTATAAAATCAAAAGCGATTGAGCAAATGCAAAAATTTTCTTTTTGGGTAATTTGTGGATAAGGTCAATATCATTATCTTCAATTATGTTCGAAATCTGATCTGAAAGAATCTCGATATAATAAACTTTTCTCTCTTTTTTCTTTGAGAAAAGATAACCTGGATAATCAACATTTCTTAAATGGCAAAATTTTATCAATCTATTTTTTAATATTTTCTTTGGTATTTTAAAATAACTTGATATAAAGTGTAAATTCCGATAAAATTGTTGGAAAGGCTTATCATCAAATAAATGAGAGTTTTTTTGTGTTTTGTTTGGGTTTGATTGCAATGGTAAAACTAAGGATGAAAATTCTAGTGTTGTTTGTGGGAGAAATTCTGATAACAATTCTAAGGAGAATTCAATTTGGAAGTGTTTTATAACATCTCTTGATAAATCTTTTGTAAGAAATCCTTTTTTAATTTGATTTTCAATTTGATTTCTATTTTGATTTTGAATTTGAATTTCATTTTCATTTTCATTTTCATTTTCATTTTCAATTTGATTTTCATTTTGATTTTCATTTTCATTTTTATTTTGATTTTTATTTTGATTTTCAATTTGATTTTCAATTTGATTTTCTTCAATTTTATCAAGATCAATTCCATACATAAAATTAGATCTATTTACAGCACCAAAACCAACTCCATAACCATAATCAAAACCATCAAGTTCATCTTCTGAATTTTCATTTGTAAAATTTGAATTATCATTTTCAAAATTTGAATTATCATTTGTAAAATTTGAATTATCATTTTCAAAATTTGAATTATCATTTTCAAAAATTTCATCTGTATTTTCATCATCTTTTTTAGAATCTGTATTTTCATCATCTTTTTCAAAATCTGTATTTTCATCATCTTTTTTAGAATCTCCATTTAATAATTCATCCAAACGCTTCAAACTCTCAAATGCAAGAAATGAAGAACCTTGCTTTGCATGTAATTGGAATAAATTCTTATAATAATTTATAAAAAACTCTTTTGGAATTTGAATATTTCTCATAAATTCATTTTGTTTGATTATTTGGATGAATTGAATAATTGAAGAATCACCAGGTTGATTGATTGATCTGAAATCTGTATTTTCCTTCTCAATATCTTTCAAATTGTGCGTATTTTGGATAGAAATCCCAAGTAAACAATTAATAGATTCTTGATATTTCTTGACCCAGAAATTGAATATAAATTGAATAAATACATCTTGTTGATTTGTTGCTAAAGGAAGAAATTTTTCAAAAACTAATTTTTGGAAAGCTTCATCTTGGTCGCTTAAATACAATCTTGCAACAAAAACAGCAAGTTGAATATCTTGGATATTCTTGATAATAATACTAATAGAATCTTCTACTCTTCCTATTAACAAAAAGAAACTAGCAGCAATTTTAAATTTGCGAAATCCTAATAATTTGTAAATATTCTTCAAGGTTGCACTTTTCCATCTTTCCTCTTGGAAGTTGTTTTGCAAGAATTTGGAAAGCTTGAAATCTTTGGTTGTTTTATAAATTCCTGAAAGAATAGAAACCTTTCTCATTGCCAAATAAAATAAAGCGCAATCTTCAGGATCTCCAGTTTTTTTGAATTCAGAAATGGCTATTTTCTCAGCAAGAGATTGGAGATTTTGGGGTGATTTGATCCAATAACCGCATCCAAGTGTTCTGACATTTTTCCATTGAAATAACTCGGGAGATGTCAAGCAACTCTCTATTAGCTGCTCTTGGGATTCTGAAAGAAAAGCCCAAGCAATATCAGATGATGAGAAATAGTAGTGCTCAATGCTTGAATCTTGTTGCGATTCAATGTTTCCAATGGTTTCCTGTTGATCATCTTGTTCTTCAACTTCTTTCATTTGGAATTGTTGTTCATTCTCTTTGAGAATTTGATTGTATTTGAATTGCAAAAAGAAATGGAAGGCTAAATCATCCAAGGCTCCTTTGAGGTTGTCTTTCATGAAGAAAAGTTCAATCAAAGAAATCAATTTGATAACTTCCTCTTTTGGATATTCGTGAGATGGGAAAAGATCGACTTGAGTAATCCAGTATTTGATTTTCTCAAGAATTTCTTTTTTGTCTGGTTGATTTTGATTTTCATTTTGATTTTCATTTTCATTTTGATTTTCATTTTCGATTTTTAATTCGAATATGTCTTCGTAATTCTGTTTTGTTTCGTTGCTGTTTTTATGGAAATTGAACATTTCTTCAATATCAGGAATCATATTTTGGTTATTTTCAATTTTCTGTTGAAGAAACTGAAAAAAATGTTTAATCAAGGCATCAAGTCGCTGGAAATTGCCTGCTTTAAGATCTGAGATGAGGTTTTGAGAATGATAATAAGGCAAGAGTTTTGTTTGATGGTGAATCAATTCGAGAATAGTTTCTTTTCCAGAATCAGAATAATCATCATTGATTTGTTCTTTGGTTTTCTTTATTGAGTTAACAACATATATTGTGTCTTTGCAACTTGCCAAAAGCAATCCTGTTGTGCTCCATTGAAATGTGCGAAATGGGGTTTTTTGAGAATCCTTATTAGCAAATTCTGCTAATGGTTCCCAATAGTTATTTTTTTGTTGAGATGTTTCTTGGTTTTCTTCCTTTTCATTTTGTGGAGTTAATTTCTGTAAGTTTGTGCGATGCAAAATAGGTTTTGGGCCATAAATTACAATTTTTGCACCGTCACAAACAGTGAGGATATTTGTGTTATTGTGGAGATCAAACCATTCAAATTGTGCATCCATTTGTTGAATTGGTTTTGTGATTTTGATTTTTTGTTCTAAATAGAAATCAGAAAATGAAGACTTGAGTGCCCAAATACAAATGCAAGAATCACTTGCACTGAAAGTTGCGAATTTATCAATATTTAGAGTTTTGATATTCGAGATTTTTTTTTGGAAAGTTTGGAATTTGAGGATTTTTTTGCAATTAAAACCGAATGAATTTTCATTTACATCTTCATTTGTTAATGTTATTGAGAAAAAATGGATAATTCCAGAGCAATCAGCTACAAGGAGATTAAACAATGAATCTGGAATACAACTCAGACAAATATCCTCTGTGGATGCAATACTTGCAATTTCTTGATTGGATTCAATCCCAATTTCAATTTTATTGTTTGAATTGGGATCAATAGTAATTTTGAATTTGTTTTTTTTTTGATAAAATGGGATTTTCTTTAAAACTAAATTCTTTCTATCAAAAGAAGCAAAGCAAAGAATCAAAAAAAGGTTTTTTTGGGTTGATATGAATATTTGAACATTAAGAATATCATTTTTTGTACTATATTCATGAGCATTTAAAACCTCACCCAAATATTTAAAAGGAGAATGTGCTGTGTTTTCAAGATGAATGTCAACATAAAAGCAATGCAATCCATTAGCATCTTGAGCAAAAAGAAGAGGAATTTCTGGAGAGAAAAAATATTCTTGAATTTACTATTTGGAGAAACAGTTTTGTCATTTGGAATCATGTTCAAACACCCTAGAATACGAAGATATTTTGAATGTGTTTGGAAACTTGATTCAGAATAAACCCATATAAAACAATTTCCTTTAATATCAAGAGATCCAATTATTGGAAGATTACTATGAGAAATTATTCTGATGATTTCACTTGGATGTCCGATTATTTTGGAGCGTAAGGTAATTGGAGAATTGAGAATTTGGAGAGTATGATGAATTGTGTCAGTATTTTCTTTTATATTTTGATTTTCTTTTATATTTTGATTTTGATTTTGATTTTCTTTTATATTTTCTTTTTGATTTTCTTTTATATTTTGATTTTCTTTTATATTTTCTTTTTGATTTTCTTTTATATTTTGATTTTCTTTTATATTTTGATTTTGATTTTCTTTTTCTTGAATATGATCTTTAATATGAATTGTATCTTGTGAATATGATATTTGAAACCGATGAAACTTATGAAAAGAAATAGGATTTGTCTTTTTATGGTTTCTTGATGGATTATTGGATCTTTTATATCTATTTTTGATTTCTTTGCCAAATTCCAATTCCCAAAAAGTAAATTCAGTTAAAGGATCATTATCAGATGAAACATTATTATGAGTGATTTGAGTGAAAATTTTCAAGTGACTTGGTAGTAATGTTTTATGGTCGCCAGCAAGAAAAGACGGCCATGATTTGAAGCTTTTTTGAGAAACATAAAAATGGGTTATTTGAGATTGAGGATTGATCAGTTTAATTGCATAATAGAATTTCGCAAATTCTTTGATTTTGGGTATTTTTCTAGATTGTTCTGATAATCCTTTAATAAGCCAAATTATAATTGTTCCTTCAGGATCAATTCCAAGAATTAAATCACGAGTTCTTTCTGAAGGAGTTTCAATAAAATATTCAACCTCGTGATTTTCTGGCGAATAATATTCATGTTGATGAAAACTCGAAATGAAATTGTTTTTTTGATATTCAATTCTTAATTTTGGATTTGTTTGGATTGGATTTTTTTCTTTTGAAAAATTTTCATTTTCGTTGATTTGAAAATTTGGATTCTTTTCAGGAATAGGGAAAAATTTAATATCCTCCTTTTTGGCTGGCGAAGAAATATTCGCGTTCAGCCAACAAACTAAAGTGTTCGGAACGCTTTCTAAAATACAACTATGAAGAAACATAAACGGTTCATAAAAATTTGCTTCTGTCCAAATTCTTAATAATCCATCTGCACATGATGTAAGTAAGTTTTGCTTTCTTGGAACTGTAGAAATTAATGGGTATCCTGTCCTCCATTGAGCATTTAGTACTTTTGCTGGATGTCTCAGATAAATAAAGTTGAGTTTTGTTTTTGCTAAATTAATTTTTAAAAAAAAAATTATTTTTTTTTCAAATTTTGTCGAGTTAAAAAATTATCACATTTTAAATTGTAAAAAAATTAATCGGTTACATTTGGATTGATTGAACCAAATTTTAACAAATGGATCATTTTGGCAAACTGTAAAAAATAGTCTTTCATCTGGAGAAAATTGTGAGTCAATAATTGGGGAAAAAATGGGAATTTGAAAATATTTTTCGAATTGGTTTTCTTCGTTGATTCTAAGAATGACTAGATTCTCCGAATAAATGGAAAAGTAGCGGTCAAGAGGAGACCAGAACATTTGGGTTGCTTTGTATTTCAAAGTGGCAAAAAGCGAAAAACGATAGTCTCCATTTTGGTAAAACAAATGATAAATTTGGATGTCAGAAGTTCTTGCCACAGCAAGCTAGAATACATAATTAAATATTGGTATATTTGCATTTTTTTGTTTTTTGGTTTTTTTGAGAAAAATTATCAGGAAGAAGAAGAAATTTTTTAAGATAAAAAAGAAAAAAATATATAAAAAATAAAAAATATATAAAAAATAAAAAATCAAGAAAATATAAAAAAAAAAATTACAAGATGTTTGGAATGAGACCAAGAAAGTCTAATAGGGAAAGAGTCCTTGAGAGAAATTTGCGCAATTGGGTGCAAATGATGGTTTACTGTATATATTTTGGAACCTGAAAAATAACTGAATATTGTGTTTTCTGAAAGTTCTGTATGTTGTATTTGGTTCTTTGGAATTGGAGATATAATTTGTGATGGTGAGAGTTGTGAATTTTGTTGAATTTTTATGTTATTGTTATTGTTATAATAATTATTATTATTGTTATTATTGTTATTATTATTTTTTTTGTTTGTTTTTTTCATGTTAAATTAAGTATTTTTTTTTTAATTTCTCAAATAAAAAGTAAAAAAAAAAAGAAAAAAGAAAAAGATGAAAAAAATGAATTTAAAAAAAATGATGAAAGGATTTTTTTATTTGTAAATTTTTTTTTATCTTTGAATTGATCAAATTTGGATTTATTTTTTGTTTTTTTTTTTTGAAACTTCTTTTCTCTTTTCTTTTTAAAAAAAAATTTGTTATTAATCATTCTATTTTTTTTTATTATTTCTTATTAATCATTTGCTATTTAATTTTTAATTAAAAATTAATTAAATTTTGGGTTGTGTTGGAAAAATTTTTTCTTTTAGATGGCAGTTTGATCAAAGATTTCTTTTTATTATTTTTTTTTTTTGATCATAATTAAACACAAAAAACAAATTTAAATTTGATTTGAATTATTTATATTTATTTATATTTATTTTTATATTTAAATTTAAATGATTAAATAAAAAAAAGTGGAATAAAATTTATCAAATTAATAAATTAAATTAAATATATATTTAATAATATATTTATTTTTATTTATATTATTTAATTAAATTTATTTATAAATATTAATATAATATTATTAATATTATTAATATAAATTTATTAAAATAATTTTAATATTTTATTTAAATATATTTATTTTTAAAAAATTAAAATAACAAATTTAAATTTAAATTTAAATTAAAAAGATGTTGTAGTGTAACGGTTGAGCACGTGAACTTTATATTTATATTTATATTTATTTATTTATTTATATTTATTTATATTTAAATGATTAAATAAATAAAAAAAGTGGAATAAAATTTATTAAATTAATAAATTAAATTAAATTAAATATATATTTAATAATATATTTATTTTTATTTTATATTATTTAATTAAATTTATTTATAAATAATAATATAATATTATTAAAATTATTAATATAAATTTATTAAAATAATTTTAATATTTTATTTAAATATATTTATTTTTAAAAATTAAAATAACAAATTTAAATTTAAATTTAAATTTAAATTAAAAAGATGTTGTAGTGTAACGGTTGAGCACGTGAACTTTATATTTATATTTATATATTTATATTTATTTATATTTAAATGATTAAATAAATAAAAAGTGGAATATAATTTATTAAATTAATAAATTAAATTAAATATATATTTAATAATATATTTATTTTTATTTATATATTATTTATTTAAATTTATTTATAAATAATAATATAATATTATTAAAATTATTAATATAAATTTATTAAAATTAATTTTAATATTTTATTTAAATATATTTATTTTTAAAAAATTAAAATAACAAATTTAAAATTTAAATTTAAATTAAAAAGATGTTGTAGTGTAACGGTTGAGCACGTGAACTTTATATTTATTTATTTATTTATATTTATATTTATATATATTTATATATATTTAAATGATTAAATAAATAAAAAGTGGAATAAAATTTATTAAATTAATAAATTAAATTAAATATATATTTAATAATATATTTATTTATATTTATATTATTTAATTAAATTTTTATTTATAAATATTAATATAATATTATTAAAATTATTAATATAAATTTATTAAATTAATTTTAATAATTTTATTTAAATATATTTATTTTTAAAAAATTAAAATAACAAATTTAAATTTAAATTAAAAAGATGTTGTAGTGTAACGGTTGAGCACGTGAACTTTATATTTATATTTATTTATTTATTTATATTATTTATTTATATTTATTTATATTTAAATGATTAAATAAATAAAAAGTGGAATATAATTTATTAAATTAATAAATTAAATTAAATATATATTTAATAATATATTTATTTTTATTTATATTATTTAATTTAAATTTATTTATAAATAATAATATAATATTATTAAAATTATTAATATAAATTTATTAAATTAATTTTAATATTTTATTTAAATATATTTATTTTTAAAAAATTAAAATAACAAATTTAAATTTAAATTTAAATTAAAAAGATGTTGTAGTGTAACGGTTGAGCACGTGAACTTTATATTTATATTTATTTATTTATTTATATTTATTTATTTATATTTATTTATATTTAAATGATTAAATAAATAAAAAGTGGAATATAATTTATTAAATTAATAAATTAAATTAAATATATATTTAATAATATATTTATTTTTATTTATATTATTTAATTTAAATTTATTTATAAATATTAATATAATATTATTAATATTATTAATATAAATTTATTAAAATAATTTTAATAATTTATTTAAATATATTTATTTTTAAAAAATTAAAATAACAAATTTAAAATTTAAATTTAAATTAAAAAGATGTTGTAGTGTAACGGTTGAGCACGTGAACTTTACATTTATTTATTTATATTTATTTATATTTATTTATATTTAAATGATTAAATAAATAAAAAGTGGAATAAAATTTATTAAATTAATAAAATAAATTAAATATATATTTAATAATATATTTATTTATATTTAAATTATTTAATTAAATTTATTTATAAATATTAATATAATATTATTAAAATTATTAATATAAATTTATTAAAATAATTTTAATATTTAATTTAAATATATTTATTTTTAAAAAATTAAAATAACAAATTTAAAATTTAAATTTAAAATAAAAAGATGTTGTAGTGTAACGGTTGAGCACGTGAACTTTATATTTATTTATATTTATTTATATTTATATTTAATTATATTTATATTTAAATGATTAAATAAATAAAAAGTGGAATATAATTTATTAAATTAATAAATTAAATTAAATATATATTTAATAATATATTTATTTCTATTTATATTATTTATTTAAATTTATTTATAAATATTAATATAATATTATTAATATTATTAATATAAATTTATTAAAATAATTTTAATATTTTATTTAAATATATTTATTTTTAAAAAATTAAAATAACAAATTTAAAATTTAAATTTAAATTAAAAAGATGTTGTAGTGTAACGGTTGAGCACGTGAACTTTATATTTATATTTATTTATTTATTTATATTTATTTATATTTAAATGATTAAATAAATAAAAAGTGGAATAAAATTTATTAAATTAATAAATTAAATTAAATATATATTTAATAATATATTTATTTTTATTTATATTATTTAATTAAATTTATTTATAAATAATAATATAATATTATTAAAATTATTAATATAAATTTATTAAAATTAATTTTAATATTTTATTTAAATATATTTATTTTTAAAAATTAAAATAACAAATTTAAATAACAAATTTAAATTAAAAAGATGTTGTAGTGTAACGGTTGAGCACGTGAACTTTACATTTATTTATATTTATTTATTTATATTTATTTATATTTAAATGATTAAATAAATAAAAAGTGGAATAAAATTTATTAAATTAATAAAATAAATTAAATATATATTTAATAATATATTTATTTTTATTTAAATTATTTATTTAAATTTATTTATAAATAATAATATATTATTATTAATATTATTAATATAAATTTATTAAAATAATTTTAATAATTAATTTAAATATATTTATTTTTAAAAAATTAAAATAACAAATTTAAAATTTAAATTTAAATTAAAAAGATGTTGTAGTGTAACGGTTGAGCACGTGAACTTTACATTTATTTATATTTATTTATTTATATTTATTTATATTTAAATGATTAAATAAATAAAAAGTGGAATATAATTTATTAAATTAATAAATTAAATTAAATATATATTTAATAATAAATTTATTTATATTTATATATTTTTAATTAAATTTATTTATAAATATTAATATAATGTTATTAAAATTATTAATATAAATTTATTAAATTAATTTTAATATTTTATTTAAATATATTTATTTTTAAAAATTTAAAATAACAAATTTAAAATTTAAATTTAAATTAAAAAGATGTTGTAGTGTAACGGTTGAGCACGTGAACTTTATATTTATATTTATTTATTTATTTATATTTATATTTATATTTAAATGATTAAATAAATAAAAAGTGGAATAAAATTTATTAAATTAATAAATTAAATTAAATATATATTTAATAATATATTTATTTTTATTTATATTATTTTAATTAAATTTATTTATAAATATTAATATATTATTATTAATATTATTAATATAAATTTATTAAAATAATTTTAATATTTTATTTAAATATATTTATTTTTAAAAAATTAAAATAACAAATTTTAAATTTAAAATTTAAATTAAAAAGATGTTGTAGTGTAACGGTTGAGCACGTGAACTTTATATTTATTTATTTATTTATATTTATTTATATTTATTTATATTTAAATGATTAAATAAATAAAAAGTGGAATAAAATTTATTAAATTAATAAATTAAATTAAATATATATTTAATAATATATTTATTTATATATATTTTATATTATTTATTTAAATATATTTATAAATATTAATATAATATTATTAAAATTATTAATATAAAATTTATTAAAATAATTTTAATAATTAATTTAAATATATTTATTTTTAAAAATTAAAATAACAAATTTAAAATTTAAATTAAAAAGATGTTGTAGTGTAACGGTTGAGCACGTGAACTTTATATTTATTTATTTATTTATATTTATTTATTTATTTAAATGATTAAATAAATAAAAAGTGGAATATAATTTATCAAATTAATAAAATAAATTAAATATATATTTAATAATATATTTATTTATATTTATATATTTATTTAAATTTATTTATAAATATTAATATAATATTATTAAAATTATTAATATAAATTTATTAAAATAATTTTAATAATTTAATTTAAATATATTTATTTTTAAAAAATTAAAATAACAAATTTAAAATTTAAATTTAAATTAAAAAGATGTTGTAGTGTAACGGTTGAGCACGTGAACTTTATATTTATATTTATTTATATATTTATTTATATTTATTTATATTTATATTTAAATGATTAAATAAATAAAAAGTGGAATATAATTTATTAAATTAATAAATTAAATTAAATATATATTTAATAATATATTTATTTATATTTATATATTTTATTTAAATTTATTTATAAATATTAATATAATATTATTAAAATTATTAATATAAATTTAATAAAATAATTTTAATATTTTATTTAAATATATTCATTTTTAAAAAATTAAAATAACAAATTTAAATTTAAATTTAAATTAAAAAGATGTTGTAGTGTAACGGTTGAGCACGTGAACTTTATATTTATATTTATTTATATTTATATTTATATTTAAATGATTAAATAAATAAAAAGTGGAATATAATTTATTAAATTAATAAATTAAATTAAATATATATTTAATAATATATTTATTTATATTTATATTATTTAATTAAATTTATTTATAAATATTAATATAATATTATTAAAATTATTAATATAAATTTAATAAAATAATTTTAATATTTTATTTAAATATATTTATTTTTAAAAATTAAAATAACAAATTTAAAATTTAAATTTAAATTAAAAAAGATGTTGTAGTGTAACGGTTGAGCACGTGAACTTTATATTTATATTTATTTATTTATTTATTTATTTATTTATATTTATTTATTTATTTATTTATTTATTTTATTTATTTATTTATTTAAAATGATTAAATAAATAAAAAGTGAATAAAATTTATTAAATTAATAAATTAAATTAAATATATATTTAATAATATATTTATTTATATCTATATTATTTTATTTAAATTTATTTATAAATATTAATATATTATTATTAAAATTATTGATATAAATTTAATAAAATAATTTTAATAATTTATTTAAATATATTTATTTTTAAAAATTAAAAACAAATTTAAAATTTAAATTTGAATTATTTATATTTATTTATTTATATTTTTATTTATATTTAAATGATTAAATAAATAAAAAGTGGAATATAATTTATTAAATTAATAAATTAAATTAAATATATATTTAATAATATATTTATTTATATTTATATTATTTTAATTAAATTTATTTATAAATAATAATATAATATTATTAAAATTATTGATATAAATTTAATAAATTAATTTTAATAATTAATTTAAATATATTTATTTTTAAAAATTAAAATAACAAATTTAAAATTTAAATTTAAATTAAAAAGATGTTGTAGTGTAACGGTTGAGCACGTGAACTTTATATTTATATTTATTTATTTATATATTTATATTTAAATGATTAAATAAATAAAAAGTGGAATAAAATTTATTAAATTAATAAATTAAATTAAATATATATTTAATAATATATTTATTTATATTTATATTATTTTATTTAAATTTATTTATAAATATTAATATAATATTATTAAAATTATTAATATAAATTTAATAAAATAATTTTAATAATTAATTTAAATATATTTATTTTTAAAAAATTAAAATAACAAATTTAAATTTAAATTTAAATTAAAAAGATGTTGTAGTGTAACGGTTGAGCACGTGAACTTTACACGTTCAAGACCCAAGTTCGACTCTTGGCAACGTCATTTTTAATTTTTTTATTAATTTATTTTTTTATTTTTTTTTATTTTTTTTTTTTAAAATGGAAAATATTTCTCTTCAAAATTTAGAAAAGGAAATTGATTATAAAATTAATAATGTTATTAAAGAACTTCAAAAAACAGAAAATCAAAACCAAAAACTTGATAATTATATTTCTCAAATTTCTATTTATGAAGAAAAAATTTCTGATTATGAAAAAACAATTATTTTTTTAGAAAAAGAAAGTGAAAATATTGAAAATTCACTTAATAATCTTCAACAAAATCAAAATATTGAACAAAAATCTGAAAAATTAAAAGAAATTCATTTAAAATTTCTTCAATTAAAAACAGAAAAAGAACAAACTGAAAAATTATTTTCTGAACTAAATAATTTACAAACAAAATCTCAAAAACAATTTGAAGAAATTGAAACACTTAAAGAAATAGAAAACAATTAGAATTTAAAAATAGAAAAAAAAATGTTTTATTTCCCATTTTTTTTTTGTTTTGTTTCAAATCATTTTTTCTTTTTTACTTTCTTTCATTTAAAATTATTATGAAAAGAGATAATAAGTAAAACCAAAACTAAATTTAAAAAAAGAAACATTTTTAATTTTAATTTGAAATTTTGTATTAATTTAAAGAGTTTTAATAATACTTTTCTTAATTCAATTTGTTACAACTTTTGCTGTTGTTATTCCTTCTTTAGTTATTGCTTCAAAAGATAAAAATTTAGTAAAAGAAAAAAAAAAAGCAAAAATAAAAAAAATCAATCTAAATACAAATTTAATTGAAAAAATATTAAAGGATTGTGATAAAAAATTATGGACTTGGATTTTGGTTTGTAATATTTTTTTGATTGTTGATCTTGTCTTTGCAATTTTAACTTATTTTTCCAGAGATTATCCTTTAATTGGCGTTTTTATTTGGTCAATTCACTTAACTCATCTTTTTCTTTTGGTTTGGTTAATTATTGGATTTGTTTGGTCTTCTTCTAATGGAATTGTAAATAAAAATGAGGAAAAAGAAAAAGAAAAAAATTTTTTTTTATTCTTATTCCACTTTTTATTTTGTTTTATTTTATTTTATTTTATTTAGAAAGATCAATGTGGGAAATTATATAGTGTTACTTTAGCTGATTCAATTTGTTTATGTGTTCTTGTTATTCTTTATGGATGTTTTGGATTTGGAATGTATGTTCTTGTTTCATCTGCTTTAGGAGGAGTTTAACATTAATTTTTGAATTTAAAAATTTATCGAATTCTTTTTATCTTTTTCTTTTTATTTTTTTCTTTATTGAAAACTTAAATGATTAAAACTTTTTTTTAAAAAAAAATAATATTATTATTTGGAAGTAATTTTTTGATATTTCTTTCTTTCTTTTTTAAAAATAAAAAAAAAAACTTCATTTTATACAAATCGACATTTTTGATCACCTTTCATTAAGAAATAAATGAGATGATTGAGTAAATTACTATTTTTTTGCTGACAAAAAGCATCACCAACAAAACAAAACAAAGAACGACTATTTAGTGAACAAGAAGGAGAAATAATTTTATTACAAAGAGAATCGAAGTCATTGTGATTGATAGCTTGAAGTGCATTTTTGATATTAATAACAGGACAAATATCCCTATTTTTAGAATAACTTGAATTAAAATTATCGAAAGAATGAAACTGAAAAAGATTTGCTTTTGATTGATCCAAAATTGTTTTGTAATTGAAACTATTTAAAACTCGAGTGCCAATATTTTGAGCGGAAAAATCAATTTCCTGAATAGAATTAAATGAATTAAAATCAATTTCTTTTGGGAAAGTTCGGAAAATATCATGATTTGATGTGAATTTAAGGCTTGATCCAAAAAATAAGCCGAATAAAAACAAGAAAATCATCATTGAAATTCCAAGTGAGTTATTTGAAGAATATGCTTGTGTTCTTGAGTTTGATTTGTAATCAAAAGATAAATCATTCGGATTAAAACTGAAAAAATCATCAAATGGTTTTTTGTCGTTTAAATTTGATTGATTTTCATTAAATTCTAATAATTGGCTATCTTCTTGAAATTCTACAATCTCATCAACTGGAAGTGAAGTATAATGATTAAAAAATGTTTTTGCTGTATTAATAAATGAGTTTTGTTGATTTGCTTTGGAATGAGTTCGTGATTTTTTAACATGGTCTTCCTGAAATTCTTGCTCGTATCGTTTGTTTTTTTCTTCTAATTCTTTCAATTTTAACTAAATGAATTTTAATTTTAATTTTAATTTTAAAATGAATTTTAATTTTAAAATGAATTTTAATTTTAATAAAAAAAACAAACCTTTAAAAGTTCATTTTCTTTGTTTGTTTTGCTTAATTCACTCGATAAATTTTCATTCATATCTTTTAAATCTTCAACTTCATCTTCAAGATTTTTCAACTTGTTTTTTGCACGATCTCGACTTATTTGAGCATTTTTTCGATTTTTAAGTAATTTTCTTTGTTCTTTTTGTTCTTCGGTTAAAATTTTATATTGTTCTTTTGTTAAATCTCCAAGAAGATCAATTTCTTCTCCAATTGTATTTTTGACCCAAAGATGATCAGGAATTTCTTCTTTTTTTCTTTTTTTTCTGGTTTTTCTGTTTTGTGTTGTTTTCTTTGATCTTGAATTATTTTGACTTGATTTTTTTTTGCTGTCATTTTGACTTGATTTTTTCTTGCTGTCATTTTCAATTTGCTTTTTCTTGTTGTCATTTTCAATTTGATCTTCATTGGTTTTTTTTTCTTCTTCGTTTAATGATATAATTGTGGTATTTGTATCTTCATTTGGTTTTGAAATTGGTTCAATTGTTTGAATTGAAGGTTGATCATGAGAAAAATTGTCTCTATGATTTGTTTGATTAAATTCATCAATAGAATCAAGATTTAAAATATCTGCGTTATCTATTGTATCAAAAGAATCAATTAAAGTATCAAACATATCTTCTCCAATTTCTGGAAATTCTGAAAAAGCAGTTGAATCAAAATGATTTCCACTTAAAAAATTCATTTTGTAAAAAAAAAATAATAAAAATAAATGAAAAAATGAAAAATGAAAAATGAAAAATGAAAAAAAGTATTTTGAAAAAATTATTTAAAAAAACAAAAACAAAAAATAAAAAATAAAACGTGTTTTGTAAATTATTAATTATTTCTTTAAATTAATAATTATTTCTTTAAATTAATAATTATTTCTTTAAATTAATAATTATTTCTTTAAATTAATAATTATTTCAAATTTTTTTTTAATTTAAAATTCTTCATTTTTCTTCTTCTTTTATGCGTTTCGTTATATTTCTAATTTTCTTTTATACATTCCTCCAAGCATTTTCAGATGATCTCCCATGCTATTGGACAGGAACAGATATATCATATCAATCAATATGTTTGTCATCCAATTGTTTTTGGTGTGGATATGAATGGAATTATCATTATGAATTCACTTGTTATGATAAAGTGAATGAATCATGTGAACATTTCAAGGAAAGAAACGATATTCTTGGAACTTGTTTAGTTTTTAATTGTCATCAAAATGTTTCTAAATGTGATTGGAATGGAACAGATGCAAATTACAAGTCAACTTGCTTAAGTAAAGACTGTTTTTGGTGCGGTACTCAAGTAAACGGTACTTATAATTATAACTGCTACGATCCTCTTGGTTATTCTTGTGACCAACTCCTTTCTATGCATGAACAAGCTGCGGACTGTGATATTCTTGCTTGTAATAATAGCTCAATTCCTTCTTTTTCTTCTTCTATTCTCTTCTTCTTTTTATTTTTTAATTTCTTTTTTTTCTTCTTTTGATTTGATTTCTTCAATGATTTATTTTTTTTTCTTTTTCTTTTTCTTTTTCTCATCAAATCCAAAATTATTTTTAACATTTTCAATTAATCATTTAACAAATCAAAAATAAATCATTTAAATCAAATTCAATTCAAATATTTAAAATATAAATCTAAATCTAAATATAAATCTAAATATAAATCTAAATATAAATCTAAATCTAAATCTAAATCTAAATATAAATCTAAATATAAATCTAAATATAAATCTAAATTAAAATCTAAATATAAATCTAAATATAAATCTAAATATAAATCTAAATATAAATCTAAATCAAATTCAATTCAATTCAAATATTTAAAATATAAATCTAAATCTAAATATAAATCTAAATATAAATCTAAATATAAATCAAATTCAATTCAATTTAAATATTTAAATCTAAATCTAAATCTAAATCTAAATCTAAATATAAATCTAAATCTAAATCTAAATATAAATATAAATATAAATCTAAATCTAAATCTAAATCTAAATATAAATATAAATAAAATCTAAATCTAAATCTAAAATATAAAATCTAAATATAAATCTAAATATAAATCTAAATATAAATCTAAATCTAAAATCTAAATCTAAATCTAAATTCAATCAAATATTTAAATAAAAATAAAATCTAAATATAAATCTAAATAAAAAAATTAAAATGGAAATCTTTTAAAATCTAAATAAATGAATCAAATCTTTTTGAATTTGTTTCTCTCAAAAAAATTATAAATTCTTTAAAATCTAAATTCAAAAATTTCCTATTAAATCCAAAAATATGTTCCATAAATGATAAATTCCAAATCTAAATATAAATTTTTCCATAAATATAAATCATAATATAAATCTAAAATAATTGAAGAATATAAATATTTCCAAATCAAATCTAAATTCAATTAAAAATAAAATCTAAAAAATGAACATTTTCATCAAAAGTCCAAATCTAAAAATCTAAATTTGTTCTTTTAAAATTTAAAAATAAAAATTTTAATTATAAATTTAAATCTAAATATAACTAAATTTAAATCTAAATCTAAATCAAAATCTAAATCTAAATCTAAATAAATATAAAACTATGTTTCTTTTCTAAAATCTAAATTTAAATATAAATAAATCCATATAAATAAAATATAAATCTAAATATTCAAATTAAATATTAAAATAAATCTAAAAATAAATATAAATCTAAATCTAAATATAAATTGAAATAAATCTAAATCTAAATCTAAATCAAATTCAATTCAAATATTTAAAATCTAAATATAAATCAAATTTAATTCAATTCAATTCAATTCAAATATTTAAAATATAAATCTAAATTAAAATATAAACTAAATATAATCTAAATCTAAATCTAAAATCTAAATAAAACTAAATCTAAATCTAAATCTAAATCTAAATCTAAATATAAATATAAATCTAAAATCAAATTCAATTCAAATATTTAAAATATAAATATAAATATAAATATAAATCTAAATATAAATCTAAATATAATTATAAATATAAATATAAATCTAAATTAAAACAAATTAAATGGAAAATTGCTTTTAAATCTTTTAATGAAATGAATCAATTCTTTTTTGGAATTTGTTTCTCTCATAAAAAAAATTATAAATTCTTCAAAAATTCCAAATTCAAAAAAATTTCCCTTTTTTAAATCTTTTATAAATTCTGTTCCAAAAATGATAATATTGTTCCTTGTAAATGAATATAACTTTTCCAATTTCTTACTCCATGTCTTTCTCTTGGAAATAATTGAAGAATATAAGGTTTTCCATTTTCAATTAATGCTTCAATTAAAGAATAAGAATGAGTAAAATGAACATTTTCATCAAGAAGTCCATGAACTAAAAGAAATCGATTTGTTCTTTTAAAATTTAAATAAATAAAAAAGAATTTTATTTATAAATTTAAATGGAAAGAATTAAATTTAGAAAATTAATTTACTCATCTGGAAAATCTTTAACATATGATAAAACTGATGTTTCTTTTTCATAAGCTTGTTGATTTTTTTGAGGTGTATCCATATATCTTTCAGTATAACCCTAATAAATATTCAAATTAAATATTCAAATAAATATTAAAATAAATATTAAATTAAATATTAAAATAAATATTGAAATAAATATTGAAATAAATATTAAATTAAATATTGAAATAAATATTAAATATTGAATTAAATATTAAAATATTCAAATAAATATTATATTAAATATTATATTAAATATTAAAATAAATATTAAAATATTGAAATAAATATTGAAATAAAAAATAAATATTGAAATAAAAAAGTACAGTATCATAAAAATTCCATGAAATAACAGGAGCACAACAAATCCCCAACTTGAAAAAATTAGAATATCTAGCCATAGCCATAGCTACCATATATCCACCATAACTCCAACCATAAACAGCAATCCTTGACAAATCAACAATTCCAAAATCAGATAAAGTTTTCAGACCTTGAATTTGGTCCTCAAGCTCAAAAGTTCCCATTTTTTTCTTAAAATAACTTTCAAAATGCAATCCACGATTCCAAGAACCACGACCATCAATAATAACAACAGCATATCCCATACTGACTAATGTTTGATAGAGTAAATTGCTTGTAAGTGAATAGTCGTTTTTGACTTGCTGAACATGAGGACCTCCATAAATATTCAAGAAAGTCTTATAAGGCGGTTGGAAATCATCTTCATTTGGACGATAAAAACAACCATAAAGATCTTCACCTGTTTTTGATTGAAAATTAAAAATTTCGGGTTTGCAAATGGGGAAAATATTATTGTACACTATAGATGGCGCTGTATCCACATTTGCCAATGTTTTGATATTCGGTGGTTGATATTTTTCTCCCTCAGGAAATTCTATTCCGTAAATTGTAATTGTTGCTTCTTTTTGAATACTTGATTTTTTGGAAACGAACATTGTGCATTTGGAATTCATTGCAACTTCAATATTATTAAACCCAAATTCAGTCAGTCTGTGAATTTGTGTGGGATCATTCCCTTGTTTTAGTGATGCGACATACAAATGCTTTTCAAGAGGAGTGTCCTTAGTCCCCATAAAATACACAAGTTGGTTTATTTCATCAATAGAAACAAGTTCACAAACTTGCCAATTTTCACCTTTTGTAATATCAAAAGTTTTCACTTCTAAAACATTTCTTTTTTCATCTTCCACAATCACTTTCAGATAAAGATGTCTGAAACCTGATTTTTCGCTTGCCCAGATAAATTGATTTGGATTTTTTTCAAAAAAATAACAAATGTCTGTCACATTGATCCAAATTTCCGTTTTTTCCTCAATTAAAATATCGTATTTGATTTTTGTGCTTTCTTGATCTCCATTTTTTTCAGAAATAAAACTGTCCAATCCAAACCGTATTAAAGATAATTTCTCTTGCGATCTATCAAGTAATTGAACCCAATAATGTTGGCCATCGGTTACCCAACCACAACGCACAATATATTCGGCCCAAGAAAATTCTTCAAATATCGGAGTTTTTAATTTGTATTTTTCCCACTTGATTTCCCCTGTTTCAATGTTTTCATTTATTTCTATGAGGCGCAAATCACATTTTGCATTTTTAGTTCCGACAAATGGAAAAAGAAAATTATCCACTTCAAAACTGTTTTTTGCTTGATTTAGAATTGGATATTTTGTGATTTCACTTTCATCAACTTCGAGGTATAAAATTCTATAAGTTCTTATTGAGTCCTAAAATTTTTGATTTTAATTTTTAATTTTGATTTTTATTTTATTTTTGATTTTATTTTTGATTTTGATTTTAATTTTGATTTTGATTTTTATTTTAATTTTAATTTTGATTTTAATTTTAATTTTAATTTTGATTTTAATTTTGATTTTAATTTTAATTTTAATTTTAATTTTAATTTTTATTTTAATTTTAATTTTGATTTTGATTTTAATTTTAATTTTTGATTTTAATTTTAGTTTTGATTTTGATTTTGATTTTGATTTTGATTTTGATTTTAATTTTGATTTTGATTTTAATTTTAATTTTGATTTTAATTTTAATTTTAATTTTGATTTTTATTTTAATTTTAATTTTAATTTTGATTTTAATTTTGATTTTGATTTTGATTTTGATTTCAATTTTGATTTTAATTTTAATTTTGATTTTGATTTTGATTTTAATTTTAATTTTGATTTTAATTTTAATTTTAATTTTAATTTTGATTTTAATTTTAATTTTAATTTTGATTTTGATTTTTAATTTTGATTTTAATTTTTATTTTGATTTTAATTTTGATTTTGATTTTTAATTTTAATTTTAATTTTAATTTTAATTTTGATTTTAATTTTGATTTTAATTTTAATTTTAATTTTGATTTTGATTTTAATTTTGATTTTAATTTTGATTTTTATTTTGATTTTAATTTTAATTTTAATTTTGATTTTAATTTTGATTTTTAATTTTGATTTTAATTTTAATTTTAATTTTAATTTTAATTTTAATTTTGATTTTTAATTTTAATTTAAATTTTGATTTTGATTTTTAATTTTGATTTTAATTTTAATTTTGATTTGAATAAAAATCCAAAAGTAACAAAATACATTCAAATAAACAGAAGGAGACCACCAATATCCATCAAACCTATCAAATTCTTCCTGCATAACAAACTCAGCATAAGCAGATTTCGAGCCTTGAGTAAGCTGGAATTCCATAAATAAATTTGTATTTTGATTTTTATTATCTATTAGAGTGATAAAAAGATCATTATCTCTAACAAAAGAAAGAAATCTTGAATCAGAAGAAAAAGAAGGTGACATTCTTGGAGATGAAGAAATTGAATCTTTGGGGGTGATTTCAATCAAACTTTTGTTTATATCCTTGTTTGTAAAAGAGTTTTTGGAAGTTTCAATAAGTGAATCATAATAAATTGTATTTCCTGAAAGTGGAAAAAGTAGAATTTGATTTTTTTCATTTATAATATAATTTGATAATCCTGAAAAATTTCTTTTTCTTTGTCTTTCTTGCAATAAAATTTCCTCTTTTGAAAGTGTTTTCTTGCTTTCTGTTAGGTTTCCTTCATATATTGCTTTCCATTCTCCTGTTTTTATGTCCGCTGTATATAGATTTGTTGTTCGTGAAATTTTATAATCTTCTCCAATAAATAATAATTTATCTTCATAAAAATGTAAATTTCTTGGAATTTTTTGATGGTTTGATTGTGATAAAAGATATGAAATTTGTTGAATTTTATCCTTTAATTGATTTGTCATTTTTCCAAAATCGAAAAAAAAAAAATGAAATTTAAATTATTTAATTAAAATAATTAATAATAAAAAAGTGGATTAAATTATTTTTATTGTTTAAATATTCTTTTTTTCTTTTGATTTTTTTGATTAAATTATTGAATTAAAATAATTAATAATAAAAATTAGATTATTTTTATTGTTTAAATATTCTTTTTCTTTTTATTTTTGATTAAATTATTAAAATAATTAATAATAAAAAAGTGGATTAAATTTAATTAAAATAATTAATAATAAAAAATTAGGATTATTTTTATTGTTTAAATATTCTTTTTTTTTTGTTTATTTTTTTTCTTTTGATTTTTGAAAATTTAAAATAAAAATTAATAATAAAAAGTGGATTAAATTGGATTAAATTATTAAAATAATTAATAATAAAAAGTGGATTAAATTGAATTAAAATAATTAATAATAAAAATTAAATTATTTTTATTGTTTAAATATTCTTTTTTTCTTTTGATTTTTTTGATCTAAAATTTTAAATTAAAATAATTAATAATAAAAAAAGTGGATTAAATTTAATTAAAATATTAAAATAATTAATAATAAAAAATTAGATTAAATTTAATTAAATTAAAATAATTAATAATAAAAAATTAAATTAATTTTATTGTTTAAATATAATTTTAAAAATTAAATTTAATTAAATTTAAATAAAATAATTAATAATAAAAAGTGGATTAAATTGTGGATTAAATTTATTGAAATAATTAATAATAAAAAAGTGGATTGAATTTAATTAAAAATAATTAATAATAAAAAATTAGATTATTTTTATTGTTTAAATATTCTTTTCTTTCTTTTGATTTTTTTGATCTAAATTTTAAATTAAAATTTTAAATAATTAATAATAAAAAGTGGATTAAATTGAATTAAATTATTGAATTAAATTAATTAATAATAAAAAAGTGGATTAAATTTAATTAAATTATTAAAATAATTAATAATAAAAAAGTGGATTAAATTGAATTAAAATAATTAATAATAAAAAATTAAATTATTTTTATTGTTTAAATATTCTTTCTTTCTTTTGATTTTTTTGATCTAAATTTAAAATAAAATAAATAATAAAAAATTTAAATAAAAAATAATAGGGGGCAAGTTAAAAGAAAAAAAAGAAAAAGGAAAAAAAATTTTTTTTATTTTTTATTTTTTCATTTTTTACTTTTTATTTTTTTTTTAAATTTTTTTTTTCTGTTAATTTTTTTTTAATTAGAAACTCAAAGAGTCACACACTCAACCAAACACAAAAAAGGCCAACAAAGCAAAACAAAAAAATACAAAAAAATACAAATTAAAAATACAAATTAAAATTACAATTAAATTTAAAATTTAATTTAAAATTAAAATTAATTAAAATTAAATAAAATTAAATGGATCAAAATACACCAAATAAATCAACAGATAATTCAGAAGCAAAAACAAAAGCAAAAACAAAAACAAATACAAATACAAAAACAAACACAAAAACAAAACAACCGATACAAAAAAATTATGAAAGAAGAGGACGTTATGTGAAAAAAAAACAAAATCCATATTATCAACAGAATCCATATTACTCACATTATCAACCTTATTATCCAAATCCAAATCCAAAATATCCACAAATGCCTTATAATTTTCCAAATAATTACATGCAAATGCCAATGGGATTTGAATATCAACAAAACAACCCAAAATATCCTCAATATCCTTATAATCCTTATGAATACTATAATTACTATTATCCCCCTCCTAATATTCATCATCATCATCATCAAAGATCCCACAATAGAGACTTTAATTCTCATTCTAATTCTAATTCTCATTCTCATTCTAATTCTCATTCTCAAAAACCCATTTCACCAAAAAATTCTCGCAAAAATCAAATAATCAGTTTACCAATCAGGATGGTCCCTTTCAGAAACAAACAGATAATTTAAATCAGAAGAAAATCAAAAAAACAAACCCGTAATTAAATTAAAAATTCATTTATAAATTTAATATAAAAATTCATTTATAAAATTAAAATTAAAATTAATTTATAAAATTAAAATTAAAATTCATTTATAAAATTAAAATTCATTTATAAATTTAATATAAAAATTCATTTATAAAATTATAAAATTAAAATTCATTTATAAAATTAATATTAAAATTCATTTATAAAATTAAAATTAAAATTCATTTATAATTTATAATTAAAATTCATTTAAAATTATAAAATTAAAATTCATTTATAAAATTATAAAATTAAAATCCATTTATAAAATTATAAAATTAAAATTCATTTATAAAATTATAATTAAAATTCATTTATAAATTTATAAAATTAAAAGTCAAAAAGATAAAAGAGAAAAAACTTCTGATGTTACAAGTAGTACTACTCCAGATTTTCAAGGATATAATTTTCATCGTAATTTACTTAGAGGAATCCATGAATGTGGTTATGAAAAGTATTTTTTTACTTCATCTTCTTTTTTTTATTCATTTATTTTGAAAATTAAAATAAAATAATTTGTTTTTTATATTAATTCATCTTAAAGACCATCACCAATTCAAGAACAAGCAATCCCATTAATTTTAAAAGGATATGATGTTGTTGCCCGTGCAAAAAATGGAACAGGAAAAACAGCTACATTTTTAATACCTTCAATTGAAAAGATTGATTTTTCTAAAAATACTGTTCAAGGTAAATATTTCTTAAATTTTTTTTTTCATTCAATTTTTTATAATTTAAACTGTTTTTTTTTTGTTTTTGAATTTTTTTGTTTGTTTTAAAGTTTTGATTATTGCTCCCACTAAAGAATTAGCTATGCAAATTTCAATTGAAACAAAAAAATTAGGAAATTTTGATGACATACAAGTAAATTTTCTTGTTTTTGGTTATTTTTTTATTTATATTTAAAAGAAAAATAATTTCTCCTTTTATTCAATTCAAAAATTAGGTTATGCATTTAACAGGAGGTTCAAAAATTGATGAAGATTTAGCAAGACTTAAAAAAACTGTTCATGTTTTAGTTTGTACAATTGGTTTGTGTTTTTGTTTTTGTTTATATTTATATTTTTATATTTATATTTATATTTATATTTATTTTTATATTTTTGAATCATAAATAGGAAAACTTCATAATTTTGCATCTGAAGGAATTCTCGATTTAAGCAATGTTTCTGTTCTAATTATGGATGAAGTAAAGAATTATAAAAATTCAAAAAATTTATTTTTTACATGAAAAATTCAAAAATATTTTCAAAATAAACAAAATTTATTTTTTAGGCAGATAAACTTCTTACAGAAATTGATTCAAGATCGAAAATTGAGGATGTCATGAAACTTTGCCCTCAAAAAAAACAAACCCTTTTATTTTCAGCAACATTTCCATTTGAAATTCAATCTTTTATTGTAAATTCATTCAAAAAACAAATTTCAAAAAAAATTGGAATGAATCCCAAAAAATTGAAAATTGTTTTTTTTATTATTAAAAGGAAGGAAATCTTCACCAGGTTAAATACGTAAATACAATGGATGGACTTACTTTACTGGGAGTAAAACAATATTATGTGTCTCTTAATGAAGATCAGAAAATCATTTGTTTGAATAATCTTTTCTCTTCAGTAAAAAAGAAAAAAAATTCTTTTTTTTTTTTTGCTCTTTTATAAAAATTGGCAACTTATTATTTCAATTCAATTTAATTTTATAGTTACAAATCAATCAATCAGTTATTTTTTGCAATACAATAAACAGAGTTGAAAAACTGAGACAAACAATTCTTGATCAAGGATATTCATGTCTTTATATACATTCCAAAATGAGTAATGAAGAACGTGCACAAGTTTTTCATAATTTTAGAGATGGAAAAGTCAGACATCTTATTGCATCAGGTAAAAGAAATAATTTTAATTTTTTTCTAAATTTCTTGTTTTTGGAAAATTTTAATTGAATTTTTTTTTTAAGATGTTGTTACAAGAGGAATTGATAACCAATCAGTAAATGTTGTGATTAATTTTGATTTTCCTGATAATTCAGATACATATCTCCATAGAATAGGACGTTCAGGTAGATTTGGACATAGAGGATTAGCAATTAGTTTCATTACAAATCCAGATGAACCTTCAATTTTAAAAATTGAAGAAGAATTAGAACATAAAATTGAGCCTTTACCTCAACAAGTGGATCCTTCTCTTTACGTAATGTAAAGATGCAAGATTTTTTTTTTTCTTTCTTTCTTTTTTTCTTTCTTTCTTTTTGTTTTTGTGTTTGAAGGTTTTTTTATCTGAAATTTTTTCTATTTTTCTTCTTTTCTTTTCTTTTCTTTTCTTTTCTTTTCTTTTCTTTTCTTTCAGTTTTTTCCTTCAAACCTTTTCTTTTTTACTTTTTTTCAATTTTTTTCCTCTTTTTTTTTTTTAATTAAAAAAGATCCACTTTTCTTTTCTTTTCTTTTTTATTTTTTATTTTTTTTTTTCATTTTTTTTTTCATTTTTTTCTTTTTTTTAATGAGTGGAGAAGATTCAAAACTTGATAATTTCAGAAAAGATATCATCCAATGTAATTGGGAAAATTTGTCAGAAATAGAAAACTACAAACAACGAATACAGGATGTGAATATTTTTATAAAACAAAAAAAAAAACAAAACAAACAAATTTTTTTACAAATTTTTTTACAAATTTTTTTACAAATTTTTTTACAAATTTTTTTACAAATTTTGCTTTTTCTTTTTTTAGCAAAAATTAGCAACTTCTTTTCTTTATGAACTTTTGGCAACACCAGATGATTTTGGATTAATTTCAGATTATGATATTAGTCCAGTTCAAGATACTCAAAAAAATGAAAATAATAATAATAATGATAATAATAATGATAATAATAAAGATGAAGATGATAAAGATGATGAAGATGATAAAGATGATAAAGATGATAATAATAAAAATAATGAAACAGACCAACAAAAAACTCCAGAAAATGACCCCAGATTAGAAATAGTTAAACTTTTATTAAGTTATAAAGCAAATTATAATTATGAAATTGTAAATTTTTTTTTTCCTTTTTTTAATTAAAAAATTTTTTTATTAATTTTTTTTTAGGATGTAAAATTTTTTTTTCCTCTTTTTTTTTTTAAGTTATTAAATTAAGAGTAATCGTTTTTTTTAATGTGCTAGAAAGTGACTTGTTTACATCTTGCTTGTATGAATTCATCACCTGAAATTATTGAATTACTTATTAAAGAAGGGGCTGATAGAAATGCTGAGGATGTAAATGAATTTAATTTTAATTTTACATTTAATTTTACATTTAATTTTACATTTAATTTTACATTTAATTTTACATTTAATTTTACATTTAATTTTACATTTAATTTTAGGAAGTAAATTAATTTTAATTTTAATTTTATAAATGAATTTTAATTTTATAAATGAATTTTAATTTTAATTGTTATTATTACTAAAATAGAAAGTAAATAATTATTTCCCAAAAATTATATTTTTCTAATTTATTCTTATTTGTATAAAAATTTAGCAAAAAACTCCTTACGATTATGTAGTTTTTCGTAATGATTTAACATTAAGCATTTCTAAAAAAATTTTCGATATATTTAATACCAAAGATGAAAAAAATACATGGAATATAAACAGAATTGTATTTTTTTTATTTATCAAAATATTTTAAATTTATAAATAATATTTATATTTCTTAGAAAGTAAATTTATTTTAATTTTTTTTAAAAGAATGAAAGGTTAATTCTTAATAAATAACTCATAATAGATTGTAATTTATTGTTATTTATTTTTAGTAAGAAAATTAATTCATTTCTTTATTACTATTTTCTAGCCTGCTGATAAAAAACATCTTTTCCCACCCCAGGTTCATGATGGTTTGTGAAAATATAATCTACAACAAAAATCATAACTATATTTATATTTATATATTTATTTTTTTAAATATTTATATTTATTTTTTTAAATTTTATAAATTTTATATATTTTATAGATGAAGGCGCATCTTGTGAATTTACACTTACTCAAGTTTGTGGAATAAAAATAATTTAAATTTAAAATTAAAATTAAATTTAAAATTAAAATTTAAAAATAATTTAAAAATCAGGAAAATAAAGATGATCCAACAACAATCACTTTGAAATTGGCATTTGAATCCAAAATGATATGGCGACGTAATCCCAAAATTACTGCTCAAATTAAACCAAAAGCACCACGAATGATTCAAAAAATAGGTCAAGGAAAAGAAACTCGAATATTAACATTTCAAAATTTAGTACCAGATACTGAATACAAATTCAAAGTGAAAGCAGAAACTAGTACAACAGAAAATCCTTTGCACGAAGGAAGCATCAGTGTAAGAACTGGAAAGATAGAAGTGGTGAATTTAAGCGAAATTTCCAAAGTTGTTTCACCATTTGAACGTTTGAATGAGTTTTATTATTATGGAGATAATCAACACAAACAATTTGAAAAATTAGAGAAAGATATTCGAAAAGCAATTGATAATAAGGATTTTGGAGAATCAGAAAAAATTCTCAATTCGTTACAAGAATTATTTGCTTATCCAAAAATACCCACTGGACTCGGTTCACTTGAATTGAATTATCATCTTAGTGTTGTTCTTCCTTATTATCATTTTATCAGAAAAGCAATCCATTTAAAAACAGAATATTATCATGTTCCTTCTTTTGATTTCGATAAAATTCAACAATCTTTATTATCTCTTAAGGGAAAATTATCACAAAATCCAAAAATTTAAAAATAATTATTTTATGGATTTGACTAAATTTCGTGATTATTGCTTGAAAGTTTATCAATCTTCCAAAAAATAATTCAAATTATCTTAATTGAGCCAAAAATTATTAATCAATTTATACCAATTTTCCAATTTCTTTCTTTCTCTTTTTCTTTCTCTTTTTCTTTCTTTTTTTCTTTTTTTCTTTTTTTCTTTTTGGTTCATCAAATTAAAAATTTCACAATAAAAAAAAATCAAACAAAAAATTTAATTTTCATTTTTTTTTTCAAAATCGGATAAAAATTTAAAATCAAAATTAAAATTAAAATGGAATTTAAAGAAAAAGGAAATGAATTTTTTAGATCAAATCAATTCGAACAAGCAATTAATTTTTATACATTTGGATTAAATTCACATCCCGATCAAAATTTAAGAGAAGTTTTATATCTTAATAGAGCACTTTCACAAATTAAAATATTAGAATATGATAAAAGTTTATCAGATTGCGAAGCAGTTTTGCAATTTAATCATTCTTCAATAAAAGCACACTATTTTCGAGGATTAGCTTTATCAGGAAAAAAACAATATAAAAATGCATTGGAATCACTTAAAACTTCGCTTCGTCTTTCAGAAAAGGAAAAAGCGACTTGGATCCAAGAATTGAAAGGGAAAATCGATGAAGTTGAACTCTTACTTTTCCAAGAGAATGAAAATCAGGAAAAAAACTATTTGGAAAAAACAAAAAATAATCTTTTTCAATATTTGGATGAATTGATTCGTTTGAGAAATCAAAATTCAAAAAATGTTCTTGATATTCAAGACAAAATGTCAGAACTCCAAATTTTTTTCGAGAAAATCCAACCAAAAAGGCCAGAAATCCCTTCCTATTTTTGTTGTCCGATTTCGTTGGATATTATGAATGATCCTGTTGTTGGAAATAGTGGTGTTTCTTATGAAAAAAATGCTATATTCAATTATATAGATTCAGGTGGTAATCAAGATCCAATAACAAGAATTCCTATTAATAAAGACCAATTTCATCCAAATATTTGTCTTCGTCAAGCTATTGAAGAGTTTTTGGAAAAAAATCCTTGGGCAAAAAAAAGGAATGAGACGATAATTGAACAAAATGATTAAATTTCTTTTTAAAAAATTAATAAAATAATTAAACAATAAAACAATAAAATATAAAACAATAAATTATTATTTTAAACATATAATTTAATTTAAATAATAATTTTAAATATTATTTCTAATTTAATAATAAATTAAATCTATTTAAATTTCTTTTATAAAAAATTGATAAAATAAATAAATAATAAAATAATAAAATATAAAACAATAAATTATTATTTTAAACATATAATTTAATTTAAATAATAATTTTAAATATTATTTCTAAGTTAATAATAAACTAAATCTATTTAAATTTATTTTTAAAAAAATTGATAAAATAAATAAACAATAAAATAATAAAATATAAAACAATAAATTATTATTTTAAACATATAATTTAATTTAAATAATAATTTTAAATAATATTTCTAATTTAATAATAAATTAAATCTATTTAAATTTCTTTTTAAAAATTGATAAAATAAATAAACAATAAAACAATAAAATATAAAACAATAAAATATTATTTTAAACATATAATTTAATTTAAATAATAATTTTAAATAATATTTCTAAGTTAATAATAAATTAAATCTATTTAATTTTATTTTTAAAAAATTAATAAAATAAATAAATAATAAAATAATAAAATATAAAACAATAAATTATTATTTTAAACTATAATTTAATTTAAATAATTTTTAAAATATTATTTCTAATTTAATAATAAATTAAATCTATTTAATTTCTTTTTAAAAAATTGATAAAATAAATAAACAATAAAATAATAAAATATAAAACAATAAATTATTATTTTTAAACATATAATTTAATTTAAATAATAATTTTAAATATTATTTCTAATTTAATAATAAATTAAATCTATTTAAATTTCTTTTTAAAAAATTGATAAAATAAATAAACAATAAAATAATAAAATATAAAACAATAAATTATTATTCTAAACATATAATTTAATTTAAATAATAATTTTAAATAATATTTCTAATTTAATAATAAATTAAATCTATTTAAATTTCTTATTAAATTGGGAAAAAAGCAAAATTAATTTTTTTTTTATTAAATTTTTTTTTTCATTTTTTTTCTTTCTTTTTTTTTTTTAAATTTATATTTTTTTTAATTTATCCAAACAAAAGAAAAGAAAAGAAAAAACAAAATTCAAGAAAATTAACAACAGAAAGAAAAACAACACAAAAACGAGCACAGATATAGCAATTTAAATGTCAAAAGAACAATCAAAAGAAGAAAAAGATATAAAAGAAGAAGAAAATATTGAAGTATTTGAGTTAGCATCACAAATAGAAGAAGTTAATTCAGAAAATGAATCTCAACGAGACGAATCAAATCACACAGAAAACCTAGATGAAGAAAACGCAAATAGCAAAACATGCTCAGCGAGAATTAAAGCTTTGAAAACTGACTCAAAATTTAATTCACTTTTAATTTTACTTGGTTCAATTATTTTATTTTTTGGTTTTTATGTCTTCGATAAACACTCTTTTTGGGCTATTATTTGCTTTTCTTTTTCTCCTTTGTTTTTGATTTATGGTTCTTATTTGGCTTTTCATCGTTTCTTTCTTCATCAAAGAACTTATTTTCATTTTCAAGGATTTTAGCTGTTTTTTTTTTTATAAATATTGATTTTGTATACAATCCAAAAAAAAAAAAGCAAAAAGAGCTCAAGGAAATTGAATAGAATTTAAAATAATAAATTAATTAAAATTAAAATTAAAATTCAAATTCAAATTTAAAATTAAAATTAAAATTAAAATTAAAATTAAAATTAAAATATTAAATTAATTAAAATTCATTTATAAAATTCAAATTCAAATTAAAATTCATTTATAAAATTCAAATTCAAATTAATATTAATATTAATATTAATATTAAAATTAAAATTAAAATTAAAATTAAAATTAAAAATTAAAATTAAAATTAAAATTAAATTAAAAATTAAAATTAAAATTAAAATTAAAAATTAAAATCAAAATTAAAATTCATTTATAAAATTAAAATTAAAATTTAAATTAAATTCAAATTAAAATTTATTCAAAATTTATTCAATTTCATTTGTAATTCAAATTCAAAAATCTTCTTCTTTTTTGTTTCAATTCTTTTCAAAAAATAAAAACAAAAAAACAAAAAAGAAATTCCTTTTTTTTTATTTGATTAAAAATCCAATTAAATTTTGAAAGAAAAAAAAAAAAGATTTTTTGGATTATTGATTCAATTAATTTGTTTTTTGATTTTTCTTTAAATCGGCAACAACATTCGGATTCAAAATTTTATAAGCATCCAAAGCCCAAAGCATATCCATATGTTCATACTTATCAATAACTGTAACTTCATGATCAACATCAGGAGATAATTTTGCAAATAACATTTCCCAATTTGCTTGAGTAACCAAACTATCTTTTCCTCCAAAATAGAATGAGATTGGATGTGTAATTCGTTCAGCAGGAAATTCTGGTGGTGGATCTACTCCATACATCTCAATATTGCCTTGTTTTCCATAATCAAACATTTGCCATCTATTTGTAAACACAAGTTGTGACCAATGCATCATATTTTTGGTTGATGTTCCTGCTGGTGTATGATTAATAATAACAGGCATTCGGGTTTGATTTAGATTTCCTGGATCAGTTCCAGTTATTAAGAAAAGGCTATTTTGGATATTTTGATTTAAATTTAATTAAATATTTGATTTTAATTTTGAATATTTGATTTAAATTTTGAATATTTTGATTTAATTTTGATTTAAATATTTGATTTAAATTTGATTTAATTTTAATTAAATATTTGATTTTAATTTTGAATATTTTGATTTAATTTTGATTTTTTAATTTGAGTATTTGATTTGAATATTTAATTTTGATTTTTGAATATTTTGATTTAATTTTGATTTGAATATTTGATTTGAATATTTGATTTGATTTAATTTTAAATATTTACACATTTTCACAAATACTTGGCCATGCTGCACAAATTGTATCTGCTATTAATTTTAACCACCAAGTTTGTGGAAGAAAATCTTGATATCCAAACATTTCAAGAAATTCAGCAGTATCCAAAGTAGCCAAAACTTCCAAAAGGATAGAAGATTGATGTTCTTTTTATTTAAAAAATGATTTAATTTGAATTTGAATTGAATTGATTTGAATTTGAATTTGAATTTGAATTTGATTTTGATTTTGATTTTGATTTTGATTTGATTTTTGATTTAATTTGATTTTGAATTTAATTTGATTTAAATTTGAATTTTGATTTAAATTTGAATTTGATTTTGAATTTAATTTGATTTAATTTGATTTTGAATTTAAATTGAATTTTATTTTGAATTTTAATAACTTAATTTACCTTCATAAGAAGCTGGAGCAAGAAGAACAATTGAAGAGAATTTATCTTGCATTTCAGGAAGAAGTGAAAGACCACCTAAAAGCATTCCTCCACCTTGAGAATGACCAACATATGAAATTTGAGAAAGTTTAGTTTGATTTAAAATATATTCTGTGTTTGCTGGGAAATCATAAATCATCATTTCTTGAAAACTAAAATTCCAAAAAGCATCACTATCTGGAGACTAAAAAAATCAATATTTAGAATAAATATTATAAATTAATATTTTTAAATCTATATATTAAATCTATATTTAGAATAAATATTATAAATCAATATTTATTAAATATATTTATTAAATCTATTTTTTAAATTTATTTATAAATCAATATTTATAAATCTATTTTTAAATCTATATTTAAATCTATATTTTTAAATATATATTTTTAAATCTATTTTTAAATCTATTTTTAAATATATTTATTAAATTAATATTTATAAATTAATATTTATAAATTAATATTTTTAAATTTATTTTTAAATTTATTTTTAAATCTATTTATAAATCTATTTTTAAATCTATTTTTAAATCTATTTTTAAATCTATTTTTAAATTAATATTTATAAATCTATTTTTAAATCTATTTTTAAATTAATATTTATAAATTAATATTTTTAAATCTATTTATAAATATATTTTTAAATCTATTTTTAAATCTATTTATAAATTAATATTTTTAAATATATTTATAAATCTATTTTTAAATCTATTTATTAAATCTATTTATAAATTAATATTTTTAAATCTATTTATATATATTTTTTAAATTGTTTTTTAAAGGATCCAAAAAAATATTTTGGAAACCAATTAAAAAATTAAAGTTTCCAAAAAATATATAAAATAATTTAAAAAAACAAAATTAAATAAAAATTGAAGTTTTGAAAGAAAACAAACTAAAATAAAGATAAATAAAAATAAAAATAAAAATAAATACCAGATGAACATGTTCCATACCATAAATATTTCCTCTAACATTACCAGCCCAAACATCAAAACCAGCATCAGCCAATATATAACCCAAAGATTCATAAGGTTGGCACATGAACCAAGTGAAAGAGGAGTCTACAACACCATGTTGGAGATAAACAGCAGGACGTTGTTCACCTTCACGAAGCGGATTATTCGGGCCATGGGGGATATGTTGCATTTGGATAATGTAACCGTCTTCAGTTATTACTTTGTGATTTGTACATGGATAACCGTGTCTTCTTACTACTTGTGTTATATTCAAATTTATATCAGGATCAACTTGACTTTTCGTTAAGAATGTTACTGTTATTGTTATTAGTAAAATTATTAATTTTTTTTCCATTTGGTTTGTTTGTTTTTAATTGTAAAAATTGATAGTTTTAAAAAAGCGAATTGAAGTGATGAAAATTAAAAGAAAAATGGTTTTTAAAAAAATAATTTTAATTTTGTTTTAATTTTAATTTTTATTTTTAATTTTAATTTGGCGGTTTAGTTTAAAAAGGGGAAGATCAAAAAATTTTCTCCTTTTCTTTTTTAATTTTTTTTTTAATTTAATTTTTCCTTTTTTTTTTTCATTTTTTTAATTAAAATAATTCAATTTAAAATGGATTTAGATAATGTTAATTTATTAGATAATGATAATGATAATGATAATGATAATAATTTTGATTTTTATCAACAGAAAAAAATACAAACAAAACAAAGACAATTTAGTTCTATTATTGGATGTATGTTTTGTTTTATTTATTTAATGATAAATTTTGAGTTAAAAAACAAACACAAACAAAACAACAAAAAAAAAGATCCTTTTTAATTTTGATTAAGAATTTTCTTTTATTTTCTTTTATTTTCTTGTTTTTACTTTGATTTTCAAAGATATTTTCACAATTGTAAATTGTTTTTCAAATCTAAATATAAATATAAATATAAATATAAATAATATAAATATAAATAATATAAATATAAATAATATAAATATAAATCTAAATCTAAATCTAAATATAAATATAAATAATATAAATATAAATATAAATATAAATATAAATATAAATATAAATATAAATATAAATATAAATATAAATATAAATATAAATATAAATATAAATATAAATATAAATATAAATATAAATATAAATATAAATATAAATATAAATATAAATATAAATATAAATATAAATATAAATATAAATATAAATATAAATATAAATATAAATATAAATATAAATATAAATATAAATATAAATATAAATATAATTATAAATATAAATATAAATATATTTATAAATCTAAATCTAAATCTAAATCTAAATCTAAATCTAAATATAAATCTAAATCTAAATCTAAATCTAAATCTAAATCTAAACATAAATCTAAATATAAATATAATTTATTGATAATTTAGAATTATATTTTAGGAGTCGGAATTCTAGAAATTCCTTATGCTTTTAATTCAGCTGGTATTTTACTTTCTTCTTTATTTATGTGTATTGTTGCTATTTTTAGTAGCATAACAATGATGTATTTAATTGAAGTTGAATCAAGAGCAGAAGCAATAATTTCTTTTTATGAAGATCTGACATCAAATGTTGATTATCCTCAAATTCCTCTTCAATCAATGAATCTCATGATAGAATATTCAAATTTAAGTTTATCTTCAGATTTAACTTCCAATGAAAATGAAAATCAAAATCAAAATCAAAATCAAAATCAAAATCAAAATCAAAATCAAAATCAAAATGAAAATAAAAATCAAAATCAAAATCAAAATCAAAATCAAAATCAAAATCAAAATCAAAATCAAAATCAAAATGAAAATCAAAATCAAAATCAAAATGAAAATAATCAAAATAAAAATCAAGATCAAGACGAGTCAAAAGATATTTCTGAATATTGTATCACATCAAATTATTTCAAAAAATCAAATCAAGAAAAATTAAAAAAATTTTTTGAACTTAAATTGATAAATAAAAATATATAAATAAATATAATTTAAGTGGCTCAATTTGAAGTTTCAAGTCAAATTTCAGAAAAACAAATTCAAGAGGATCATTCAAATCGCTTTTTCATCAAAAATAGGAAATTTGATACTAATGAATTATGCAAAATATTTCTTGGAAAATTAGGGAAAAGATTTTATACAATAGCTGTAACTTGTTATTTATATGGAGCTCTATGGTCGTATGTGATTAAAAAAAAGAAAGAAAGAAAGAAAGGATATTGAAATTAATTACAATAATAAATGAAATTTAATAGATATTCGTCAGTTTTTGCAACAACACTTACAAAAATTTTACCTTGGAAATTTCTAACTCATGGTGTTGATTGGTTTGTTTTGAATATTTTACAAATTAAATATTTGTTTTTTCAATAGAAAAAAAAAGGCTAATTTAAGTTTGTTTGATTTTAAAAAATTGATTTATTATTGAAGTGATATTGATGGAAATTTAAGTCAAGGATGTCAAGATAATTACCGTCTTTATTTACTCATTTTTACAATTCTGGTTGTTCCCCTTTCTTGTAGAGATTTAAATGAGCAAGTGATAATTCAAACTCTCCTTTTTATTTTTCGACTTTTTTCATTATTATTAATCTTTGTGACTACAATAATTGCAATTTATACAACAAAAGGATCACAACACAAAACAGATTCACCACCTTTTATTGCAACAAAAAAGCTTTTTGATATTCATGGAATTGCTTATGTTTTTACAGCTGCAATATTTTCACAATTAATTCATCATAGCACAACAATAATTGCAGAACCCATTAAATCAAAAAGCAAACTTAGAAAAATTTTCAATTCCGCATTTGCAACAACATTTTCATTTTATACTCTTTTGGGGATAGTGTGTGCAATGTATTTCGGAAATTCAACTCTTTCAGTTATTTCTTTGAATTGGATTTCTTTGGATTTATTTGCAGAATCTCCGAAATTAAAATATGCAATTCGTTATCTTGTTGTTATTTTTCCTGTTATTGAAGTTTTATCAGCTTTTCCACTAGTATAATACATAAATTCAATTTAATTTAAATTCAAATTCAATTTAATTTAAAATTAAAAATCAAATTCAAATTCAAATTCAAATTCAAATTCAAATTCAAATTCAAATTCAAATTCAAATTCAAATTCAAATTCAAATTCAAATTCAAATTTTAGCATGCAATAACTCTTGGAAATAATATGTTCTCAGCATTTTATCCAATCAAAAAAGAAAGAATACATTTTGAAGAATTAATTCAACTTTCAAAAAGAAATTCACTTCAAATTGAACCAAAAGAGGAAGATATTTCATCATTAATAATCACCAATATTTCCAAAAGAACCAAAAAAAAGAAAATTCTGTTTCGATTATTAGCTTCTTTTCCTCCAATTATTGGTGCTTTATTTCTCAGAAAACTTCCTTATATTATCATTATGAATGGTTCATTTGGTTGCTTTATTGCTTATATTTTCCCAAGCTTATTAGAAAGAAAATCACAAAAAGTTTCCAAAATGATTTTCCAAAAAGATTCAACTCCTTATTCAAACTTATTTTCAAAAAGAGTTTTCAGTTTATCTTCTCTTATTTTTGGTATTTTTTCTTTATTTTGTGTTTGGATTATTGTTTTTTATAATTTCTTTTCAAAATAAAAGAATAAAAAATAATTAACAAAAAAGAAAAAAATAAATATTTATTTTTTGGATTTCATTTTTTCTTTTTCATTTTTAATTGTTTTTTAATAATAATAAAATGAGAACAAGTTTGTTTTAAATTTAAATTTAGATTAATTAATTTATTTTTATAATTTAAATAATATTTTTTTTTCAATTTAATTCTTCTTTTCTTTTAAAAAAACAAAAAAAAGGTGAAGTTCTCCCAATTTGGATTGTAAATTCAATCATTATTATTATTATAATTGCACCATCACTTGGAGTTGCTTCAAAAGATAAAGATAAAGTAGATTAAAATAAGATTAAAAACATAATATGAACAAAATTGTTATTTTTTGCTTTTTTTAAATTTAGGATTGTTCAAAACCACTTTGGACTTGGGTTTTAGTTTTTAATATTTGTTTAGGAGTTACAATCTTATTTCCAATTTTTTTATTAAATCGAAATTTTTATGTAATTATGAATTTTTAAATGGATTAATTTCTTTATTCTTAATTGTTTGGTCAATAATTGGATTAGTTTGGGCAACAAGAGAAGGAGTTGTAAGAAAATTATTTTAAAAATATTTATTTAATTTTTAATTTAATTTAATTTAATTTTTAGAAAGATGAATGTGGAAAATTATATTCTGTTACTCTTGGTGAATCAATAGTTATAATTTCACTTGCTGGTTGTGGTTGTTTATTACTTTGTCTTTTTGGAATTTGTTGGGAATGTGGTTTGAAGGATATGAGTTTTATGTGAAAGGAAAAAATTTATTTCAGAATTTGGAATTTTTGGATAATCAAAAATCTAAAATCAAAATCAAAATCAAAATCAATTCCACTTTTTTTTTAATTTCACTTATTAATTTCAGAATAAAAGAATAAAAAATAATTAATAAAAAAAGAAAAAGAAATATTTATTTTTGGATTTCATTTTTTCTTTTTCATTTTTAATTGTTTTTTAATAATAATAACATGAGAACAAGTTTGCTTTAAATTTAAATTTAAATTTAAATTAATTTATTTTTATAATTTAAATAATATTTTTTTTTCAATTTAATTCTTCTTTTCTTTTAAAAAAACAAAAAAAAGGTGAAGTTCTTCCAATTTGGATTGTAAATTCAATCATTATTATTATTATAATTGCACCATCACTTGGAGTTGCTTCAAAAGATAAAGATAAAGTAGATTAAAATAAGATTAAAAACATAATATGAACAAAATTGTTATTTTTTGCTTTTTTTAAATTTAGGATTGTTCAAAACCACTTTGGACTTGGGTTTTAGTTTTTAATATTTGTTTAGGAGTTACAATCTTATTTCCAATTTTTTTATTAAATCGAAATTTTTATGTAATTATGAATTTTTTAAATGGATTAATTTCTTTATTCTTAATTGTTTGGTCAATAATTGGATTAGTTTGGGCAACAAGAGAAGGAGTTGTAAGAAAATTATTTTGAAAATATTTAATTAATTTTTAATTAATATTTAATTTAATTTTTAGAAAGATGAATGTGGGAAATTATATTCTGTTACTCTTGGTGAATCAATAGTTATAATTTCACTTGCTGGTTGTGGTTGTTTATTACTTTGTCTTTTTGGAATTTGTTGGGAATGTGGTTTGAAGGATATAAATTTTGCTTGAAAGGAAAAAATTTATTTGAGAATTTGGAATTTTTGGATAATCAAAAATCTAAAATCAAAATCAAAATCAAAAATCTAAAATCAAAATCAAAATCAAAATCAAAATCAAAATCAAAATCAAAATCAAAATCAATTCCACTTTTTTTTTAATTTCACTTTTTAATTTCAGAATAAAAGAATAAAAAATAATTAACAAAAAAAGAAAGAAAAAATATTTATTTTTTGGATTTCATTTTTTCTTTTTCATTTTTAATTGTTTTTTAATAATAATAACATGAGAACAAGTTTGCTTTAAATTTAAATTTAAATTTAAATTAATTTATTTTTATAATTTAAATAATATTTTTTTTTCAATTTAATTCTTCTTTTCTTTTAAAAAAACAAAAGGTGAAGTTCTTCCAATTTGGATTGTAAATTCAATCATTATTATTATTATAATTGCACCATCACTTGGAGTTGCTTCAAAAGATAAAGATAAAGTAAATTAAAATTTAAATTAAAATTAAAATAAGATTTAATTTAAATTCGGGACAAAATTATTTTTTGCTTTTTTTAAATTTAGGATTGTTCAAAACCACTTTGGACTTGGGTTTTAGTTTTTAATATTTGTTTAGGAGTTACAATATTATTTCCAATTTTTTTATTAAATCGAAATTTTTATGTAATTATGAATTTTTAAATGGATTAATTTCTTTATTCTTGATTGTTTGGTCAATAATTGGATTAGTTTGGGCAACAAGAGAAGGAGTTGTAAGAAAAATATTTTGAAAATATTTAATTAATTTTTAATTTAATATTTAATTTAATTTTTAGAAAGATGAATGTGGGAAATTATATTCTGTTACTCTTGGTGAATCAATAGTTATAATTTCACTTGCTGGTTGTGGTTGTTTATTACTTTGTTTTTTTGGAATTTTTTGGCAATTTTTTTTCAAGGATTTGACTTTTGCTTGAAAGGAAAAAATTTATTTGAGAATTTGGAATTTTTGGATAATCAAAAATCTAAAATCAAAATCAATTCCACTTTTTTTTTTTGATTTAATTTTTTATTTTTGAAGAAATTTAATAAGAAAAAAAATTTCTTTTCACTTCTTTTCAGAAATTAATGTTTTTGTTTGTTTTTGAATATGTTTCATAAGATAAGAATTTGGATAAATTAATTGACCTCCTGGTAAAGTTTGATCAACCAAAATTAAAACTTCTTCTGCTTTTGTAAATAAATCTCGAGGTTTAGAAGAAATTTTATCATCTCGAAATAAATCATTCAAAGATAAAACAAATTGTTGTAAAAAATATTTGGCAAGTTTTCGATTTTCATCTTTTTCAAGAATTAAAGTATAAAAAACCCTATAAAATGAAAAAATAATTTGAAATTAAAAGGAATAAAAATGAATATGAATAAATTTGAAATTTTGATACTCATAGACTTTTTTCCATAAAACTATTTTGGGTGAATCAAATAATTTTCCTTTAGGGATTCTAAAACTTCCAATATTGACACTTTTTTCTTGAATTTGAATTTTTCTAAGAAGAAAAAAAAGTGTTTCATTAAATGATTTTGAATTGAATTTTTGAATTGAATTTTTGAATTGAATTTTTGATTACATTTTGGAATCAATCCCTTCATTAATTGGTGTTGATTTTAAACATTTTTCTTGAAATGAATAATCTTGAATAACTTGTTGAATAATTGCTGTTGATCTTTTAATTTCATCTTCATCATTTAATTTTGTAGAATAAAAATTAGAAAATAAAATTGAATTTATTGAAGGTTTGGGTGTAAAAACATGAATTAAAAATCCAACAACCATTTTTATTATTATAATTTTTATTAAAAATGAAAAAATGAAAAAATGAAAAAAATATTTTTTGATTTTTGAATTTTAATTGTTGTTTTTTTGGAAAGAAAGCAAAAAAAGAAAGAAAGGTTTGGAATTAAAAAAGAAATGAATTGAAGAAATAATTTTGATTTGTTTTTTTTTTTTTTGAGAATTTTTTCTTTTTCCTTTTATTTTTTCCTCATTAAAATATCCATATCAGTCTTCTTTAAAGAAGTAAGTTCGCAATATTCATCTTGACGAGAAAATGGAAGTGGTTTTTCTTCACTAATTTTTTTAAGTCGAGCTGCCCAACTTTTTAAATCCTAAAATTAAAAAAAGAAAGAAAGAAAAAAATATAAATAAATTAGAACCATTTTAATTTAAAACTGTTTTTGGTTTTAAATTACTCTTTTTCGATCAACTTCTGAATGAGCTGGTGAAAAAATAAGATTAGGTTGAAGAATTTGAAATCCGCAAAAATAAACTTATTAAAAAAAAAGCAAAAGAAAATGGATTAAAAAAGAAATTTTCCCGAAAAGAAAAAAAAAATTTTTTTATGGAAAAAGGAAAATTTTAATGTAAAAAAGAATAAGTTACAACTATGAAGAACTGGGAAAAGAATTTGAATAATATCTCCATTTAAATTTTTGTCAGTATACAAAGCATCTGGTCCTCCAGTTGTTGTTGAAATAAGCACTTTCTTTTTAGTGAAAGGTCCTTTATCATAAATATTAGGCCAAGAATAAGCCCAACCACTAGTTAAAACTCTATCCATCCATCCTTTAATAATAGCTGGAACCTTATTATTATTATATTTATTATTATATTTATTATTATTATTTTTATTTTTATTATTTTTATTATTATTATTTTTATTTTTATTATTATTATTTTTGTTATTTTTATTATTATTTCTATTATTTTTATTTTTATTATTTTTATTTTTGGATAATAATTCAAAATTTACTCCAAACCACCAAAATGGAAATTGAACTATAATTAAATCTGCCCATTCTACTTTTTTTTGTTCTTCTAAAATATCTTCTGTTAATTTTCTTTTCTTTTGTTCAACTTGATATTTTAAAAAATCTTTGCTTTCTAATTCAGTAAAATCTTCCTTTAAAAATTAAATAAAAAAAAAGAGAACAAAAATAAGAAAAAAAAAAGCAAAAAGAAAAAAAAGCAAATTTATTTTATTAATTTTTTTACTTTATCAGCAACTGTTTTCCATTCCATTGCATAAAGATCACTCACTTTAACTTCATGTCCTTGTCTAGTAAGTGTTGTAAAGGCTTTATTCTTAAGTTTGCAATTGTAAGATTTTGGTTCAGGCTTTTTTGTTTTGTTTTAAAAAAAAAATGAAAAAGAAATTTAGTAAAAGAAAAAAGGGATTTCTGTTTGTGAAAATTGTTACATGAGCATAAAGAATAAAAACTTTCATTTTCAATAATAAAAGAAAAGTGAAGAAAAATGAAATTTTTAAATTGTTAAATTTTTGAATTTTTTTTTTAAAAAGAAAAAATTTCACAAAAAGAAAAAAGAAAAAAGGAAAAGGAAAAAAGTTAGGTTTAATTAATGAAATATTCTCAATATTTGAACAATGATATATTAATTCTTTTGCATACCAATTTATTATTTTTTCATTTTCATTTTTGAAATTTGATTTTGAATTTGAATTTGAATTTGAATTTGATTTTGAATTTGAATTTGAATTTGATTTTGATTTTGGATTTGAATTTGAATTTGATTTTGATTTATATTTATATTTATATTTATATTTAAATTTATATTTATATTTATATTTATAATTTAATTATTTTCTTCTTCTTTCAAAACCAAGGAAAAAAGTTAGGTTTAATTAATGAAATATTCTCAATATTTGAACAATGATATATTAATTCTTTTGCATACCAATTTATTATTTTTTCATTTTCATTTTGAATTTGAATTTGATTTTGAATTTGAATTTGGATTTAAATTTGAATTTGAATTTAAATTTGAATTTAAATTTGATTTTGATTTTGAATTTGGATTTGAATTTGAATTTAAATTTATATTTATATTTATATTTATATTTAAATTTATATTTATATTTATATTTATAATTTAATTATTTTCTTCTTCTTTCAAAACCAAGGAAAAAAGTTAGGTTTAATTAATGAAATATTCTCAATATTTGAACAATGATATATTAATTCTTTTGCATACCAATATATTATTTTTTGATTTTGATTTTGATTTTGATTTTGAATTCGAATTTGATTTTGATTTTGATTTGAATTTGAATTTGATTTTGATTTTTGAAATTTGATTTTGATTTTGAATTTGATTTTGAATTTGAATTTGAATTTGAATTTGAATTTGATTTTAAATTTGATTTTGATTTTGATTTTGATTTTGAATTTGAATTTGAATTTGAATTTGAATTTGAATTTGATTTTGAATTTGAATTTGAATTTGAATTTGAATTTGATTTTGATTTTGAATTTGATTTTGAATTTGATTTTGATTTTGAATTTGATTTTGATTTTGATTTTGATTTTGAATTTGATTTTGATTTTGATTTTGATTTTGATTTATATTTATATTTATATTTATATTTATATTTATATTTATATTTATATTTATATTTATATTTATATTTATATTTATATTCATATTTATAATTTAATTATTTTCTTCTTCTTTCAAAACCAAGGAAAAAAGTTAGGTTTAATTAATGAAATATTCTCAATATTTGAACAATGATATATTAATTCTTTTGCATACCAATTTATTGGTTTTTGATTTTGATTTTGATTTTGATTTTGATTTAAATTTTCTAATGATTCTTTTGGTGAAAGTAAATTAATTCTATTAAGAATTTTTTCAACATTTTTTTCCATTTTATCCAAAAAATTTTCATCAATTATCAAATAATCATCAATTTGATTATAATTACTTATTTTCGTTTGATAATTTTCATTGGAAATAACTTTTTCAATTCTTTTTGAAAACATTTCATCTTTAATAATTAAATTAAGACAATTTTCTAAACTAAACTCTTTCTTAGTAAAACAAAGAGAAGAACAAGTTAAAACAACTGAAAATGTTCCTTCAACTCCAATATTTGACATGAATCCAATAATATTTGGTGTTAATCTCATTGGAACATCATTTGGTTTATATTCATAAAGTAATTCATCTGATTCAATTTTCATATTCATTCTTGTATGAATCAATTTCCCTGATGTTCTGTCAAAATAAATCCTATTTATTGGCTTATCTTCAATACTAAATAAAAATTTTATTAAAGAATTCAATCCATGTTGTATTGTAAATTGCTTCCTAAAAACCCAAGTTTCATAAACAGATGAAAACATTGAAAACATAAATAAATGGAATAAGGGTGGAGGAACAAATTTGTTTTGTATCTTTTGGAATATTTTCATCAAATATTGTTTTTTCTTCATTTCATTTTTTTCTGTTGATTTTTCTTCTAATTTTTTAAATTTGCTAATCTTATTAAAATGATATATAATGGGATTTTCAAAATATATTCCTTTCTGATAAAAATAATCTTCACAAACTTCGGAAAACGATACAACATCACTCATCCCTTTAAAAATTCTTACATCTTTTGTTAATGGTAAAATAACTGGTAATGTAAACTTAATTCCTCTTTTTTTAGTTTGATAATATTTATCCAAATGAATATTCAGAATACGCATAAATTGTATAACTCTTTCCTCAGATCTCGAATCCAAATAACTCATTCTTTCAACAATAAAATCATGAAAATCTCCACAATTATCAACAAATTTAATCTTGCGAAATACAACATTTGATTTCATTATTGATTGAAATTCAGGATGAATACAATAAATTTTTCGATGTTTATCAATGTAAAAATTAGGTTCTAAATATTGACCTGGAACTTCAATATTATCTTCAAATCTACTTTGTGAAAGTGCAAAATCAAAATCTTCAACATATTTATTCTCCATATTTGATCTGAATAATCTTCGAAGAGAAGCTGTAGTTGCTCTAATTATATCTCGGATTTCAGATACTTTAATTTTTGATAATTCTGGGTTCTTTTTCTCTAATTTTATAATTTCTGAAAATTCAAAAATCTCCTTTAATGACTTTTCTTGTGAATATTTCTTAATGACTTCTTGAATATCTTCTAAAGAAATGAAACCATCAAATGTCTCACATGAATTAATAATTTTATAATAAATTTTATCTAAATCATTTAAACATTCATCAGAAAGTGTTGATTGGAAATTTGAAATTACAGATCGAATAATATTATCAATTTGTTCTGTTGATGATTCTTCAAAATTTGTCTTCTTAGACATTTTTTTCTTTATAATTTCATTTTGTTTCAAATATTTCATAATATCATTTAACGCTCTAATAATCAAATTTATTTCCAAAATTCCCAATTTTTCAAGAGATAAAATTTGTTGAATTGATGAACGGAGATGATAATAAACAGCTTGCGGATAAACCAACGATATTTTAGCTAATAAATTCTTGTAGATAGGAATGTGATTTCTTTGAATAATTTCTGAAATTAATTGTGGTATCCAAATAACCCAAACATAAATAGGTGTATCATTTATTAATAATCGAGGAATGTTTTCATCACTCATGTTTTCATATCTTGATAGATAAATAATTCTTGGTGCAATATCAGCTTGTTTATCTTCTCCAAATATCATAGTTTGAATGTAATTTTTTATTGCTTCTTTAACCCAAGAAATATTCTTGGTTTTTTTCCACATTTGATCACAAAATTTACCCCATGCTTTCCAATTACTTCCAACAAATTGAGATATTTTTGTACTTTGATAAAATTTTTCATTGGCTTCTTGAAAAAATGAAAGTTTGGAATATAATTCTGCTTGACATCTTTTCAAAGTTGATCTTTGATTATGATCTGGAAAATTATTTAATTGATCATCATTTAGAAATTGAAGAAATTCTGGAATTCGATTTGGAACTTCTAAACAACATTTGGTTTTTTCTTTTAAATTTTGAAACATATCATTTGTTGTTACAATCGAGAAGGTATGGATTCGATCTAAATATCTAATTCCATTATTTGGTAATCCTTGTTTTCTAAAAATTTTCGCAATCAAAATTAATGCTTTTGCTGATTGATAAATTGCCATATTTTCAAATTTGTTGTGAATATTAAATTTGGAAACTCTTTCAATATTCCCAAATATATGAAATCTCCAAACAAATAAATTATTCCAAATCGATAATTCTTCATGAATATCTGGAATTCTGTTTTTCCACATTGTAAGAAAATGTTCCATTTCTGTTTTTGTGTTATTTTCTAATGAATTTTTGATAATTTTAAATACTTTGATTGATTCAAAAAATTCAATAAATGGTTGAAATTTTTGGAGAAATCTAATATGTAAATTGCTTAAATTTTTAGGTAATGTATCCCATTCAGTAATTAAATACAAAATTCCTTCTTGATAAGCAGCTTTTAAATGAATAATATCACTTAGTGATTCAAATTCAAAAGTTTCAAAAGAATCAAATCTTCTCATTTTTTGTTTTGTTTTGATTATTCTTTGTTTCTCATTTTCATCAGTTTCTATTTTTGTTTGATATCCATTCAAATTTTTATTTGTATTATGATTTTCTTTAGATTCTTGATTTACTGAGTTTGTTTTATTATTTGCATTTTCTTCATCCCAAAAAGAAATTTTTCTTGTTGGACGTTCTTCATTTGTATTTGGATTATTTGAATTTTCTTGATCTACAACTGTTTTTAAATTACTAATATCATTTTCACTTGTTGATTTTTTAAAGAGAAATGATTTTTGGAAATTTCGATTTTGATTTATGCTTTCAAATGTAGTTTGTTCATTCAAATTACTTTGTATTGGATTTCTAACAAAATTTTTAAATTTAGCTTCAATAATATTCAAATTAATTTGAGTATAAAACAAATATCCTTGATATAATAATTGTTGAGCTCTTTCCAATGTTTGTGAATTTTGTTTTAATGCTCGTGCTATATGTTTCAATTTCCCCAAATTCCATGCTGAATCCAACAATAATTCTGAATGATTTATTTTTTCTGAAAATCCAAGAAGAGTTGAATAATCTCCAATTATTTGTGAGCAATAAATCCACTGCTCTTCAGAGAATCCAAGTTCTCCTTTTCCTGGATTGTTTTCTGCAAATTTAGATTCAACTTTCCCCATTGATTTAAGAAAATATTCTTGAGCTTGTTTCCACATTCCATGTTGAACAAACGCTATTCCTTGTTTTGTTTCTTGATTAACAGATATCATATCCCACAATCCATACATCAAATCTATCTCTCCAAGTTGCATAAACATCACAGATAACTCGCAGTTTGCTTCATCAATTTCTTCAACTTCTCGAATGTTTTTCGCATGTGTTAATAATCCTACTGATTTTGAATGATATGCTTCCATCATAGCAACAGCAATATACCAATGTCCAAATTGTTTTGCAATGTTTTTGATTTTTTGGATTGATATTCTAACACGTGGTTCTGAATATAAAAATCCATCTAATATTACTTTGCAAAGATCTCGATTAATAGTATATGATTCTTTCAAAAGAAAATCAACAAGAGAAACTGCAACTTTTCTTCTTTCTTCATCATTATTTAAAATATTTCCCCAGAATTGTGAAAATAAACTTGGCCATAAAGCTTGAATCATTTGTGGTTCTTCGTCAATTAAATCAATTATTGGTTCAATTAATTCTCGTATTTTTAAATATTTCCGATCTGGAATAATAAATAACAATTTTTGTATTTTTTCTTCCATAACTTTAGCATTAATTTGCAAATCATTAAATTCATTATTAATTTCTTTCTTTTTAAAAAATGTGAAAATTGATCCTAGACAAAGAGCTTCTGGATCATATAAACTAATTGATAATTTCAATATTTCATTAATCCAAGTTGGTATTTTAGGTTTCCAAATATCACTTAAAATTACAAATAATATTCTTTCTCTTAATGTATTCTTTGGCATTTTTTGATGAATAATTTGGAAAAATTGATCTTTTGTTTTTTTGTTTTGAGAAACAAATCCAAGATATAATATTTGTTCTAAAAAAATATCTGTATTTTCTATATAATCCAATTTAGAACATTCTAACAATATTTCAAAAATTAATTGATGTAATTCTGGGTTATTTGGATTATTTCTAATTTCTATATTTCGATAAGCTGCTGTAAAATCACTGATAAATTTAAGTTTTTCTTCCAATGTTAAAGAGATATTAATACGATCATGGAAATTTTCCCATCCTGTAATTTTTTGAAGTTTTTCTGGATCTTTAGTTTTAAAAGAATCTTCAAATATCTTATTTTCGTTTTGATTTTCATTCAGATTTTTATCAATTATCCAATTTTTAATAACTTTGAAAACATCAAATATTAACCCAAAATCTCCACATTGAAGTATAATTTTTCTTACTCCTCTTAAAAATCTTTTTCTTAAATAAGGAAAATTATTTATTCTAAAAGACAACATGAAAAAACAATCGCGAATACTATTCACAACATCATTTTGTGATTCTTCATTAATATTAATAGGTTTCTTAACATGATCAATATGAACAACAATCACTTGTTCAAAATATAAAAGTAAATCTGGTAAATGTTGATCAAGATAGTTTGGAATTTGATAATAAACAGTTCTAAAGAATTCTGAAACTCCAAATAATTTTCTGATGTTTGTTCTTGGATCTGTATTTGGTGCAACTTTTTTCTCGATAACTTGAATAATTTGCTTAAGAGTCATTGAAAATTTTCGCATATCATTATCGTTATAATTTTGTTGATTTTGATTTTGATTTTTTTGTTTACTAGAATTTGTTATTTGTTTAAGTAAGTTTTTTAGTAAATAACAAACTTTTATAACAATTTCTTTATTTTCTGTAATAAGTATTGTATTCAGAAAAGCTGCTAATTCTTTCCCATTTTTAAGTAGAAATGATATTGGTTGATGTTTACTTAAAATACATAAAATTGTTATAACTGTATTTGAAAGCCAAAGGAATGGATTATTTTCATTTGGAAAATTACCAATAATATCTGGAAATGAAATAGAAATATTAGCCCATCCTTCAAAAGATTTCTCAATCAAATCAAACCATCTGTTAATATCTCTTTTAAAAGATCTTTCCTTTATTAGAAAATTAAATATTAATTTATTCAATTTATGGAAAATAATTGCATCATATTTTTCATTTAATTGTGTTTGTTTTTGTAAATTTGATTCAATTTCCATAATATTTTTTAAGTCTTTTTCTTTCTCATTTGATTTGATTTTCCAATTAATAATAATATAAATTAGCTCAAATCCACAATCTAAATTTGATCTAGTTATTTCTAAGTTTTGAATATGTTCAATAATTGGAAATGTAAATAGATCTTTATATTTATAAAAAATATCTTCTTCTTCAATTATAAATTGACAAATTGGAGGTGGTTTTTCTTTATAAATATTTTTTAAAAACTTTTCATGATCAAAAAATTCTTTAAACATTAAAGTCCATTCAGGAAAATTTTTGTTATTTATATTATTTTCTGTGTTATTTTCAAGTTTTCTCATTACTATTTTCAAATAATTCCAAAGAGTTTGTTCTTGATTTGATTTTTTTATATCTTCTAATATTAATTGATATAACCTTATATAAAGTGGGAATTGTTTAGTTTTCTTGATTAATTCAATAGCTTGAATAAGTAATGAATAAGTTTCTTCTCGTATTTTTATATTAATACTTCCTGTTTGGAACCATAAAAATTCCATAATTTTCATAAATAAATTTGGAATACTTTTGATTTTTTCAAATGTAACCAAATAAATTAATTGGAAAGAATATTTGACTAATTTTGTTATTAAATAGTTTTCATAATTGTAAATATCTTGATTAAAATTTATTTTTTCATCATTTTCAAGATAACTGTAACTAAAATTAGAAAATATATCAATTGAATCATTTATAATTTCCAAAACCTTATTTGAAACATTACTTTCTCCATTATTTTGAGTAAATTCATTTAGAAGTAATGGGATAATCAATGCTCTCATTTCACATGTAGAATGAGCTATTTTATTTAGAGTTTTTGCATTTTTAAAATTTTTCAAAAATCCATCTAAAATCATTTCTTTGTAATCATTGAATATTTTTGGTGCTTCTTTAAAAAAGAAGTTTTTTATAGATTGATAATCAATTAATGATTTCATTTGGAAAAATTGAGCTAACTGAAATAAAATATCAATATCCTTATTTAATTTAAGATAAAATATTATTATTCTTGCAAAGCTTTCAGGTTCATATTGTCGATAAAAATCTGATTGCTCTATCAAACTGAACTGATATATTTTCCAAAAATGTTATTACAGTATTCATAAAAAGTTTATTCTCGACAAATTTATTTGATGAAAAATGAAATAAAATTTGCATCAATTCCAATCCAAATCTCCATTTTTGTGATTCTAGTAATTCATAATTCTTTTTGATCACCTAAAGATATATTTTGTAAGTTCATTGAAAAAATATCAATAAATTCTTGACTTCTTTCAATTAATCCATTGTGTAAATTTTGTGCTTTTTCTTGGTAAAATATTGAAATGAAACAGTAAATTTCTTGTTTGTTATCGAGACATTCTTTTGATAAAAAGTATTCAATAGTTTTTGTGAGAATTTGTTAAAATATAAAATGAAAGATTGGAAAGTATCTGCCCATAAAGAATAATCTTGTAATTGTGCTTGCAAATTCATTATTGAATCTTTAATATCTATAAAATACTTTTCAGAATTTGTATGTGAAATTATACTAACAATAATATTGATCAAATTTATATCTTCTTGTTTAATTTTCAAACATTTATTTTTAAGTATCTCAACTAAAAATTCACAAAAGATGGATCAACAAAATTTGGGAAAATTTCTGCAAGTAAATTAATATTAATTAATAATGGTTGAGTTAAATCTTTAAATTCTTGTTTTTTTCTTTGTATCCAAAATTTTTCGAATAAAGGTTCACTAATTTTTTCGGGAATTTCAATCATTTTAATATGCATTCTTACTTGTGCACTAATTTCATCATTGCTTGAGAATAAAAGAGAAAATAATGTTTCAATATTAATTTTATGATTATTTTCATTTTCATTTTCATTTTCATTTAGTATTTTGGATATGAAAATTTCAGTAATAAATTTGATTAAACAAGCTATATTTGGATCATGAATAAATCTTTTATTTAATTTTTTTTATCTTCATCTTGTTTTTCTTGTATTTGATCTATATAAATGATAGATTTTTGTAAAATTAAGTATAAATATGATTTACTACTTGATAATATTTTTGGATTTAAATTCAACATAAAAGATATTCCATCAAGAACTCTAATATTTTTACCATAATTATTTTCATCCCAATTAAATTTAGAAAGGAACTTTTTGATAAAATCAGTGAAAATACACAAATTATCTTCTTGATTACTTTCATAAGCAATTTTTAATATTTCTTTAATTATTATTCTAATTCTTCTTTTGTGAGAAAAAAGTTCTTGTAATAATAAAGAAATTGATTCAACAAAAACTTTAGGAATGTTTTGGATATTCTGATCAATTTCTTCTTCATAGTTAAAAAAGTCTCTTTTGTATTCTTGTTCCATTTCAATTTCCATTTCAATTTCCATATTTTCATTTACATTATTTTCTTTAAATAAATCTTGTTCTTCAATAATATTATTATTTTTACTTTCTTGTTTTTCAGAATAATAAAAAGAGGAAATTGAGTATATTAAATCTGTTAAAGTTGTTTCAGCTCTTTTTAGGATTATAAAGGAATATTTTGAAATTGTATCTTTGATCACAAGTATAAGTGCACTAATAATTTTATTTTGATATTCAACTGTAATTAATCTTGTTAATCGAGGACATAATACAGAAAGTGTATTAACACCTCCAAATTTAAAATTAAATTCAGGTAAATAACAAAAATGAATTGCTTGTTGCAAGAAAATAACAACAAAATCAGCATAAACACTAGGATCTTGGTTGTAAGTAATCATATCTATTATTTTGGTTGTAATATCAACTCCTATTTGATAATATTTAAAATCACTTGATGTTTCAATTAAGGAATCTATAAAAATATATCTTGATGATTGTTCTTCAGGAATTCCACTTCTTGTTTCTGTTATATTATTTCTATTTTTGTTAATAAGAGGATTTGAATATTTATTCACATCTTGATTTATTTGAAAATAAGATTCTTTTTCTTCTTTTTCATTTATATTTATTTTTTGTTGCAAAATGATACTTTTAACATATACTGACATGATAAAATCAGTAGTTTTTTTACTTTCAGAACATAAATTTTCATCTAATTGTGATTTATAAATTGCAATTAATGCTTTTTTGAGATTAAATCTTGCAAATCCTTCAACTTTGAACCAAAAAGTTACTAAATTTTCATAAACATTTTTGTTGGAAAATCCAAAAAAAGAATTTGTTTCTTCAGATTTCGCATTTTTAAATTGTTCAGAAATAACAAGAGTATCAAAGAAAAATTTTTGTGTAACTGCATAA